>CM067316.1:15700643-16176070 GCA_034231615.1 Meghimatium bilineatum | reverse complement strand
GGCCCACCAGCCGACCACAACATAGCACTGGGGGAGGGTACAAAAAATAAAATGTAAAAAATAAACGAAACCATTTGGAAAATATGTATTAAAAGAAAAAAGCATTAGAAAGTGATTTCTCTCAAATAGACAAGACTATATGAAAAGTGACATGTAGTAGGCAAAGGAAGGCATCATTATATGGCTCTGGATGGTGTCACAGGAGAAAACTGTTGAGAAATACTGGTCTAGGGAACATTATGAAAATATATCAAACCCGACGGCATTAATGAGCGCCTGTCTCTTGTATGACTTTAGTCGATCCATAGTTTCTGTTTGTTTCGTGTCACATGTTTATTGTCATTTTTGTATTTTCCTTGTCCGATGTCATTTCACTTCTTCCGGTCAATCCATACTACACATACCAATGTGACCGTCGATGTTATTACTGTTCGCTTTCTATTATATGTTTTAAGTTTGTTTTAATTGTCTGTCTTGATAATGGCCTTTTGGTCGAAACGTCGATTTGTGTGTGTCATTGTGTATGTTATCTAGTGTCAGCAAAACTTTGTTACCCTTTTCCTGGATCTACCTGTTGGATTTTAGTTTTGCGCAGTGAGTACAATTTTATGAAAATATATAGTCATTACCTGGCATAAATTATACGGGTGAGAGATGGCATTAATGTAATGATACATGTAATGAATCTTTGCGTACCTTTTGTACGTAACTTTACTATGGTACATATAGGCCCAATATAGCAGGTGCATGGTTAAAAGGTGTTATGTTACAAGTAATTGTCAGTTACATGATTTAGTATATCACAGATAATTTAACATGTACATGATGTGTTATATCACAAGTAATTGGAAGGTAAATTATCTAATGTGTCACAGGTTATTAGCAGATAAATAGCAGGTACATAATCAAATAATTCGGCTTTTTTCGACCCAGCTCTTTCCCGTTGTCAACAAATGTTAAACTTTTTTCAAACCCTCTCCCTAAATGTTGATATCCCCTTATTTAATGTTTAGCATAATATTTCCTTCTGAAGTCGTATATATCAGGGCGAAATGTACAGATATCCCAGCCTAGACGTAAACGCCGACAAAATTAAATATATTTTCATAACTCTACTCCTGCTAATTTGCAGGAGTTTGAGAACGAACGCGCGAGAAGAAAAGGCATTATATGTTACACAAGTCAAGATAGCTTGTGATTTGATATCTTCTGAGTTCGTTGGTCAGGCATATAATAATTTTTAATCAGCCTAAAGTAACTGTCAAAATGGCTAGTCAAGTCGAATGTGACCAAGTGTCTTATATTTGTCCACCGAAGATCCAAAATAAACCTCAAAGAGCTGGCACAGTTGCTCCGAAGTCTTTTTGTTTTATTTATTTCTGACTTCTATGAGGAAAACTCCATGGTCTTATTTGTGCTCGAACCAATTGAGACCGAAATGCCTGCTGTCAGCCGATGTAGTTCTTTTTCTGCGTTCGTTCTCAAATTCCTGCAATTGGCAGGATGTAGTCAGGATAGGGAGCCGCATATGAGTGGTCCTGGGTTCATTCCCCAGCTGAGGCGGAAATATTTTCATATCGCAACGGCTCCCAGGTCGACCCAGCCTTAAATGGGTACCAGATTAATCCGGGAAGTAAAGACTGCGAGGGAGAGGAGATGGCTACCGCCCTCATTTGCAGAGCCTGTGAAATGTGAGATCGCTAACATCTCACACCCCTACGGCATTAATAAATGCTATGGGTTACTTTACTTTACTTTTACTAGTCAGGATAACGGAATGCGTTGTAGCATTGTTTACAGCTTTTTCTGTCATATCTACGCCTTTCTGCCTGATATATTCGACTTAATCATGGCTTCTTGGTCACTTTGACCTTATATGGATGGAAAAGACAATTCGGTTCCATAACCACCTTAGTCGCCCCGTACTACATGCTTGGAAGTTATGCAGTGTTGCTATTTTTTGCTCCCCGTTCGGGTCGATCGACACACGGGCGGATTAAAAATTCAGCAGTGACTATTTTGCCCTTTTGAGCGCAAACCACACAGATGCTCAATCTAAGCTTGACAATCTCCAACACTACTCAAATCAGATAGGGTTGAAAATCAACACATCAAAAACTCATATACTAGATTTTACGAGATCCAACGACAACATAGAAATTCAAAATGTTCCATTATTAAAAGTCAACAATTTTACATATTTAGGCACCAATCTAGCATTAGATGGAGACTCATCAAAAGAAATTTTACACCGTATTGCCCTTGCAGCGGGTGCTTTCAATAAACTACGCAACATATGGACGTCAAACACACTAAGAAACACCACAAAACTCAAGTTATTTAACTCCAACATCATCCCTATTCTATCATATGGGTGCGAAAGTTGGAAAGCCACAAAAGCCACAGATAAAAGACTCGACTCCTTTGAAAACAAATGCCTACGTACCATTCTGAACGTTAAGTGGAGTGACTTTAAATCTAACACTACTATAAGAGAGGAAAGCAAACAAACCTATATATCTTCCTTCATTAGACAAAGGCGTTGGACTTACATCGGCCATGTTCTCAGAATGAACAGCCTAAGAATTCCCCAGCAATCACTATATTGGGTGCCACCTGGAGGAAGAAGAAGAGGGAGACCTAGAGAAACTCTACGAAGAGTCATTAATAGAGAAGGCATGTCAATGAACCTAAACAACACGCAACAATTGAAAGACCTGGCAACACAAAGACAGAAATGGAAAGCTATGGTTTCTGCCCTATGCGCCGCCTATGGCCCTGGAGGAACATAACATAACATAACAGTGACTATGATTTTGTATTGCAAGGGACATAACCTAGGAAAATATTTCAAAGTGAAATTTCAAATTGAATTAATTGTCGTTACTTCTCTTAACTATTGTTTGATGTCAAAATCTGTCTAGAGTGGTCATTCCACATTCCATGTCCAAACTGTCCAAGGAAATTTACAGCTCGATTAGAGCTCATAAGCCATCTACGGACTATTATACATGGACATAATTCTAAATGAATTTTCAAAAGTCGATGTAAAAGATGGTCACCATCACTTGTGATGGACGAACGAACATTATTTGATGTCAAGGATATAGTCCATAAAACGTAGTGCGTTGTGTCGTGGTTTACAACTTGGCTGTGATGTTTGCGCCCTTCGATTTGACATATCGAACATGCCTTTTTGGTCACTTTGACCTGCGATAAGTTGCTCCACCACAAAATATCCTGTCAAATCTTACGACATGTAAAATAGTCCTTTCTTTGTTATCCTGTCCAATCAGGCCCCGGCAGCACACGCGAATAAAAAATGCATATCTCTCTCTCTCTCTCTCTCTCTCTCTCTTACACACATACACACACATAAATCAGATGGTTGGCTGCCGATCCAGCGTCCAATGGGGTCAATACCCTTTGACTCAATGCCACTCCTTCCATCTTGATCTTCCAGTAACCATTCATGGAAGCATACTCTTGCTATTTCAACTTTTGTTTTTAAATTATAACTTGTGCTTCTTATGGTCACCCCCTGTGTGGCCGGGACCCGTAGCAAATAACAGTGACACTGTTACCTTCCATGCAAGTCGTAAGAGGCGACTAAGGAGGTTTTGGGGTGTATTTGGCTGTCCTATCTCATAGAGAGTCAAGTGACCCAGAAGCCATGCTGAAGTGGGATGTGTCAAGCTGAAAGTCGCTGATACCACAGCTAAATTGTAAATCATGACGCATCGCTTTCCATTCTGCGGACTACATCCTGCTAATCTGCAGGAGTTTGAGAACGAACGCAGAAGAATACGAATGCGGTGTGGTGATAAACACTTTTTTCAACCACAACCTAAGTGCAGTTTGGTTATATCAGAAGACGTAATTATCAAAATAATGGAATAATACTAGGACAGATATATCAACTACAAGATATATCAACTACAAGATATATCAACTACAAGATATATCAACCATTGCTGACAATCATATTGATCATATATCAACCATTGCTGACCATTGCGAACATGTAGGGTCTGGGGGTGGACGAACATGTGGAATGTCGGGGTGGACCATCACGTGGAGTGTGGGGGTGGACGAAAATGTAGGATGTGTGGATGGACGAACATGTAGCGACTGGGGGTGAATGAACATGTAGGGTCTGGGGGTGGACGAATATGTAGAGTCTGGGGGTGGACGAACATGTGGAGTGTGGGGTGGACGAACATGTAGGGTGTGTGGGAGAACTAACATGTAGGGTGTGTGGATGGACGAACATGTAGGGTGTGTGGATGGACGAACATGTAGGGTGTGTGGATGGACGAACATGTAGGGTGTGTGGATGGACGAACATGTAGGGTGTTTGGATGGACGAAAGTGTAGGGGTGGATGAAGATGAGATGTAGTCACTGTGGATGGTCGAACATGTAAGGTGTGGGTTGGGCGAACATGTAAGGTGTGGGTTGGGCGAACATGTAAGGTGTGGGTTGGGCGAACATGTAAGGTGTGGGTTGCACGAACATGTAAGGTGTGGGTTGCACGAACATGTAAGGTGTGGGTTGCACGAACATGTAAGGTGTGGGTTGCACGAACATGTAAGGTGTGGGTTGCACGAACATGTAAGGTTTTGGTTGCACGAACATGTAAGGTGTGGGTTGCACGAACATGTAAGGTTTTGGTTGCACGAACATGTAAGGTGTGGGTTGCACGAACATGTAAGGTGTGGGTTGCACGAACATGTAAGGTTTTGGTTGCACGAACATGTAAGGTGTGGGTTGCACGAACATGTAAGGTTTTGGTTGCACGAACATGTAAGGTGTGGGTTGCACGAACATGTAAGGTGTGGGTTGCACGAACATGTAAGGTGTGGGTTGCACGAACATGTAAGGTGTGGGTTGCACGAACATGTAAGGTTTTGGTTGCACGAACATGTAAGGTGTGGGTTGGGCGAACATGTAAGGTTTTGGTTGCACGAACATGTAAGGTGTGGGTTGGGCGAACATGTAAGGTTTTGGTTGCACGAACATGTAAAGTGTGGGTTGGGCGAACATGTATCGTGTGTGAGTGAACGAAGATGAAGGGTCTGTGGTCGGACGAACATTCCAACTCTTGGCTACAAACATTATAACAACAGGGCACTAAAGAAGGAAAACATATGCAATAGTTCCAACATTTACAAGGGCACACGATTTGACCAGCCGACCCCATATGACATATGTTTCATCAACTACATAGCAGAAATTATTGACATAGCAGAAAATAGCCTCATCAGATCTTAGAAGGTCTTAGAGCGAGATCACCAGCCAATCTTAACAACTATTTCCACACCACAGATCGTAGGGAAACAATCTTGAAGTTTTTAGAAAGCAAACTGGACCAAGTGCAGACAAGTAACTGATGCTGGGTTCAGTTAAATCCGTAAAAAAGTCCATATGATCGCAACATACAGTAAAATCTGCACCATAACTCTAGTAACCGTTAAAAGGCGTATCCCCATGTAAAAAGTCACGAAATATTACCATTTCTTGAACACCTGAACTAGCTGAAGCTTTTAAAAAGTGGAGAAAGGTCAGAAAGAAGACTGAACAAAAGCATAGCACCTTAAATAAAACAATACAACATATGGACAGCAAGAGTAACATATATCACAAAGGAAAACAAACGAACGGCATGGAGAGAGAAATGTAGCAAACTAGATCTAAAATGATACGGAAATAAAGCTTGGAGACTTAAATAATCTCGAGGGAGAAAATACAAAGAACAATCCAACAGCCATGGCAGATTGAAATCACAACGAAGTAACATCATTCAATAAGAAAACAGCTACTTTCAACAATTTCTATGCAAATGTTAAAGTCATAGCAAAAGAAGAAATTCATTTCACATGTGACAATTTTTCTTTGCTGCGAAGGTGTTAAAGACCATGTTTGACATTGGTAGCACAGTGTTGGTATACAAATTGTAGATATTATTTGTTTTTTTAATTTCCATCTTGATCCTTGGATGAAGAAGTAATGGTGAAAGTTGAAAAGTCACTGTGTTTGCTTTCTGGCACCTTATTTCTATTTCTCTGTCTAGTCTTCCATCTTCGGAAAAAATTATGCCTAGATATTTAAATTCTTTGGCTTGTTTCACTTTGGTGTTATCTATTGTTATATTCATTGGTGTTGAAGACTTGCTAATTTTCATAACTTCTGTTTTTTTGTACATTAATTTTCATGTTGTACTTCTGACATGCTAAGAGCAATGCATTGATGTGATTTTTCAAAGTTTTCTCATCTTTGTATATTAAACTTTGATCATCAGCAAATAATAGTTCATTGATTTCATTATTTAGTTCTTCATCAGGTTTATTTGCAATGTTTTCCTCTGTGTTGAAATGAGCTTCTTTTATTATTCTGTCCATGTATATGTTGAAAAGTAGGGGTGAAAGTACGCATCCTTGTCTTACTCCAGATCTTGTTTCAAAAGGTTCAGTCATTCCATCTGTTGTTCTTACTGAGCTTTGGCATTTTTGATCTTTGGTCCTTCATGACAAACATAACCATAGCCACTAGCTATGCTGCTACATTATCCCGAAAAAGAACACTGAAGTCGGGAGTACCTCAATGTTCCCCTCTAAGTTGTACACTCTTCTTTATTCTCATTGATAATCTAGCGAAACATCTCAATGTGTAGAAAGCATTATTTGCTGATAACTTTACCATCTTGACTATTGACAAATATCACAGCATGGCAAACGCAGAGATCAAAAGAGTTCTCCTCACAATCTCAGTATATTGTGAATTGCGGAAGCTAACAATCAATATACAGAAAACAGCTTACACTATTTTTCTCTCGAAGCCACGAAACAGCGTATTATAGCCTCTATCTCCGCCAACTCTATCTCCGCCAACTCTATCTCCGCCAACTCTATCTCCGCCAACTCTATCTCGGCCAACTCTATCTCCGCCAACTCTATCTCCGCTATGTGCGATCAGTAATGGATTATAGCCTCTATCTCCGCCAACTCTATCTCCGCCAACTCTATCTCCGCCAACTCTATCTCGGCCAACTCTATCTCCGCCAACTCTATCTCCGCCAACTCTATCTCGGCCAACTCTATCTCCGCCAACTCTATCTCGGCCAACTCTATCTCCGCCAACTCTATCTCGGCCAACTCTATCTCCGCCAACTCTATCTCGGCCAACTCTATCTCCGCCAACTCTATCTCCGCCAACTCTATCTCCGCCAACTCTATCTCGGCCAACTCTATCTCCGCCAACTCTATCTCGGCCAACTCTATCTCCGCCAACTCTATCTCCGCCAACTCTATCTCCGCCATCTCTATCTCGGCCAACTCTATCTCCGCCAACTCTATCTCCGCCAACTCTATCTCCGCCAACTCTATCTCCGCCAACTCTATCTCCGCCAACTCTATCTCCGCCAACTCTATCTCCGCCAACTCTATCTCCGCCAACTCTATCTCCGCTATGTGAGACCAGTAATGGATTATAGCCTTCCTCTCCAGACCATTGTGAGCAACACCACATCTCATCACTGAATCGAAAGCAAAACCAAGCTCTGGGGCTAATATGTAAAGGATATGCGATCAACACCCTAAGCAGTATTTGAGATAGATACAAATATAAAGGCTTTGTATATTAGCCCTTTGTATATTTACACACTCATCCGCATCGCTGTGGATAGAATTCGCTGGAGGAGTCTGTGTGCTGAGGCATCCAATGTGGTACCCCTACGACCCTGAAGGGTTGCGGGTTTATTGATTGATTGATATTAGACCCCCCCCCCCAAATAAAAGGGCATTGACGGAAATGGTAGAAAGATACACGAGACAAAAGAATTGCCATTCACATAAAGTACTTATGACACTTGGAAATAAACAAAAAGACTAAAATATGTCTCTACTGAATATATATAACGAGAGGAGGACAATAAATACCATTTAACACAAGAGAGAGAACTGGAAAACAAATATCTCGGACTACCCACTTGGGAGACCTGCACCAACCAACTACTCAAACAAAATTGCTAGATAAAAAACCAATCGAGACAAGGACTATTACAACAACAACGAACATCCCATACACGTATTGAAGTATCCTCAGTAACAACAAACATAGAACACCCATATTCTCAACGTTCAATTACTGTTAGTCTCAAGAAGTTTGAAATTATCCTCATGCTATTATTTACTTGTATAAGCTATTATTTGATGCAACACCGTACTGTCCCTATGTTATTTATGTTTACAAGAAAACCATTGGCCCTTGCAGTACGAATACAAAAGGTGTTCTATGTTTGTGTTACTGAGGATACTTCAATGCTTGTACGAGATGTTCGTTGTTGTTGTAATCATTCATTGTCTTGATTGGTCCGTTCTCAGGGATTTGAGTCCACAGTTTGAATATTTTGACAAAATCGCATCTTTTTGGGGGGATACGGTTAGTCAAGTACGTAAAACCCCGTTTCATCGAGTTGCAAGGCGATTCGGTGCCGCTAGAATGGACCTAGGTAAATTCCCGTTAGTCTCAATAATTATTGACACTACCAACAATCCTGAAGACATATGTCCTAGAAACCATAAGCAGTTACCAATCATCAGCAATCAAGGAGTACACTGATTGATCGGCTTTCAAGACCACCTGTTTTGTAGGATATGACATTCATATACGGTGCCATGATGGATCTGCCTACGATTTCTGTGACTCTTGTGGTGAAAATTAAAAAAAACCGTGACTGCCGACAGTATTATACGACATCTGTACAGAATGTAAACATGCCCTGAAAGGCTTATTTTTTAAACATTATTTCCATGTATTTCGTTTGTCTGCCGTAGATTTTTTTTTATTTTAAATTTTAGATTTTTTTTTTTTTTTTTTTTTGGCATACGACTCGAGCATAAAAATAGAAGACAAATATATTTATCCAGCAGCAAATAAACAAACTTGCAGGTTATCAAGAACCACTGTTGGCAGTATTGAAACGAAGTAAACCTCTTTGGTTTGGACATGTAACGAGACACGATTCTCTCTCTTTCTCTCTCTCTCTCTCTCTCTCTCTCAAACTATTTTGCAAAGAACTGTCGAGGGGTGAAGGTGGAGAGGGGTGAGAAAATCCTGGATTGAAAACATCAATGGATGGTCTGTGCGTGATTTTTCTACACTTTTACGATTTGCTGAAGACAGCTGTTTGGGTGGCATTTTGTGCTGATGTATCCAGTGTGGTACATGATACATCACACCACCCTGACGGGTTATGGATCTTATTATATGCTTATAAATAGTGACCAACGAAAATTACGACAATAATCAAAATCATCAATGAAGAAATTCTTGTTTACTTTCTAAAAAAAAAAAGCTCACCAAAAATATCATTGAAACGACGAAATTGCACTCTAAAATAAAAGAATGACTTTTTTCCCCTTTTTTAAACATTCTTCCCTTGCTGAAGATAGGCCATAGGCCCTATATCTCAGGTTCTGGCCTTATTTAGGTGTCAATAGTCTGGGGTTACATGGCTTTTCTTTCAAGGTATACTTAGCTTATTTCGAAAACGTCAGTAGTAACAGTGGATATAACAATTCTGGTCATGAACTTATGATGTTTCAATGTTTTGTTTGTGTCTTGATAAAGACCTTTTGGTTGAAACGTTGAATATGATTTGTGTAATGTAATTTGTATGATTTCTTGTGTGCGCATCATTACCTACTAGTTTTAGTTATAGTATGTCGTGTCTCACTGAAGCGATATATAAACCTGTGCTTTACGTAAGTCTAATTGTTGTTACGTTTCACGCAGTTACGTTGCATTGATTGTCATGAACTTATCAATTTCGACGAGTTGTGCAATGATTAGGAGAGCAATAACTTCGAATCGAGTCTTATTTAAGTGCATAATTATCAACTTTAGTCATTCAACTGTCATAGTGAAACAGATAAGATAGTCTGCAGTTTATGACCCATATATATAGGCCTACATATTGTACAAATCTGTTCCTGCAGATATTAAATAAAATACGTGTCACTTTTTGAAGACATTACTAATTTCTAGCAGACGATTTATTTTTCTTAATTGAAATTTGATTCCACAAGATGGCAGAAGCAATCAATATTGACAATATCGAACAAGAAAAATTGGTAAACCAGCCGGTTGAGACTCTATTATATGCAGAAACTGAACATTACGACGATATTGCTAACTATGATGCAGTTTTGTTCACAGTATGTGACATATTTGGTAGACCCAGAGGACGGTTTGCCTTCGGTAGTGAACATATACTAAAGTTTGCTCAACTCGGAATGGAGACTGATCGTGGTATGACTATCTATCTACTATCATAACTATCTATTACTCACTATTAGTATTTAGTTCCCTAGTTGATAATATTGACTGTGCATGTTATCTTATCCAGCTTACTTGTGTAGATCATAAAATACCACTTGTGCATGTTTATTAACTAGACCACTTACTTTACCATGTCCTACCAAGTTTAGGCCTATCCTATATAAATATCTAGGTATACCATGTTCACTCTAAGAATGAAGTTGGTCAGTGCTTCTGATTGGTTGTTGGACGCAGAACGCATTATAATTTATCGTTAAGTGCCCAATAATATTGTTTTTACATTACGTCTTTAAATGTTTTTTAAAATGTTTAAGTATTGTTTTTAAATGTTTTAAATAATAGGCCCTATTGTTTTTACATGTTATCAGCTGTTTAAAATCACCTGTTGTTGCAGAGTAATATAGGAGTGTTTTGACCCTCTTCATTCTTAAAGTGAACAGTTTATATATGTAGGATGCAGAAAATAGCAGCCTATGTTTTTCATTAGTATTACAACAGAAAACATTTTTTTTTCTAAATTTAAACTATTATTCTTCTTCTGCGTTCAATCTCTCTCTCTCACTCTCTCTCTGAAAACCAGCATGAATATTCAAATATTTGTGTGGTTCTCTCTAGCAATTGGAAGTATATTGTGCTACTGTTTGATTTACAACATGTAGACCTAGCACATCTGAATTTTGGTATGCTTTTAATTTAATTCAGGTAAGCTTACCTAGTCTGTGAAAGTGACAGTCTTGCATTGCCAGACGATGAGTGTGTATTAGCTCTATGCAGCGATGGTTTCACACCCAATGTTCCCTTGGACTTTGTAGGTCATATATCCCTGGGTGGCAGTCTTCAGATGTGGAGACGACAGCATTCAGAGATTTAGTCTGGGGTCTACTATGTCTATCTCATATGAGGTGTTCCGCTGCCAGTGAACTGGTCTCATTTAATTTCATACCCTAGGTATTTAATGTGCGTTAATCCAGTATAGGAAATGCTTGACTGTAGAATTGGACTATATTGGTTCACCCATTCAGCTGAGGGGGAAAGTACAGAATAGTTCTCCGCTATGCTATAAATAGCACGCTGTTTATATTTTTAACTAGCTAACATCATAGATCTCCCTAACACATCAATTATCCGTATGGTTGAGAAACTGTAACTGTGTATAAAACCAGACACTTACCTTATTCAGCATTCTCTGCGGGATACACATTTTTAATTACACAAATGAACTCCATTAATTTTCCTTCTATTCTATATAATAATAATCTATTCTATATAAATAATAATAAATACTGAACACTTATTCTACTCCCTAACACTAACTCTAATGCAAGCGTTTTCAATTAATAATATATCATTCGACGTCACACGCTTTCTTCTCCATATATGAATTTATAACGAAAGTAAGATCACATGTTGGCAACACCGAGCCATAATTGTTCGATTCCGTCTGCTGACGTATACCACTGCGCATGTCCCTTAAATTATATCTTCCGCTATTGTACATAATAATAATTTACTTTAATTCTAACAAGAGGTTAGAATTAACACTAGAAACTGATCCTAATCCTTAACCCCTAACCCCAGGCTGAATACTAACTCTAATGTAATCCTTTTAAATAAATATTAATTTTAAATACTACTTATATTCCAAACTAAATCATACAACAATACTAGCACTCTGCAAGGCAATCACAACACAAAGGTTAGAAAACACCTCGAAGCTAGAGCAAAGGTCACAGTGGAGAACTATAATGACTTCAGCCCAGCTGAGGTTTCACCAACAATGTAAATTGTTTATCCAAATGTGATCCTTTACACCTCTACACACATTTTCAGCAGTATGAGACTATGTGACTTCCTTCTTTGCTATTCTATGGGGCATGCCTTCGAAAACTTTTTTTCAAGCATGAATGCTACTGTAGTTATGACTTTCATGTTTCATTTTTTCAAGTGTACCATACATGTCATGGTGCAGCCCACCAGCGCTGTGTTTCCATCTATATCATCAGGTAGCGTATCCTGAACAGGATGTAGCAGTCATCACAGTCTTTTGAAATTTCTGTCGATCTTGAGCCAGTCTTCCTGCTTCTGTTATTATCATGTTCAGGTGGTCTTTGTCGTTTTGCGTCCATCTTCTTCTTGATTTGTCTCTTGTTCGTCTCCCTGTCATCATCCCCTCCATAATGGTTAATTGCTGAAAGGTAACTTATTGAAGGGAATACATTTTGCAAAATGTAATAATTTTTGAAAGGCAACTTATTGAAATACTAGTACATTTTGCTGAATAATTGTATAATTGACAAATTGTATAATTGGAGTAACTTATTGAGTTATTAATGGTAGGCCTACTGGTATCTGGTCATAAGGATGTTGTGATTCATACTACAGATAGATCAGGGATCAGATATTTTCACGATTGAAATAATAAACCAAACTCACATGCTGGCAACAAGCCATGTAAACAGCACTCACATTCAATGAAAAATATCCCTCTATGGACTACCAAACCTAGTAATGGCTATAGCAACATGAATTTTAAAATTTACTATTTTTTTATGTAGCCTACATAAATATAATGACTGACAGCAACACATATGCACATCTTCCATTGACAGCCACATGTGTGCTTGGTTTCCAGTCAGAGTATCCAACAACACTACCTCGATACAACAGTATCAGATCTCTGACTTGCTTGATGCACCCTGATCTAACAACACTGAAGCCTCTGAGCTGGCTTTGCAATGATAATAGAAAGGTAGTAATAAATGTTATCACTGTTATTATTCGACATGAGGATGAATCAGTAGCTGGAATTATTTCTTCTCATATGTGACATACCCTATGAAGAATTTTATCTTTACTGCCACTTTATAAGCTCTTAATTCTGTACTAGCCATCCTGCTTCCTACATTGTCATATTTAGGCTGTTCTCAATTTCCTATACTTTTGATATTGACCTGTATAATACAGTGGAATCCCTCTATAGCGCATTCTGTTATAACAAATATTCCTATATAACAACACTTTTCAAAATCCCCAATTATATTTATTCTATATTATTTGTACTGTATATAGCAAATTTCTGTTATTAAATACATATTGTGTCAGTCCGGACCAAGTTGTTATAAGGGGATTCCACTGTATACTCCTTAATCTGCTCAGTGTGATCTTAAGGTTTTCTAATAGGAGCTAGTAAGGTATTTACGCAGAATACACTGTAGTGAGTTTTACCATGTGTAAACTATCAAGTATGCAGATAAAGAAACTTGCATATACTCTCTCTTTGTATGTGTTTTTCTTGAGAAAGACTGTATGGTTGAAACGAACATTGATTTAGTCTGTTTTGTATACTGTTGCCTATATTTTTTTCATGTCTGTTATAGTCCTGTGAGAGCCGTGGTATTGTAATGCTAAATCATCTGCCCATTGACCTGTAGACCCAGACTTTGAGTCCACTTGTTATTTGTGATTTGAAATAAATATTACGCCTGTGGTTTATCCAGCCATCAGGAAGTAGGATACCAGAGCTCATGCTCTAAGAAGATTGAAGAATGGCACTAGTATTACTGAGCAAGTGTGATAGATGATGCTAGTCAGGCAGTTTCTGGCCAATCACTGACTGGGCAGTTAAGGACTTATAGAAAACCGTGAGCTATTACACTGTTTCATAACTTCACTTACTGTTACTGAATTTATTCTTATAGCCATTATTTGTTCTCTTCTGTGCTTGTTTGACCCTCTCTTGATAAAATCATTTAGGTTAAAACATTGATTTTGTGTATTTGCTCAACATAAAAATTTCTATATATGCCATTTTGGGGGATTTTTGTTTATATTTATTTACCATATCCCAATAGTGACACATTCTAACAGATATGTGTCCACCTCATGATGTATCCTCACTTTTAGCACTGTCTTTCTCATGTAGTCAGCCTTTCATAATTGTATAATCTTCAACTGTGACATTACACGTATTTTAAATACATTGTTTCATAATTTTGTTTAACTCTTTGTTAGTCTCATGTAATTTGACATATTGTGCCAGTGTCCATCGGATATGATGAATCTTTTCTCATCCGCAAGCCTCATTCCACTTTAGGAAGAACTCAACAGAAGAGTTGGGCCCAGGCTCGTTTACCCTCTTAGCCGAGGTTATGTTTTCCTGCTATGCTGAAGTACGATAGTAAATTCATATTTAAATGTAGATTTCAGCTGCTTTTCAGAATTTTGGGTCTCCAAAATGTAGATTTTAACGGCTCAGTGGATAAGAAGTAAATTAATTAAAAATGTATTTATCAATTCTTAGGATTATCAATAAAATATATTTTTATGATTTGCCAGGTTGGACATGTGCTTTGTGATCTTTATGATGTCAAAGGCGAACTAGATATATGCTCACCACGATCTGTAGCACTGAAACAGCTGAAGGTTCTAAAGAATCTCGACTATCAGATTATGTCATCATTTGAGACAGAGTACACAATTTATCTGAAGGGTACACTCAACAGCTATGGTGGTGATGTAAGCCTCTTCTTCTTGTTCTTCTGCGTTCACTCTAGTATAGACAACTTTTTCTTTTGGATTTGAGAAATGTCAACATAAATATATTGTGCTGCTAGTTTGTAGCAAAATTATCATATTTGCATTTATTGGCCCAATACTTCATGCTTTGGCCTGTTGTGTCTCATTTATACAGGATATCTATAAAGTCATTGTGCATTTATTTACACTGCTGGTTACTCTACATCAACATATACTGCAGATATTTAGTGCAAATTTGTGTGAAGTCATTGATGCGACCCCGTTTATAAATGAACACTAACGCTCACATTTTTTTCCCCTTGCGTTCTCTAAATAACAATCAACACAAAGATTCATGCGATTTCCACCAGGAACTTAGGAAGAACATCTACGAGCCTGATTCCAGTTTAGGAAGATCTTTGTTAGCTGAAGAGTTGGGCCCAGGCTCATTTGCCCTCTTATCCAAGTGTTGTTCACCAACATCGTAGTCTATACACAGTCCAAGTCTGAGTCTATACACAGATTCAGGAGCACCAGGGACTAGAAGTTTATTCTCGAGCTGAACAGAGCTTATCTTCTTGGACATTTGTGCCTGTGCACATTGGGTACTGAACCTTTTCTCTTCGCAAGCATGATTCTGGTATAGGACAACTCGACAGTAGAGTTGGACCTGGGCTGAGAGCACCAGTAACTATAAATAACCAAATGGTCGGAGGGTGTCCAACAAAGTGGAGGGTGCCGCAGTAACCGAATGAACAAATAGTAAAGCAAAATGAATTAAACAGGTTACTTACTAAAAAACACTTACCTTGCCTATGAATAAAAATATATAAAAAAGTATATATAAAAAAACATACAATAAAAGTAAACAGGACAATTCTCCTGTTTTGTTTTTTATTGTGGGGTTTACTGTTGTTTGTCTCTTGAAAAAGCTTCCATTTGAGCAGATATGTGGAGAATTGTCCTGTTTAGTTTTATTGTGTTTTTTTATATATATACTTTTTTATATATTTTTATTCATAGGCAAGGTAAGTGTTTTTTAGTAAGTAACCTGTTTAATTCATTTTGCTTTACTATTTGCACCAGTAACTAGAAGCTTATCTCGAGCTGAACAGAACTTTAGTCCCTATTTCCTTTTAACATTTTCCGTTCTATTTGCACACAGCACTGCCCTCTGTCACTGTGCTGCCCACTCTGTGTATTCAATATGTTATCCTTATGGAGTCTAATGCACCGAATCTTAATATTTGTCATAACATCTGCCCACTTTGTAACATTTGCATTGGTTAATGCAATCCAATGCTTCCTCCGAACTGACTAACATCACTGTGTGTTCAAAGTGTGTTCACATCTATATAACAATATAGACGTTGTATATAATAATATAGATGAGTGATATGGCAATATAGATGAGTCATATAGCAATATAGATGTCATATATGACAATATAGAGTTGTATATGACAATATAAGTGTCATATGAGTGTTTTATGACAATATAGATAAGGTCATATACATAGCTGTCAGCTAATTCTTTTCATAAATCCATATTTTTAATAATCTATTTCTGTTTTCAATAAAAACGTCCATATTTAGCACCCAAAAAAAACCCACAATTTTTTTCTCAATATGTGCATGTGAGATAAAAACATCAGCACTAGTAATAATTACTAGGAAATTTTACACCAAATGACCAAAATAAAAATTGTTTTTTAGGGGGTTATTTTTTGGTCCCAAAATCCATATACCGGTAAATATGGAAATTCTGTACTAGTTAACACCTATGCATATATGACAATATAGATAGCATTATTTATTTTTATGTTTGTTATTCTGCATAATGAGTAAAGAAATGTTATTCTCAATATCATTCAAGTACAATGATGTTGTCAATATGGTCAGACTGGACACAGACGTTACATTATACTATGACAATATCATGGGTCTTTTGGCATCAGGAATTCCTGTAGAGACTCAGATGGAGGAATTTGCCCCTGGACAAATAGAGGTAAGAAATTACCTGCTTATCTTTCGCCCTTGCGTTAACCAAAAGGGGAGCAAAGAATAGGTTACAAATATTCCCTCGAATGTCATCATCATTATCCTGAACAGGATGTAGAAGTCATCACAGCCTTTCAAAACTTTTGTCAGTCTTGAGCCAGTGTGCCTGCTTCTGTTGCTGCCATGTTCAGGTGGTCTTTGATGTCTTGAGTCCATCTTCTTTTTGTTCTGCCTCTTGTTTGTCTACTTGGCATCATCCCCTCCATTATGGTCTTCTCTAGGTTGTCATGGCATTTTATATAGCAAAAATATTGTGATTTTCTGGAAAAAACCATACTGTTTATCCAGTTTTCTTTTACATTCATTTCTCTCAGGATGTCTACATTGGTGATCTTTTTGGTCCTTGGTGTTCTGATAAATTTTCTGTAACATTTTGTTTCAAATGCTGCTGTTTTATTTGTCACTTTGCTAGTGTTTGTCCAGAATTCACACCCATATATTGCTACTGGGAATATGCACGCTCTTAAGAATGTTACAGGTAAAGTGTGAAACAGGGTAATGATGTTTTGCTAATAACATGAAACACACATAGACACACACAAATCGATATTTCAACCAAAAAGCCTTTATCAAGGATAACATACACGTATACATAAAAAAACGACAAGTAGGGATAACAACTTGCATTTACATGTCTAGCGAGATGGTCGGAAGGATAGAAATTAGGTCAGAGGTGATACAAACAGGAAAAATACAGAAATAGAAAATATATATAAACAAACCCAAATCAATGTGAAAGCGAGACAAACAGAGAAATGACGGAACAATCTGATAACATGCGTATGTCAGGGGCTTAATATTTCCAGATTAATTCCCAAAGGCTTCAGAGTGCCAAATTCATATATATATATAATGGTTCTCAAGTATGAGGCGGGTCTAGTCATCGGAGAAGCATGCTTTGATGACAGTCACCTGAGTATCCTGAGTGCCTAGATGGCATGTGCCATTGAAGTGGACGTCGACAAGATAGCCTGAATGATGTTTTATACTGTGTAGGTGATTGCAGAATCAGTCAGCAAACCTGTCTCACCTATGTATGTCATGTTGCAGTACTTGCAGATGATGGCGTACAAGAAACTCTTCTCGATGGTGAAGGTGGCCTTGGGGAATATGTCAGACCCGGTCTGGGTAACATACAGACAGGTGTAGCATCTAGGGCGTTCACAGCTGATAGTGCCAGAATGATATGGGAGGTCAGGCCCAAGAAGATTCTGGAGCAATAGATCCCTGAGGTTCTTGTCCAGTCTTGTCCCATTAGTTTTGTTTTGCAGCAGCTCAGTCGTATGTTTTTCATTTGCATCAGCTTCTTAGACACAGTAGCCAACCTCCTTCTGACTTCTTAATAGCAATCACTGTTACTGTTGATAAGAGAACCAAAGTATTCAAAACTTTGACTCCTTCTCAATCAATATCTCAGAATTTTCTAAGACATTTATTTTCAAATAAATTTAATTTCTTCCCCAGTGCTTTTGTTATTTGTCCAACTTTTGCAACGATATGTTAATATGGATATTACATTGCAGTTAAACAGTCATAGCTTGGTATATTTACTTATTGTTTTTTTATTTCCAGATATTTATTAGGGGGTTGCATGCACTTGATGCCAATTTAATTCTGTTAAAAATCTATTTTGCATCATTCTCCATCTTGTGTCCTTTTGCTGCTTAAATTTATGCAATGAGAAACTAATTTATTAACATATTCAAAGTCAAACTGACAAGTGCATATCTCTACAGTACTCAATGAAGCCTCAGTATGGAATAAAGATGGCAGATGATGTTCACCGGTTGCGTTATGTTAGCAAGGCATTATGTGATAGAAATGGACTGGATGCCACCTTTATGACAAGACCTAATCAAGATACTACAAGCAGTGGATTCCACTTCAATCACTCATTATGGACCATGGATGGAAAGTGGGTGTTAATTATTTTTTTAAATTTAATTTTATACATACCATCTTAAATATAGTCAACCATTTCTTCTTCAGTGTTCATTCTCAAACTCCCACTGGATCTCCCTTGTAGCAAGACCATGTTCCTGCTAGATTTCCAGCAGGATGTAATCCAGAGAATGAAAATGTGTTTTGTGTCGCCGTTTCATTTGTGTCAATGGCCCAAAACATCTGTCTTCTGCAGGGGTCAACCATTTAAAACAGCTCACATTAAATTTAGAAATGTTGATGGTTATAGAAAAATATTGCCAAAGATGGATGTTTCAAGCCATTGGTGCAAAAAAAACTGTGACAGCACATTTCCATTCTATGGACTACATCCTGCTGGAAACAGTGTCATGTTCAGAAATTCTTCGATATCCTATGTCCATTGCAGTCTTGGTCTTCCTCTTGTTCTGGAACTTTTCCCTCCATAATTAATTTTTCTAAATGATTGTTTCTTTTAATATGTCTGAAAATATGTTAGCTTGCATTAATTTAATAAATAAAAATATTATTTAGTTGTGAGGAGCCAATCTTCTATGTCCAGGTCTTTGCCAATGTCTGTGTTGATTCGTCTTTCTGTCCATGATATTCTTAGGACCTATCTTATAACATTTCATTTTGAATGCTAATATTTTTTTTCCATTGTGGTTGTCATTGCCCGTGTCTCACAACCATATATTACCACTGGGAAAATATAGCTTCTTAATAAGTTGAAGCACTAAACAAAACTAATCTTTATATTACTGCTAATAGATAGCGACAAATGATCTTTTTGTTAGCAGAATAGCAGAATTGACACAGAAAATAATGGCATATACGTGTTAAGAGTTCCCATATTCTATTATGTGTATTCATACCACTAGGCACAACACTTTGCACAATGAAATCCCCCATAGATACATTTTCAAAGTTGAATTTTATTTCAGGATCAAATACCTATTATTATATATTTATCTTGTACAGGAATGCATTTTACAACCCAGATGATGATAATAAGTGTTCAGACATCATGCGTCACTGGTTAGCTGGGCTTATTCACCATGGTAATGCTCTTGTTGCCCTAATGTGTCCAACAGCAAATTGTTATGAGCGTCTCCATGACCATTTTGCACCTGGTGATAATATTTGGAACTACAATGACAGGTAATTACTGGGTTCATGCTAGGCAGATGTGGCCTATTTTTTTATGGAACAAACAATAGTCTCATAAAAAAATTTAACTGGCATTAGTGTACAAAACTCAGTAGGGGGATATAAGTTGTGTTAATAAAAACATTACATTTATTGTGTCCCTTTATTCGAGTGCAGTTGAGGAACATAGCCAGGAGGGGAGACGGCATATTTTAGTTATGTTTAGAAAGGGTTGGAGAGGGAGGGGGTGGTGCGATCCATTATGCAACTGTGGGCTTGTTAATCTGCAACTCATGAGTGCACTATTCAATAGACGTCATTTCAAATCATTTCAAAAGCCCAGGCATAAATGAATCAACATATTTTCTCTAGCAGAATCTTAGTGAATTGCACACACATGTTAATCTTTACATGTGTACACTAGCAGAATCTTAGTGAATTGCACACACATGCTATTTTTACATGTGTACACTAGCAGAATCTTAATGAATTGCACACACATGCTATTTTTACATGTGTACACTAGCAGAATCTTAGTGAATTGCACACACATGCTATCTTTACATGTGTACACTAGCGGTGTTGACTTCTTTTGCATTTTTACTAGAATCATCCATCATTATAGCAATATAAGGTCATTAGGTGACCGTGACCACATATCTTTTCTCGATGTAGCAGTCCTCGAGTCTGTAACAAATGTACAGCATCTTTCTCTGTAGCTGGCAAGCTCAGGAAACAGAAATCTACAATTGCATTAGCCATGTTGGTTTAGCGTCGTGTTGTCTGCTAACCACGTGAGATTTCTGTGACGACACAAAATATACGCAAACTGTAACAGAAATTGCATTGTTGTGCGCATAGCATTATGAAAGTTAAAAAAGTTTGACTGTTATCATGTGATGAGACCACATTTGCCTAACATGTACCAATTATTGTTCCAAAAAATAAATCAGAATAATATCATACTTCCATGTGTCTTCTATATTTTCATTAACTGCAGGAGAATAATGGAGTTGAGCTAACAGAAATAAGCAAGAGAAGATTCTAGATAAATTCCAACATGCTCCATCTTTAGTTGATTTTATTGTAACTATCATTAAAAAAATGTCATAAAAAATAGTTAAGCAAGCGTGCTAATGAAACTGTAAAAAGCATGATCTCTTCAAATCTCAATCTTTGCAACATCATAATTATTATTCTATTACACCTGGCAGCAAGCACAAATAGTAGCACTCTTAAAGGTGAAGGTAGGTCCCATTGCAGAAATCTGCCTTGGGGGATGAACATAACTCTTCATGTACTAAGCCGCAGCAACTATTAGGTGGAGTGGCCAGTTCCCATCCTTGCTGTCTTTACTTCCTCTAACTCATGCTTCAGGTACCCATTTATAGCTGGATCGACTAGAGGAGTGGTCATGTCTGGCTTGAAATCACAACCTGGATTTTCTTTTTATCCTAACGTAGTTTCAAACCTGGCAGTCACGCTGTTACCAGGTGATAATAAGCAAGATCATCTGGTCCTCCTTTTGCACCTTTACCATTTTCTATATTGTATTCTAGTCTAGTTTTTTTTCTATGACATTCAGGTGTGGAGGAAAATAAACAAACTTTGTTAGCCAGTTCTGCTAGTATAACACATTGGTCAATTCTACTACTATAACAGGTGGTAAACCTATGGATAGAGTAGACACTCAATGCTCTGAGAGAACCTGCATGTTCTGAGGATTTTGTGGTTAATGAGCATAAGACAGTATCGTGAATTGGGAGTAAGGATAGACATAGTGCAAAGAGAACACCTCATGAAAATTTATAAAAGAACCCTCAACCAACATAGAACCGGAACCATCATTCGCTACACCCTGAGAGATTTACTGAATGGAGATCTGAGTACCAATGGACATGTCCAGTGTGTGAAGATGACAATCAACATAATCAACCTCTGTTTTTGTTTCTTATATTTTCGTGTTCCAGTGTTTTCCTTTGTACCATCTTGGGTCTTCCATTTTTTTAGAACAATCTGATGTAAATCTTAAAGCAGTTCTCATGACAGAGCTAATTTCCTTGTGCAACACATACCTAATCCAGTGCCAGCATTCTCTATACGGATGTTGAAAGATGTGTTCCTCCACTAAAAGCATATCGAAATGAGCAGTTTATACGAAACAAACAACTGTGCATTTTGGTAAATGAATAATATAATATAAAAGAATCTAGGATTTATTAACAAAGAAAAATCATGCAGCAAACAGGATTTGAACCCGGTACACTCAGATAGCTCCACTCACCTCGCTACTTGTGAAAGTGGGAATTTAAGAACCATCAAGCGCAGTGAAGAATGGCGTTGGTGATCATATTTCTCCATGTACACCGATCTCCCATATATGTCATATTCTCTGTTGGTGTCATAAATCAAAGCCATTTGGTCAAACTGTCCAATATCTTTTCTCTGGGTCTTAACCTTGATCTTCTCCCTTCTATATTTCCTGTTGTCACGATATTCTCAATGCTTCCTCCTCTCATTATGTGCCCAATAAATGTTGACTGTCTTTTTCTTATATTATCAATAATGCATCTTTTCACATCCATCCTTCTAAGACATTCTTCATTAGTAATCTTTGCTGTCCAAGGAATTCGTAACATTCTTTGAATAAACCACATTTCTGCTGCCTCCAATGATTTTTGTGATGTCTTATTTATTGTCCATGCTTCACTTCATAGAGTAGCACTGGTTCAATGTAGTATTTGAGGACACATTTTCTAGTATTCATCGATATGGAATTGTTGCACAGGATATTTTTCATTTTATGGAATGCTGCTATTGCTTTTCCTATTCTGCTTATAATTTCAGTCTTGCATTTACCATCTGAAGTTATTAATGTTCCTAAATATTTGAAACTATTTACCTGTTTTATGTTTTTGTCATTTAATACTATTTTACTATTTGGTGGGATACTATTTCCTGATATTATCATTGTCTCTTTTTTATGTTTCTTTTTCTTCTTCAGTGTTCATTCTCAAACTCCCGCAGGATCTCTTTTGTAGCAGGACAATGGTCCTACTAGATTTCCAGCAGAATGTAGTCCAGAAAATCCATCTTTGGTGGATTTTTTAATGTTTAAACTAAGACCTTTTTGTTCGCTTTCTATCACTGTCCTGTTTAATAGATCTTGGAGATGTTCTTGGTTTTCTGCTATCAATATAGTATCATCTGCATATCGTAGATGATTGAATTTAAAAATTAACGCTTTAAAATATATATTTTTGGGGGAAATCATGTTTTCTTCTTCAGCATTCATGAACTCCAGCTGAATCTCTCTTGTAGAAGGATTATGGTCCTAATAGATTTCCAGCAGGATGTAGTCCAGATAATTAAAATGCCACAGTTTTATATGCATCGGTGGCATGATACATCCATCTTTGGCGGGATCATGCTTTCTTACTTAGAAATAATGAATATTCCTCCTTATTCCTGCTACAAGACAGATTCAGCTGGAGTTCATGAATTGTGAAAAAGAAAGCATGATTTCCCCCCCCCCCCAATATATTTTTAAAGTGTTCATTCTTAAATTCCCACTCTCTTGTAACAGGACATTGGTCCTACTAGATTCACAGCATGATTTAGTCTAGAGAGCCCAAAAAGATATAAATAGGTTATTGGGATGTGATTATGCAAGTAATGTTACTTCTTCTTTTTCTGTATTTGGGAGGAGTCGTTAAAGAGAGCTAAAATGTAGGCATCACTATGGAAACCCACGCTTATCTTTGTCCCCAGACACGGGCGTGAAGGAAAGGGCGTGAAGGGCCAACTAATTAGCTAGCCTTGCCACCACAACAGATGGTCAGCCTATAGACCGAGCAGACATACTCATTGTTATTTCTGAGTCCTCGCAATCAGAGGATTTAGAGATGAATGAGCATGAGTAAATATTGAGAATGTGTGAATTAGGAGTGAAGATGGGCGTGTCCCATAGAGAACCCCTGACAAAGATTTAAAAAAGAGCAGTGAACCAACATAGGAACCATCAGCCATTATACCCTGAGAGATTTACTGAAACGGAGTCGGAGCACCTATGGATATGTCCGGTGTGCAAAGAGGATAATAAACAGAACTAGTACCTAATCTTCTTAGGAGATATCATATAGACAGCCTAATATTCATTCTGTTTGCATATTATACTCTTGTTTTTCTCCATGAATTTCTATTTCTGTAGCTCTCATTCTGTAAACTGATGTTGAGTTTACATTTTCACTTTAATTTTTTCCTACTTAGGCATGCACGTCTGCGGGTAAAAAACAGGGGTAAAAACATTTACATTGAGGAGAGAACACCATCATCTGCCTGCAACCCTTATCTCTGCCTTGCTGGACTGATAGCAGCTGGTGTAGATGGCATTCGTAGAAAACTGGAAGCACCTCCACCACAAATCTTCAGGTCAAATTGAAAATTATACTAAACTTATTTTTATTTCACATTTTTGAACAGTAATAATTTTACAGAGAAGTTTGACATATGAAAGAAATTTATTTATTAACACTCACTCCCTTTTGTTACCAGGGCTTGAAATGAGAGCAAGAATAATAACACGTTTAACTGCGACATGTTATTATAGACAACTGAAGAGACAATGTGGGGCTTTCCCAGGGTCAAAATGACTGAGTCACTTTTACCCTAAATGAGATGCGAAATGATAAATAATATAATATTTTGACTCTCTGCTATGCTGCAATGTTAAAGAACCTAATATTTTGACTCTGCCATGCAATGATGTTAACTCATTCGCTTTGGGGTATTTTGAGTGTTGGGATGGAGTTAAATAGGGTTTTTTTTCTATTTTGCACATCCATCACATGAACATGAAATAGTACTTCTTAATATATTTAAATTATAATATAATATATATATTTTGAAACAGAAATGGACGGAGAATGTGGTTATCACAAGTTCATTTAGACAAAAATTACTGTTATTATTCAAAATTAATTTTAAAAAGAAAATATAATGTTTAAATTAAAAATATAAATAATTTCAGATGTGAAACATGAACGTGCCAAACTTCGGAATCAATAACTTCCACTCTTCTTCTTCTTCTTCAGCGTTCATTCTCAAACTCCTGCTAGATCTCTCCTGTAGCAGTACTACTAGATCTCCAGCAGGATGCAGTCCAGAGAATGGAAATGCGTTGTTTTGCCGTTTTATTTGCACCAATGGCCCGACACATCCGTCTTCGGTGGAAACTTCCACTCAAACTGTATCCGTTTTTTAGATAATCCAATTACAAACACAACCATGTATAGTATATAGGCATAGTGCTTCAATTATGTTTGTTATTCCAAAAAAAATTTAAATGTTCCCTAGATTTGAATGTAGATCTAAGACTTCGATTGACATTGTTGTAAGATTTTTCTTACATATTGGCATAAATCTGCTTAGGTATGTTGCTAGTCTTCTTCTTTTTCTCATTCGCAGTTTGACAAGTCTACACAGCAAGTCCTGTTTTCTTAATAAATGCTGCTGTATTTGAAAGCTCCTCAGTGCTCCCATACATCTTTCTGTAGATATCCATCTCTGTTGGTCGTTTGTCATCTATTCGAGTTGCATGATACCATGGTTGCTAGTGCGCCTCTCGGCCTGGTATCTCCGACTTCAGCACCTGTGCTTGCTTGGGCAGGACTGTGGCCCTGCTCAATATTTGGCGCGACCAATCTTAGTTTCCAGCCTCTGTTGGCTGGACGAAGCCCCTTCTCCACGTCAAGGAGTTGGCCACATTGGGGATGTTGATAGTTATTGCCAGGTTAGATTTCAATAATTAATGTGACTAAAGTAAATAAAATAGTTATACTTTCACGAAACATGTGTGCTTGAAAATATATATAGAAATTATAAGGAAAAATGATGTCACATAAGACGTGTTCAAAACTTATAAGTAACTTGTAAAATTGATATCATAACACATCAAAACCAGGCCAGAAGTAGTGTGGACATATTACACTGTCGATCAGAACCATCCTTATGTTGATATAAATATCGAAAATGATTAAATTTCCTAGTAATTACTATTAATGCTACTGTCTATTGTCTTTCCCCAAGTGGTTTGTGATCCACTATTGTCGTTAAGCGTAGGGGTGATTGGAGCTCGAGCTTGCGTTCTATCGCCAGATGTGTGGCCTCTGCTGTGCTATGACCGTGTCTGTACAGGATGTCCCTGACATTTTCTATCCATCTTTTCTGTGGTTTTCCTCTGGCTTTGTACCATGATCTCATTTGGTTATATGCTTGTATGGGCAACTTTTCGTGATGCATTCGCATAATGTGGCCAAACCACTTGTAATGCTGATGTATTTATCTGTCATTCATATTGAGACTGTCATATTGAGGGGCAAAAAAAAAAGAAATTTTTATTTTAACAACAACACATTGTGGGGATCTTTTTTTGTGTGCTAAATATGGACGTTTTTATTGAAATGCGGAAATACATTGTTAAAAATAGATTTATGAAAAAATAGGTGACAGCTATGAGTTAAGCAGATCCCTTCTACTGATAGGCCAATAAAACCTTAATTTATTACTTCTAAATACATTATATTCAAATACACAGGGAAATGAAGTTGGTGGAACCATTTCTCTGTATTTTAATTTGTATTTCATTTTGATACATTACATTATCCCAGTTTTCACTACTTATAGTGCTAGGCATTGATTTACATTATTTTCTATATATCTTCTTCTTCTTCTGCGTTCGTTCTCAAACTCCTGCAGATTAGCAGGATGTAGTCCGGAGAATGGAATGTGTTGTGTCATGGTTTACAGCATTGCTGCGATATCTGCGCCTTTTGGCCTGACACATCCGATTTCAGTATGGCTTTGGGTCACTGACCCTATATGGGATGGGACAGCCGACTCCATCCCATAACCTCCTTAGTCGCCTTTTACGACATGCATGGAAGGAAAAGAGTGTTGCTATTCTTTGCTCCCCTTTTGGGCCCCAGCAACACACAGGCATTTCTATATATAACCAAATTTCATCTTCCAGATTATCTGATGTTTCAAGAATAAAACTCAGAAGTCATATCAAGAGATTTTATTTCATGGTTGCTGCCATTTTGGAATGACCTTCTGTCCCGGATTAGTTATTCCTAGCAATACTATCACTACAATTGTTGTATTTATGAAGTATCATAACAGTTTCGATAATCATTGAAGTTTATCACCAAGGGCATATGATGTAAATTCAACAAATATCGAATTTGGTCTGTGAAGTGTTAATACCTGTAATGTTTATTATTTGTTAATTTAAATATAATTATATTTATGGTTAGTATATAAAAATAACTAACCCTAACCCTAAAAATGAATAATTCAATTAATTATTGATATAATATTTAGATCAATTAGCCACAAAATATGTAGGTACGCACTAAGGGGAAACAAGAACGAAAACAGGGATTGGACTGCGATCATAGTACCCAGCAAATATATTATATTTGTTTCTTTCATAAACACTCATCATTTTTTATTTCTTCAATGTCCTGATTGTATTCTGTTATTCTCTTTTCTTCTTATGTTATGTTGATGTTTCATAATGAAGTCTTGTTTTCAATTTAATTAGGCCACTTATCTCTGGAGATGAAAAAGCCAAGCCTCAAAATCCACTTCCAAAGACCCTGGAAGAAGCTCTACAGGCATTAGAGAAAGATACTGTCTTAACAGAAAGTCTTGGAAAAGATTTTGTACAGGATTATGTTGCTTTATGTCAAGAGTTTCAACTGGAAAAATTGAAAGATGTCATGAACAAAGAACAAGCAATCAAGTTTGAAGTTGAAAGAGATTTGTTTTTGCATATGTTGTAGATTTACTATATTTGCAGTAAGTTCTTGGGATGATGATGATGATGATTCAATCCCTGTGAGCAGGAAGCTCTTGACAGCCCATAGTCCTTCTGGCAAATGCACAGGTTTTCCTCAGTTGTAGTGCAGTTGTTTAGAGTGTGTTGTGTATAGCTGGAAGTGGTGGTAATAGTTCTTGTCGGATGTCTGTTAGTTTTGGGCACTGCAGTAGTAGGTTTTCAACAGTCTCTTCTTGTGCATTGCAGTGTCTGCAATTTGGTTCGTGTAATGGGTTTATTCTGTTCAGGTGTTTATTAACGGGGATGGGGCCTGTTCTTAGTTGGAATGTGAGACTCTGGTTTGATCGCTCAAGGTGTTTCAGCGGATCCATTGGGTTGGGTTTCTGTTGGTGTTCATATAATGAGCATCCAGTCTTTGAGCTGGACCACTGTTGTAACCATTCTTGTCTGTAGTTGTTTTTTAGGATTTGTTTGCATGTTTGTAGGGAGATTTTTGGGGGAAACTGGGGGGGGGGGGGCAGCAGCACTCTCTTAGCTAATTTAGCAGCCATTTCGTTTCCAAGGACTCCGGTATGGCCAGGTATCCATTGGAGGGTGACTTCTGCACTATATGATGTGGACAGCTGGTCAATTTGTCTGTTGATATTGCAACCAGGGAGTGTTTTTTTGGTCTCCAAGGCTTGGAGTGCTGATTTTGAGTCAGAGAAGATGACTATGTCTTCAGGTGGAGTAGTTCCGTTTTCTAAGTCTACAATAATTCAATTCAGAGTTTTCTCAATTGCTATTATCTCTGCTGTATAGTTAGAGCAGATATCTCCGCATGGGCCAAAAATTTTGGGTAGTCTTCTGGGTCTGTGTTCGGGTATTTTATCACAGCTCCATATCCAGCATTTTTAGTAACATTTTGTGCAGATCCATCTGTGTATACGTGGATTATTTCTGGTGGGTATGTATGGATTGTTTCTAGGACAATGTTTTCAGGAATGGAGTTACAGTGTTCTTATCTGCCAAGGGGTCAGAGAGTTCAGTCCTTATGCTAGGAGTTATTGCTTGCCTGCAGGGTGGTTCAATGTCTATCAATTCCTTTTGTTCTCTATTTGTTGGCAGATGATGTTTTATGCTTGCTTGTCTTGCGCTATTGAGGAACGATTTTTTGTGTATTCTGTGTTTGTCCGGCCACTTTTCTATCATTTTTCTATTTTCTTCTGTGGTGTCCATTCTCATGTATCTTTCAAAGGTCTCTACTACCGCTCGTTCTCTTCTTAAGTGCAATGGTTCTATGTCTGTGTTGATCTCACATGCAGCAGTTGGGGTGGTTTTCATGGCACCGCATATAAATCGCTGTGCGTTATTTTGGACGTTCAATCTCTGTAGGAGGCTTTTGCTTGCTATTGCCTGTACAGGAAGTGTGAAGTCAATTGCTGATCGGACATATCCAGTATATAACTGGCGCAGAGCATGTAAATCAGCTCCCCATTTGCATGAGGCAAAGTGTTTGATGAGCCTTATTCTTGTGGTTGTTTTCTTAATCAGCTTTTCTATGTGGTGCTATTTTGTGAGCCTCTGATCAAGTTCAACTCCGAGGTATCTTGGGAATTTTTTGTATACTATTTTTATTCCACCTATTTTTATTTCCATGTCTTCCCCTTTTGCATTGGTGTTTAAGCTGAACAGGCTGTAAACTGTTTTTTCTCTGTTCATCTCGAGCTTCCACAGTTAACAATACGCAGAGATTGTAGTTAGATTTTTGTTGATGTTATTAATGATGGTTTTGGGATATATTCCTTTTGTCCAGATAACCAGGTCATCAGCAAATAGCTCTTTTTTACAGGTGATGACGTCTGGTAGATTGTTTATGTATATGAGGAATAATGTACAACTTAGTGCCGATCATTGGGGCAGTCCTTCTTCCAGAGTTCTTTGTTTTGATGAGCTCCCATTATAGGTTGTTTGAATTGTTCTGTTTTGGAAGAAGCCTTTTAGCCAGTTGTACAATTTTCCGGATATCCCCATTTTTTTCATTTTAAAGAATAATCCTGTTCTCCAGACTCTGTCATAGGCTTGTTTTAGTTCAATGAAAGTTGCCAATACACTTTTCTTTTCTTGATAGGCATCTCCTATATCTTGTGTGAACTGTATCAGCTGGTCAATTGTTTGTTTGTTCTTTCTGAAACCAGACTGATTTGTGTTTATGATCTTGGTGCTCTCTAACCACCAGTACAGCCTATCATTGATCATTCTTTCAGCAACTTTGCCCAAGTTAGATGTTACGGATATTGGTCGGTAACTGGTGATTTCGTTTGTGTTTTTGTCTTTCTTTAGGATTGGTATAATGTTAGCTTTTCTCCAGGCTACTGGCAGCTTGCCTTCTCTTCAAGTCTTATTGATGAGCTCAAGGATAGTTGTTAGCTCGTAGTCTGAGAGGTTGTTGATCATCACATTGGTAATTCTATCAGCATCCGGTTGCTTTACCTTTCTTGCATTTTTTTTAGTGCAGACTTTAGCTTGGAGAATGTGAAGTCACTCTCACAGACTTCGCAATTCATGGTTTGTTGCCTTTCTAATGTTTTGGTGAGGTGCTTTATGGAATTGTCGAGGTTCTTTCTGGGTCATTTTCTGTTTATGTGGGCGAAATGGTTGTTGAAGGCTTCGGCTTTCTGTGTTTTCCTCATTAGCTTTTCACCGCTGTCTATTATGGGTGTTGGGTTTTTTGTTCTTTTGGTTCCAGACGGGTTTGACAGGAGCCACCAGGCCTTTCCACCGTGTTTCTGCATGTCTAGACTTTCACATTTTTTCTTCCATGTTTCTCTTTTTACTTGTTTGCTAAGTAGTTTTACTTTGGCTGTGAGTTTATTATAATTTAGTTTATTGATAGGTGTTGGATGTTTCTCTATCGTTCGTCTTGCTTTTTTCCTAATCTTCAACAGCAGGTTTCAATTCTATATTCCAGTAAGGTTTGAACTTTTTTCTGAACCCTCACTGGATAGTTTTGGTTGCAGCTGAGAGAAGTGTTGCAGCAATTTTATTGTAGACCTTGTTGATATTTTTGGGAAAATGATATAAATATTTACAACTCTATATAAATAAATGTGATTGTGGTAATGTGTATGAGTCACTCTCCCACCAATGAGGTTGCTAGGATTTTGTATTCGCTTACCACTTGGAAAAAAATGAACTCCCATGATCCACTTAATCACCAGGAAACGAGCACTGGGACTCCTGCTCTGAGAAGGCTGAAGTATATTACATTGTTACTGAGCAAGTGCTGAAAAGGCTTAGAGGATTAGGTTCCTTGTATTCACGTTTTTCATATATACTCATGCATAGCATAGCACATAACTGTAACTTAATTGATAATCCCCAGGGATCTTTTAAAATTTCCACTTTGTAAACAAGATATCAGGAGCCAGATTCAAACCCATGCTCTTTTGAATGCAAGATGAACAGCCTAACCAGCATGCCACAGAGATCCCCTGAGAAAATGCTGAATGCCACAATAATCGGGTGGTTTCTGGTCAACCATTAACTAGGCAACCGAGCAACTCATGAGAAAACTGAAATTCTATGACACTGTTTCATAACTCCATTACCTTTCATTTTTAGATATAGGATGTACCACAGGTAAATCTGGAAAAAGTTGTATACAAACTTGAAACCAATATTTTTCAAACTGTCTCACTGCCTGATAACTGTCTCAACTAGCAATATGTTGCCGGAGTCTGAGAGGAAAATATAGAATAGTAACACTGTTACTTGCCACACATTTCATAGGAGCCAGCTAAGGATGTTGTGTGTGGAGTTGGCTGTCCCATCACATAGAGAGCCAAAATGATCCTTCTTCTTCTTCTGCATTCATTCTCAAACTCCCACTGGATATCTCTTGTATCAGGACCATGGCTCTATTAGATTTCCAGAAGGATGTATTCCAGAGAATGGAAATGCGTTGTGTCGCCGTTTTATTTGCGCCAAACATCCGTCTTCGGCGGGAAAATGATCCAAAAGCTATGCTGAAGTTGGATGTGTCAGGCAAAAAGGGGAAGTAAGTGCCCTATTCTAAAACTCACTACAGTAGAATAAATGGGAATTCTGCAGTGATCATGAAGTAGCAGATGAGATCTTAACCAGTTCCGTTCAGCTTACGCCAATTCACATCACAACTTGAATCAATATTGTGAGTGGTACCGTGTAAATGGTGATGCATTTCTGTTGTGAATAGTGGCAAGCGATGAAATGTGATGAATGGGGTGTCACCACTTTGTACTAGCATGCAATGGAAACATCATGGATCACCAAAAAAGCAAAATAAATTGAAATCACAAATTTCTGCAAGAAAAGTGTCTTTTTTTCCAAGAATATTTCTTGTTGGTGGACTTTAGAGAGTCTACTGTGAATATCAATGCTGTTGGCTAAATTAACCATTAGACAGGCTGCTTATAGCCATCACAAATAAGCGACACAGTGCCATTCTGTTGCACAACAATGCTCGCCTGCATGTTAGAAAAGTTGTGCAGGAAGCGTTAGAATGGAAATTATGGAAAGTTCTGCCATATCCAGCCAGCAGCCCTGACCTATCGCCATGTGACTTTCATTGGTTTGGATACTTTAAGAAAACTCTATAGGGACATTGATTCCACACCGATGAAGATGTCACGACCGCTGTGACTAAATGGTTCAATGAGCTCCTCTGACGGAATTCACTATCTACCCAGACATTGGGTATGCATATTTGAATGCATATGATGATTCTTCTGGTGATTCCAGGTGCATAAATATTCCTAATAATTGCTTTACTTAATTGTTATGTTGTTCGTCCATCACAAGCCATGATGACCATTTGTTAGATCCACTTTTTATAATTCAGTTAGCGTTATGTCCTTGATTATGAGTTCGTAGATGGCTAATGAGCCCTATTCGAGCTGTAAATGTCCCTGGGCAGTGTGGGCATGTAATAACCACTGTAGACAGATCTTGGTCTATTCGTGACTTTCTAGCTAACTACTCCCCACTGTTAAGCTGCTGCATTTCTCCTCTTTTCACAAGATGATGCAATTTTTTTAATTGTTGAACGCCATGTAGATCTATATTTTTACTTAATTATAACACAACTGGAGATGTACATTTAATAATCTTGTAAAAAACTCATTTGAACAAGTTTATTTGAAAATACCTCATTACAAAGAATGTTTATATCTCTATGTAATACCGTCATTCCAACCTTGACTGTGATAACATTTATTCAAACTAATTTTATTATAATTCTAGCTATGAATCTTCCTATATGTTATTATTTTTTAAATTTTGCTTTACTATTATTATAGCCTACAATTTATTGACTTGCATAGAAAGTACATAGTTTACCTACATATAATGTTCTATTATTTTGCTACTTAGTGAAGACAATGCTAGATGTGATAATGTGCACATACAAAGAATGACAGATATGGGATTCTTCTTCTTTAACGTTCATTCTGAAACTCCCGCTGGATCTCCCTTGTAGCAGGACCATGGTCCTACTAGATTTTCTTGTGTGCACATCATTTCCCACTAGTTTTAGATATAGTCTGTCGTGTCTGATTGATTATATTAACCTGTGTAATACGTAAGTACTAGATTTCCAGCAGGATGTAGTCCTGATAATGGAAATGTGTTGTGTCGCCATTTTAGTTGTGCCAATGGCAAGAGACACCTATCTTCAGTGGTAGATATGGGATAAGCAGGGGTGAGAGGAAAAATTGTGCCCTCTCTGGAAAGTTATGAAGATCACATAATCAACATCTGACTGAGACGTTTAGTCTGCATACTCTTGGATGGCTGCTGCAACAGAGAACGGAACACTTATAGGAATGTCAAGACTATTTTGTTATATTTCACTTTTCATGCAATGTCATAGTGTAGCCTACACATGTGTGCTGCCGGGGACCAAAAGGGGAGCAGAGAATAGCAACACTCTTTTCCTTCCACGCATGTCGTAAAAGGCGACTAAGGAGGTTATGGGATGGAGTTGGCTTCCCATCCCATATAGGGTCAGTGACCCAAAGCCATGCTGAAGTTGGATGTGTCAGGCCGAAAGGCACAGATATCGCAGCAATGCTGTAAACCATGACACAACACATTCTGTTCTCCAGACTACATCCTGCTAATCTGCAGGAGTTTAAGAATTAATGCAGAAGAAGAAGAAGATGTGTAGCATAAGTCTTAAAATTTATACAATCAAACATTTGAATAAAACTTTATTGCAGAATATTGAGTCTTATTTATACAATCAAACATTTTAATAAAACATTATTACAGAATATTGAGTCTTGTCACAAAGAATTTTTGTATTTCATATATATAACCCAAGTACTTTTTCTGTTTATTGATGCACCAGCTACTGGCAACAGATTATTGATTATAATTATGAAATGTCATCAAACTGAGAACTTTCATATTACCAGAATTCCAGAGATAGCCCAACGGTCAGATATATGTACATTATAGATCAGGCATAGTAATGACATCTCAATAATAATGTCATATAAGTGGCAATAATAATGACATCTCAGGCTGAAAAAGCGTTATTAAGCTGGGAGGCAGTCAATGAAAGGATTATTACCGCACGTTTTCAAACAAAATTCTTCAAATTATCAATAATCCAATGTTACGCACCAACAAACGATGCTTCTGACTTGTCGAAGGACACATTCTACAACACTCTAGTTGATGTTTTAAATTCAGTACCCAAACACGATATCATCATTGTGATGGGTGACTTTAACGCCGAAATTGGTGATAATAACAGAGGAGCAGAAAAACATGTTGGAAAATATGGCATAGGTGAACTAAACCAAAATGGAGAAAGATTAATTGAGTTTTGTGAAATAGGAAATTTTGAATTTTCGAATACCTTCTTCCCGCACAAAAATATTCACAAGATAACTTGGAACTCACCTGATAAAATAACCATAAACCAGATAGACCATTTTTGTATTAACAACAAATTTAGTTCATCTGTACAAGACGTAAGAGCTTTTAGAGGAGCAGATATTGGAAGTGATCACAATCTCTGCATAGCTGAGCTAAAAATCAAACTTAAAAAACATCAAAAGATCATCTACCACAGAAAAATCGATACAAAACGGCTACTAGAAAGTAATTTACAAGAAGAATACAACACCAATATCAACAATCAATACACCGCCTTAGATAAGCCATCTGAATTAGTAAATCCCATAACATCCATAGAAACGAAATGGGAGAATTTTAGAAATACTGCAATAAATTCGGCTTTGGATACAGCCGGTCTCATACAAAACAATAAGAAGAAATGGATAAGCGAGAACATTTGGTCGAAAATCCAAAACCGTAAAGAGATGAAGCAAAAAATACTTGCTGCAAAAACCACTCAAGACGAGGAACAAAACAGACTCACATACGCACATTTAGACAAAGAAGTTAAAGCAAGCGCTAGAAAGGACAGGCAGAATTATATAAACAACTTATCATTGGAAGCTGAATCAGCCTCACAACACAACAACAGCAAGATACTACACCACATAACCAAACAACTGTGCAATCAGCCACTTATCCCAAACGCATCTATTAAAGACAAAAATGGCAAAGTTCTAACAACTGAACAACAAAAGCAAAGATGGGCCGAACATTTCCAAGATCTTCTTAACAGACCACCACCCCAATCTACTCCAAATCTAGAGAAAAAGGAGACAATGCCACCACCAGAAGCTTCGATAGAAAATTTCTCCCTTGAAGAGGTAAAACAAACCATTAAGAAATTAAAAACAATAAAGCAGCAGGTCAAGATGACATCACAAGTGAAATGTTAAAAGCAACAAATGATAATACCTTGTCATCTTTACTGAATATTTTCAATATGATTTGGAAAAACGAATGCCCACCCCAACAATGGAAAAATGGCATCATTATCAAATTACCAAAAAAAGGAGACCTAACAAATTGTGATAACTGAAGGGGAATCACACTGCTATCAGTACCTGGTAAAATTCTTTGTAATATGATGCTTGCAAGATTAAAGTCATCCTTAGACAAAAGACTTAGAGAAGAGCAGTCAGGCTTTAGACCAGGTCGTTCCTGCCTTGAAAAAATATATTCACTCTTAGAACAATAATAGAAGAATGTCTAGAATTTAGTAGATCTAATCTCATAATAAACTTCGTTGATTTTCAAAAAGCCTTCGACAGCATCCATCGACCATCGCTTTGTGAAATTTTAAAAATATATGGATTCCAAAATAAATATATAAATGCGATAAAATCATTCTATACCAACTCAAAATGCTGTTTTAGAACAGAAAAAGGCAATTCAGAATGGTTCCCTGTGATTACTGGTGTTAAACAAGGCTGCCCTATGTCACCATTACTATTCAATATCGCTATTGACTGGGCTATGAGAAAAAGCACATCCAACACAAATTTAGGAATCAAATGGATAAATAAAACAACATTAGAAGACCTGGATTTTGCTGATGATCTTGCACTATTGAGTGAAAACCATCAAGATGCACAAACAAAAACTTATAGATTAAAACTCATTGCAGGACAAATAGGTCTCCAAATCAATTCAGCAAAAACAAAAATTATGGACTTCACCAATTCACCTAATGAAATTACTTTAAATGGACAACAACTTGAAAAAGTACAGAAATTCTCCTATCTAGGAAGCAAATTAACACTCGACGGTGATGTCATGCCAGAAATTACAACTCGCATTGCCCTAGCATCAAGTGCATTTAACAGACTGTCTAATATCTGGAAGTCAAAGTCAATCAGCACACGCACAAAAATGCGCTTATTTAATTCCTGCGTTATTCCGGTGCTATCATATGGATGTAAGAGCTGGAAAAGCTCTTTATCTTCAGAAAAGAAATTACTGAGTTTCGAGAACAAATGTCTTCGTAGGATAACTAACACCCATTGGAGTGAATTCAAATCGAATGATAAAATCAGAGAAGAGACACATCAAAATTTCATCACAGATGTTATCAGAAAACGCTGTTGGGCCTACATCGGGCATGTCCTACGTGCAGACACCAACAGAATACACCACCAATCTCTTGAATGGATACCTACAGGCAAAAGAGCAAGGGGTAGACCAAAAGAAACACTCAGAAGAACAATACTTAGAGAAAGTAAAACAACCAATATTCATACTATTCAAGAACTGCACAGAATAGCTTTGAACAGACAGAATTGGAGAGATCTGACCTCTGCCCTATGCGCTAACTTCAGCGCAAAAGGAAAATGAATGAATGAATGAATAGTAACACAGATAAAAGAAAATTATAAATATAATATTAATAGATCAGGGTGTGTTACAAAAACTGCTACTGATAAATAACAGATAATCAAAATAATTGATAATAAAGAGTAATAATATTAATTTTTTTTTTAAATTAACAATTTGGTATACCTTTGTCAAACAATAAAACTACAATAATAGATTTTAAAAAATAATAATTAAATTATTATTTAACATAAGGCTTATAAATTCATATGGCCTGGAAAAAACATCTTATAAATGACAAAACGAAAAATTGAAATAATACAGAATTGAATCCGAATCCATTAGCAGCTTTACATTGGGATGGAGATCTGAATAAAATGTCAGGTGAGTAAAGTGGAAATCACATGCAGGCAACCAATTATGTCAATAACTTGTTTCCCCCCCCCCCCCCCCCCAATATTTAAAAAAATATTTATTTAAAAGAATAGGGCGACAATGTGAGAAAATATTTGACAGTTTAACAACAATGGCCTTGATACATAATGCTGGAGATAGACATCTGCGGAGAGCCATGATCGCCTATGCCAGCTGATATGGCACCTGATAATGATGATATTTATAAAAATGTTTCCAATTCCAACAAATGTATTGGTGTATATTTTTTTTTAAACTACTTTTAACACTTACTTTTCAATCCGCTCCCCCACCAAAACCACATCTGATTTTATCATCAGGTAACATATCCTGGACAGAATGTAGCAGTCATCACAGTCTTTTGAAAGTCTTGCTGAACTTGAGCCAATGTTCCTGCTTCCGTGTGTCATATTCAGGTGGTGTTTGGATATCTTGTGGCCATCTTTGTGGCTTAACTCTTTTTAATTTCCCTGGCATAATTCCATCCACTGTGGTCTTTTACAGGCTGTTGTGTGATATGGTCAAAATATTGTAATTTTCTGGAGAGAACATTGATGTTAAGCCAGTTTCTTTTACTTCCAATTCTCCCAGAATGTCCCTGGTGATCATTTTGGCCCATGGTATTCTGAGGCTTCTTCTGTAACATTTAGTTTCAAATTGGTGATTGTCCAAGATTTACATTCATATATTGCAACATGGGAATATGCAGGCTCAAATCAAAGTTAACTTTTGTTGCAGCCCAGCCATGTGTTTTAAATTTGTATCAGTTTATTTGATGTAATGGCCAACCTCCATCTGACTTCTTCATAGCAATCCCCGTTTCTGCTTATAAGAGAACCAAGGAATTTGAAACTTATAACTTTCTCTACCCGTAGAGAACCCCTGACAAAGATTTCAAAAAGAGCAGTGAACCAACAGAGAACCGGAACCATCAGCCGTTATACCCTGAGAGATTTACTGAAGCGGAGATCTGAGCACCTATAGACTTGTCTGGTGTGCAAAGAGGATAATCAACACACCTAATACCTAAACTTCTCTATTTCTCTGTTATTGATCGAGATTTAAAACATGTTAGCAGTTTTGTCACAATATTGGTCTTACTTTTGTTCAGAAATAGATTTTGTTTTTCACTGATGGTTTTCTTCTTCAGAGTTCATTCTCAAACTCCCTCTGGATCTATCTTGTAGCAAGACAATGGTCCTACTAGATTCCCAGCAGGATGTAGTTCAGAGAATGAAAATGCATTGTGTCACCATTTTATTTGCATTAATGGCCCTACACATCCGTCTTTGGTGGACGTTGATGGGTTAGATGTCTTTTTACTGTGGAATAGTAGTATTGTATCATCTGCATATCTTAGTTCTGGTATCTCATGACCTCCAATATTGACTGGGCCAAAGTTGTTTCACTACTGGTCATTTATTACATTCTTCATGATGTTCTCTGCATAAACATTGAATTGATATAGACCTAGTGATAGGATACATCCTTGTCTGACTCCTTTTCCCACACTTAATCAATCTAATGTTTCACCAACTACTCTTATGGCTGCTTGTTAGTCTTGGTACAACATTTTAATGAGGCAAATTAAGTGTAGAGGAAACCCATGTATCTCATGATACTCCAACATTTCTAATGTTAAACACACTCAATGACCTTACTATAATAAAGTGCAGATGCCAATGTTAACATGTCTCTGTGTTGCCTGTTAAAATGTGATCTCCTGTGCCTCTGCCTTGTCTGATTTACACTTACTACATTCTTCCATAGATGTATTCAAAAATACATTTTAGCTCTTGTGTGTAGGCTTACTGTGTGTCATCAGCAAATGAAAAGCATGGGAAAGGTTGAATAAGTCACACTGTATGAGATCAGCACTCTGGATAAAGACTTCAATAATGGAAAATTCCATCGTTATCTGCCCACATAGAGACTTTCGGGAGATACCTAACAGCTGGCAATGTTGCGTATCTCCAGAATTTATAGGCGCACAGACATCTAGATCAGTGGTCGAGACGAAGGGGTAACTTACCCCATTTGAAACAAAAAATCCCTAGGATATTGATACTTAAAATTATTTTTAATAGTCATATTTGTACCCAAAACAAAATCGGCATGTTTTATTTGTCACTTATATTTATATAATAATAAATGATCGTCGGAATTATAAATGACCATGTTGACAGAGAAGAAACAGCGTGGTTTCATATTCACGTGTAGACTTAATGCTACTGGCTGTAGTCCTACTCTGAATTTTATGTCTAAAATTCTAAATTATGAATTTTACTCGTCAGGTGTGGTTGAAGTTATTGCCTATTATGAAATTTTGAAACTTTATCGAACAACAGTTGGGACTTACGTGAAACAAAAGGTCGATCAGCTATAGGCCTACAATTAACTGAACTACATGCAGCTACTCAGCAAGTGGACATTCTCCACTACTGTACGCACAAATATTGATGGAGAAGGCGGAAAATTGTATTAACGACACAGGTTTCGAAGGCGGAATTTGGAAAGGTACTGCATTTGGCTGAGAGCGCATAAATGACAGTAGACTAGAAAAAAAAGCAGTAAAAACTACCGAGACATTAAATGCCAAGAAACTCATGTTGAATAATGAAATGTAATGAAAGGTCATAAGATTATCATGGACAGGTAGACGCTCCAGCACCGACATCCGTAAAGACATGCTGAATAAGGGAGGTCTTGGATGGCAGAAGCAGGAGATACCATTCATAATTCGTCTCGTTTGCAGTTTAAAAAAATACAGAAAGTCCCGTTTCCCTGATAAATTTTGATGTATTTGAAAGCTTATCAAGGCTCCCATAACGTTCTTTGTTGATATTTGTCTGTGAGCCATTGCTCGCCATTGATTCTTGATTAGGAACAACACTCACAGCACTGGGAGCATTCCTATATATGCTCTGCTTGTCGTTCCGTAAGCCATCTAAAAGTGTATAGGCCCTTAGCTTAGTGTCCCAGTCAGTTGCTGATTACGTGTTCTTCTGATCTTTCCGAAGAAGGAGCACTTCCGCCCATCGCCTCTAGTCATTCCCATTTCTGCCATTTCTCTGAATATGTACATTGTCTCGTTCGACTTCCTCCTGTCTTCTCGTAGGGTATCTATGACTGCTCTAATCAATTTAATCCTGTCTCTTATTTTGGTACCGTTCACCAAGGCTTTACCAGACAACACATCGGCTCTTTCGTCTCCTCTGACCCCAGCATGACCTGGACAGTAGATCCACGTAAGACCCATGCTACACCCTCAACTTTATAATTTAATGCAGTCTTGCTGATTATGTTCCATTAATCTGTGCTACCTGTCCACGTGAACACAGGTGATGTAACCAGCCTTAGTCTGTTTAAGTGGCTGTTTAGTCTGTTGTGTCCTCTCCTATATAATAACTTGTTCAGCTCTAACTCAGCGCCTGCTAGATGGAAGAAGCAAGAAGATTATGTGCAAATATAAGGATTGTAAACAATGAGAGAAAGTCCTTAACAAATGTTGTGATATAGCTAGGAAGAGAGTGTCGCGATTGAGCTGCAAAACAAGACAGAAGGAACACAATAACTCATCCAACAGTACTCAAAGCCACGAGCAGTGAAGTCATTCCTCTACGACTTTTGACTTTTGAACTCAGTGATAAAAGTAACAAATGTGTACGGGTGGGGTTTTGTCGTCTACAAAAAATGGCAAGAAAGTGGTAGAGAAATATAGTGCCTCTGTCACAACAACATCGAGTTTGAAAATGGAAATAGAGTCAACAACATCGGCTTTTTATTTGGCTGACGTCCAACACACACAGTGATTACATCAGACTCTCAGAGTATGCTGCGCTAGAAAAGTGCATAATAAAGGAGTTGGAGACAACTTCTCAGCAACGCTCAAAACATCATATTGTTCAGGTCATGCCAGAGCCCGAGGCAACGAAAAAGCGGATCCTTTTCCGGGTAAAGCTATAGTGGAGGACACATCGATGAGAAAATATATCAGTCAATTAGAGCGGACATGAATACACTACACAACGATGAAGAGGATGATGAAAGAGGTAATGTTCATGCATAGAGAATGATAGAAATATGAGTGACCAATGATGAGCGGAGAAAGGTCGGCCTGTTTAGAAAAATTGGAACAATTAATAACTGACACTTAGATATTATTATACATTTTAAAATATTCTTACATGTATGACGGGATGGCAAACAGAGCACTTGTGGGAATACCCCATTGTGCGGCGATGATAGTTCGTTATCAAGAAGACTAGTTTCCCAAAACTATCAACAAACTCCAGCTAACATATTTTGGACATACATAATTGAAAGACACATGCGACACAACGGTTTTGAAAGATTAGTCATGGACGGGAAGGTTTCGGGGTAGAGAAAAAGAGGCAGACTAAAACTATGGTGGGCACATAACATCAAAGACATTCTGAAGATGATGTTGAACAGCTTGCACAGAACCGAGAGAATTACAGAGTTGCAGTGGGGACAGCCTTCTGCAAACAACACGTCACATAGATCGATAGAAGAAACTATGAAACAGAGTGATGAAAGTTTGCTAAACACTGGATCCACCTACCTACATATCTATCTATCTATCTATCTATCTATCTATCTATCTATCTATCTATCTATCTATCTATCTATCTATCTATCTATCTATCTATCTATCTATCTATCTATCTATCTATCTATCTATCTATCTATCTATCTATCTATATATCTATCTATCTATCTATCTATCTATCTATCTATCTATCTATCTATCTATCTATCTATCTATCTATCTATCTATCTATCTATCTATCTATCTATCTATCTATCTATCTATCTATCTATCTATCTATCTATCTATCTATATGTCTGTCTGTCTGTCTGTCTGTCTGTCTGTCTGTCTGTCTGTCTGTCTGTCTGCCTATACGCTGTGACGCTTGTTTGCCTTGCTGCGTCAGGGGTGGAAGAGTTCTCTGGAGATAGCCTTCTTGTGTGCTGTTTGTAAGCTTGTTCCTGTGGCTTCTTTGATTTCTGTCGGACATGGTCTGCCTCTGGCTTTATAACCGTGATGTCTATTTGTCATGACCATTTGTGGCATACTATCTGTTGGTAGTCTGGGAGTGTGTGAAAACCTCTTGATCTATTGTTTTTTTAATGTGTTCCAATACTTGTATTGTTTTGGTTATCTGTCTGATATTATCGTTTCTAATTCTATCTCTTAATGACACCCCGAGTATTCTTCGTAGACATGTAATTTCTGCGGTTACTATTTGTTCTGTCTTGTGCTGTCATTGTCCAGGTTTGACACTGGTAGCACAGTGATGGGATAATAATAATCTTGTATAATGCAACTTTGAGATAACTATAGACAATGATTTACATAAGATTTGTGTCACGTCTTGAGAAAATAAAAAGAGGTTGGGGGGCAGAATGGTTCGGTCGTAAGGTGACCGAATCATTTTACTTGTTGTCTTTCGATATGTTCAATAAATTAATGATATTATACCAGCTCTTTTCCCAAGTTTTCTTCATTTCTTATTTTATCAAGTTTAGTAACAAATGTCATTTCACATGTAACGATTTTCCTCAGCTGTGAGACTGTTAAAGACCATGTTTGACATTGGTAGTAAAATGTTGATATACCAATTGTAAATATTATCTGTCATTTGATTTCCATCTTGATCTTTGGGTGGAGAAGTAATGGTGAAAATTGGTAAGTCATTGTGTTTGCTTTCTGACATATCGTTTCTATTTCTCTGTCTAGTCTCTCATTTTCGGAAAAAATGCTGCTTATAGTAAGGATGCTTAACTTCCCTGCTGGTTCACTTTGGCAAAATAATCGTAATAATTTAACTATTAGTAATCGTAACCAATTTATCCTGATAAAAAATCAATGTTAGTTAGTCGTCGGATCGTCATCACAGCGAACTGGACACGTCCATAGTTGCTCCAATCTCTCATTGAGTGTATCCGCCATTACACCTACTGACAGTACCGGTCCTATGCTGGTTGACCATCATTCTTCTGCGCCCTTCAAAATGTTCACTTCTAGCAACACCGCATTTCAATCCCTGATCTTTAATCCTAGTCATTGAAAAGGAATCATCACCAGCATTAGTCTCACTCTTGCGTGCTATATCTCTTAAGGAGTTCAAAACGTTAGCGCGATCCATTGCCCCATCGCCCTGTGCCACAATCGTGCATGATGCCAGTTGATCCGCTCTTTCATTTGCCACGAACACCCACATGTCCCGGTACGAAAATAAATGCAACCACTTTCAGCCTCGCCTTTCAGCCACTTTTAGCCACTTTTCGCGAACGAGATTCACTTGTACCTTCTTAATCATACTCATAGAGTCACTCAAGATGCAGACCTGCGTTACCTTCTGTGTGCATACCCACTCAACTACCCTGGTCACCGCCATAGTCTCCATGGTCATACTACTAGTAGTGACCGCAAAGACACCACTCTCCTCCCATATCGTTTTACCTGCGCACTGAGCCGTGAAGGCCCAAGCTTCAAATGCCAAAAATCAATCCTTTGGTTGACGTTGCAAACTATATCTGGCAAGAAATTTGATGGATAAATCAAGATGGATACCAAAGTGGCGAAGAAATCTTGGGAGTTAGCAAATAATGTTGAAACTGTGTCCAGCGCTGACGAGATTTATCGTTATGACTCAAAGCAACAACAAGACATACTCACAGCAAAGCCTTGGGAAAAGGAGTATGACTTAATATTATTTTATGCTTATGAATGGGAAGTTTTATTCTTCTTAAAATTTCGGTTCGGGCCCTTCGGTAAAATAAATAAATTATTAGGCCTACTACCCTACTTGTTAGTCTACTAAATAAGCAAGTGGTAGACACCATTGGTCATCTCATATAGAAACGATTCTCATTCTTATAGGCCATAGACCAAATTATTATAGAAACTTATTATTATTCGACTCAGCTGTAAATGACGCATGAATTAGGGGAGGTAAAGACACTCACTAGACAGCAAGGAAGGCAACTGACCACCCCACCTAATAGTTGCTGCGGCTTAGTACATAAAGAGTTATCTTTATCCCCAGATTGCTGCCATGGGACATACCTTTACTTTATTATTAGTATCCCAAGTATTAATTTAGTAGAAAGTTTTGTTCTTAACATAAATCGGAATAAAAAAGAAATACAAATTAACTAGGAAGCCTAAGGCAAGGTAGTTCAAGACGTAAAACTGAAGAATAAAAGTATAAAGGCAAGACGTAAGAAGGGTTAGAATCCAGGCGGTAAGCAATAGATTGGATATTGGCAAAGATAGCAGTCAGATACAAGTGGGGACATCAGAAGATTGACAATGTAAGTGTACAACAGTCGTACAGTTTATCAGAGTGGAGAACCATTCATCAAGACAAAAGACAGAGATAGTCTGTTGGAGATCTGTTGCAGCCTGAATCAAGCCCGTAGATAATGGTGGGGGGGGGGGATATCAGAACATATAATGATTGAATTACCTTTCTTTTATAGGTAAAACCCCCTCCTTAGTGAAAATGTATCCATGGCCCTAATTGCAGTGTTGTAGCCAAATTTGATGGGAAGATAGAAACTTAATGATGAGGAACATCTTTTCACTGCACATACATACAAGGTGACCAAATTTGGAAAATAAAAATCTGAAAAATCCATTAGTGATACAAAATTTCTCTAAAAATATGCCAGCAAAATATTTTTTTTTTATTAATTTATTTTAGGCCCTCTCAGAAATCATAACATGAAAGGGTGGAATAATAACTGATAATTATAAACTAAAAATCATGGCAAGAAAAATCTACAAAATTTATTCAGTCTCTGTCGCAATTGCTACAGTTTGCACTTCTACATTAGAATGCAGCTCCACAGGTTAATTCCTAGAGGACTACAAAGATTTAAACAATATCACTGACTAATTAGACCATTTTACTGCATGATACGTCCAAGATGGCGAAGAGAATGTATGTGTTCTCATATGGTCACATATAATCAGATGTTCCTCCCGAAAGAATTGCAAACTACAGGAGTACTGTGCCCAGAATTTCCTTATGGATGTGTTGAAATTTTTGTGTGGGTTCTACGCTCTTGAAAGAATATGTCACATGACACTGCATAAGTATATATGCTGTGTGTGTTATTGTCTGTGCTGGATCTACCTGTCCATATCCATATTTTTTTATAGTGAGGGAAGAAAAATGTACAAGTGGAATGTGTTGACTAAAATTGATCTTTTACATGGGTTTTGTCAGCCAAAGGCAGATGTGTCAGGCCATTGGCGCAAATAAAACAGCAACACAACATATTTCCATTCTCTGGACTACATCTTGCTAGAAATCTAGTATGACCATTATTCTAATACAAGAGTGATCCAGCAGGAGTTTGAGAATGAACACTGAAGAAGAAGGAGAATATGGGTTTGGATTGATCAAATTTGAAAACGTGTTTCCCCGAACAGACATGGTATAATTCTCATCTACTTTTTTTTTTTTCCAATAATCCCTTGATGCTCCCTAATACTATTATTATTACTATAAAGACTAGTATTAATTTAATAATAGTAATAAGACCCGTAGCCCATCATGGTCGTAAAGGTGCCACACTGGATACATCAGCACAAAAAAGCTCTCAAAGAACTCTATTCTCAGGGTAGAAAAATCATGTCCAGATTATTCCTTGATGTTATCCAAAACAATGATGTTTTCATTGTCCTCCTGGCCCTCCCAACCTCAACTGTTCCTTGCAAAATAATTTTAGAAAGCGAGAGTTGTGTCTCGTTATATATCCAAAGTATTCATGTACAATTGAATTAATGATCTTATCAGCTTACTACATACTTTTCTTTCAAAATCTCAACAGCCCCCATTACTTCAAGCACATAAAAGTTTCAGCTTTGGCTTTGCTGAAAATGGTGATGCATGCTCGATCAGGAGGAAACTTGGAAGTTATGGGACTCCTTCTAGGAAAAGTAGATGGGAATACTATGATTGTTATGGATGGAGTCGCTCTGCCTGTTGAAGGCACTGAGACCAGGGTTAATGCACAGGCACAAGCATATGAGTACATGGCTGCATATACTGAAGCAGCAAAACAGGTACACACTCGATCCTTGTATAGTTAGTCATTTTTTATAGCTAGCTAGTTAGTCGTCAGATCATCATCATTGCACTCCAGATATATCCATAGATGCTCCGATCTCTACTTGAGTTTATCAATACTTATACGTTTACTAACAGTTCCAGTTCTCTGTTGATTGATGAAGATTCTTCTCAGCTCACAGTTGTGCTGAATTCTGGTGACACAGCATTTAAGCCATGTTATTTTATTCTGGACATGGGAAAGTAATCATTAAATCGGTTTCACTAGACCTAGTTGTTTTTATAGCAATACACAGTAACAAAACAATATGGTTTTCAAGGAAGTGTTTGTCTTGAAATCAAATTTCCGTATATAAAGTTGAATCTCTGTGGTAAAGAAATCTATATTCACATCATTTGGGTGTTATGATCTTAGTTTTCTTTTGTTATCTGCACGTTGGTGGTGGTCAGCACTGCACTAGCTGCCTTTATTCTCGAAGTTTTATTCTGGTGTCCATGTTCTGACACATGATAAAATCTGGATTCATTTGTAAGCTGGAACTGAGAATTGAATCGTTTAACATGCATTGTCTGAGTGTTGCCGGAGCTCGAAAGGTGGGGCAAAGAATAGCAGTTACTGTGACCTGCCATGCGTGTCATAATAAGTGACTATGGAAGTTTTGAGGGTAATTTAGCTATCCCATACCATAGTGAATTAAAGTGACTCAGAAGCCATGCTGAGGCAGGATGTCGAAAAGTGCACATATTGCAGCAATGCTGTAAACCATGACACAATGCATTCCACTTTATGGACCTAATCCTGCTAATCTGCAGGAGTTTGAGAACGAACACAGAAGAAGAAGTCATGCTGAAGTCATCATTAGTGCACATATATGTGTCTGTTTATAGCTTAGCCATCATTGGTTCACATATGTGTCTGTTTATAGCTTGGCCATCATTGGTTCACATATATGTGTCTGTTTATAGTTTGGCCATCATTGGTTCACATATATTTATCAGTTTATAACTTGATCATCATTGATTCACATATATTAAACTTTTTATAGCTTAATCATCATTGGTTCACATATAATTCACTATTTATAGCATGGTCATCATTGGTTCACATATAATTCACTATTTATAGCATGGTCATCATTGGTGCACATATGTGTCTGTTTATAGCTTGGCCATCATTGGTTCACATATATTAAACTTTTTTATAGCTTGATCATCATTGGTTCACATATAATTCACTATTTATAGCATGGTCATCAGTGGTTCACATATATTTATCTGTTTATAACTTGGTCATCATTGGTTCACATATATTAAACTTTTTATAGCTTGATCATCATTGGTTCACATATAATTCACTATTTATAGCATGGTCATCAGTGGTTCACATATTTTTAGCTGTTATGTAGCATGGTCATCATTGGTGCACATATTAGTGTTATTTTGTTTCTTTCATTCCCAAACTCCCGTTAGATCTCTCTTGTGGCAGGATGTTCCTACTAGATTTCAATCAGTCCAGACAACTTAAATGACTTGCTGTTTTAATTGCATCAGTGGCCTAACACATCCAACATTGGTGTTAAAGATACAGTGATTCTTGTTCTGTGTTCATTCTTAAACTTCTACAGATTAGCAGGATGTAGTCTGGAGAATAGAATGCATTGTATCATGGTTTACAGCTTTGCTGAGATATTTGCGCCTTTGGTCCTGGCATATCTGATTTCTGGGTCACTTCAACCAACTCCATCCCATTACTTCTTTAGTCACCTCCTGCAGCATGCATGAAATGTAAATCATGTTACTATTATTTGCTCCCCTTTCGGACCCTGACAACACACATTTGATAAAGTGATTCTTAGCATTACATGTTCACATATATAGCCATATTGATCTCTCTTACAAAGTTGGCAGTATCTCAGACGTGTAATATAATATAGTTTCTCTTTTTTGATAGGATATCATGGCACAGCATCTCAGCTCTGCTCATTTCAGTACTTTGACTATTGAAATGAACTTTCAAAATCTCTTACAGAATATATAGTTCATTTAGTTGTGCCTGTTTAGTTGTTCATTTAGTTGTTCAACTGTTGTGCCTGTATGAATTAATCATTCTTCATGTTCAAAGATTTAGCTACTTATTGATTGAATAGTATAATGTTGTCATTCACATGCTGGCCAGCTCACTTGGGTTTCAAATCTACTAATTATCATGGTTTGAAATAAAAATTACTCCCATGGTTCACCCAGCCACCTGGAAGTAGGATATTAGGCTAATGCTCTGGTAAGGTTGAGGAACAGTGCCATTTCTACTAAGCAAGTGCGGTAGGCAAATCTAGTCAGGCAGTTTCTGGTTAACCATTGACTATGCAGTCAACTCCTGGCAATGCATCTGAGCACTTGTAAGGAATCGTACCCATCGAGGCCAACACCTTGAAGTGGAGATGTGGATTACTCCAGCAACAGATGCTGGAAGCTAAGATTGGTTGGGCCAGTCCGATTTTGAACAGGACCACAGTCCTGCCCAAGCAAACACAGATGCTGAAATCAGAGATACCAGTCTGAGAGGCACACCTGCAACCATGGTATCATGCAACCCGACTAGTTGACATGTCTTGCACGACAAAAGAACTTGCTGTGTAGACATGTCAAGCTGCAAACGAGAAGAAGAAGATAAGAAATCATGTGCTATGACGCTAGTTCATAACTTATATTACCTTTAACTACATTAACTTATTGCTTTCATGACGTAGAATTATCCCATTTTCTTGAAGATTTAGCTTGTGTATTGCTTACATGAAATAGTATTATCAATATTGACAAAAATTTACCTGCTTCTTGTCTAATGTCACAATCATCACAGGTGAAGAGACTAGAGAATGCAATTGGTTGGTATCATAGTCATCCAGGTTATGGTTGTTGGTTGTCTGGTATTGATGTCTCAACACAGATGCTCAACCAACAGTTTCAGGAACCTTTTGTAGCTATTGTGGTAAGTCATTTGTCCATGCATTCATTTTAAATTTAGTGATTCAAGCACAGAATTGATGAAATTATGTTATGGAAATATACATTGAAAGAAAGCATTGGAAATTTTAGAAGAATCAGAGAGAGAGAGAGAGAGAAAAAGTTGAAAAACTAGCAAACACAATTTAAATTAGAGAAATGGTCCTATGTGAGAAACATAATGAACACTTTTTTTTACCATCAAACCCGAGCATTCCTGTCTCCCATTCCCAAATGTTTTGACACATTTTCTTTGCAAACTACTGTATTTATATTTGCCTTAAATGTTTAGTACTTCATTATTCATAACGCATCTGAAATTTCTTTTTTGTATAGATTTTTTTGCTCCTAATGTTTTTGCAAAATATTCTAAAATTGAAACAGCACTTATATATGTTTTTGACAGATTGATCCAGTCCGCACAATCTCAGCTGGGAAAGTAAATATTGGTGCTTTCAGAACTTATCCAAAGGTAAATCTCTCTATATATATATGTATGCTTTTTCAGTAGATTAACCCTTTGTTGACCAGAAGTCTGAAGCACAATTATCTCCCATTGCCAATGCTATTTACATATTTTAGAAGAGAAATCATCTTCTGTGTTTGTTCTCAAACTACTGCAGTGGGTGTGTGTGGCTAACACAATAAAAAAGGTCGATAACACAAAACGGCAAAAAGGGTCAAGCATGCATGATCGTGTTAACTTTGAGCTTGGTGACCAGCATGTAATTTATAAGAACCAGTTCTCTGGTACAGCTGGCCTACTTCTAGCAATATGGTTAAAAGACATCCACTAATCAGGGGAAGTGGGAAAAAAACACTGACTGTAATAGTTACCAATGTAAATAACCAAAATATTGATGGATGTTCGACAAAATGGAGAGTGCAGCAGTAACCAAACGAATAAGTAGGAAATACTGAATGAGGTAGAAAGGTTACTGTAAAATATTTAACTATCAATAATAAAAAATAAATAATTAACAATAAAACATAGAACAAGGACAATTTTCAACGTTGTGGTTCAATGGGGACCTATTTCAAGAAACAAATACTCCAAAAAACATAACCATAAACTTTTGGACCACAATGTAGAAAATTGTCCTTGTTCTATGTTTTATTGTTAGTTATTTATTTTTTATTACTGATAGTTAGGTATTTTACATTAACCTTTCTACCTCATTCAGTATTTCCTACTTAGTTACCAATTCTAAAGTCCAATATGTCTGGCCTTTGGCGCAAATAAAACAGCCACACAACGCATTTCTATTCCAGGACTAATCCTACTGGAAATCTAGTAGAGTGATTGTCCTGCTATAGAAGTGATTCGGGGTGGAAGTTTGAGTACAACACACACACACACACACACAAAACAACTGCTGCAGATTATCAGGATGCTGTTGAGAGAACAGAATACATTGTGATATGGTTTACAGCTTGGCTGTGTTATCTGCATCTTTTAGCCTGGGAAAATAAATGAAAGTGTCTTGAAAAATTCACTAGTAACTTGACATATCCCTTTTTAGTAATTTCCTGAGTCATAATAGTCATAACGAATGTTCTAATTTGTTTGAAATTTTTAGATTTAATTCTATTTATTATAATTTTGATCTTGATTATCCATATTATATTAGATATTGAATGAGCTCACATGTAAGAAATTGAGATATTTGTATAAAGTATAGCTCATGGACATTGCTAGTTTCTGTATTTCATAGACAAGTCACATCATAACAAATTATACCTTTCAATGTCTACAGGGCTATAAACCACCAGATGAACATCCATCAGAGTACCAGTCTATTCCACTTAATAAGATAGAAGATTTTGGTGTTCATTGCAAGGCGTGAGTAGTATTATATTTTTTTCCTTTTTTTTTTTACTCTAGTGCCTTCAAGAGAGGAATTACAATAGTGATATCGCCCGTGTGTTGCCGGGGCCCGAAAGGGGAGCAAAGAATAGCAACACTGTTTACCTTCCACGCATGTCGTAAAAGGCGACTAAGGAGGTTATGGGATGGAGTTAGCTGTCCCATCCCATATAGGGTCAGTGACCCACAGTCACGCTGAAGTCGGATGTGCCAGGCTGACAGGCGCAGATATCGCAGCAATGCTATAAACCTTGACACATCGCATTCCGTTCTCCGGACTACATCCTGCTAATCTGCAGGAGTTTGAGAACGAATGCAGAAGCAGAAGAAGATTTGCTGACACTCAAAATTAATAATGCTTCCAAGAACTGCAGCTTAACTAACACGTGTGATATTATTGAAATAACTGATAAATACTACATAAAGTAAAAAGGTTACTATTAAAGCTTAACTATCAATTTAAAAAATAAATAATTAATAATAAACAAAAGAACAAGGACTTTTTTCCACATTCCGGTCCAACTGGGATCTTTCTCAAGAAACATAAACATTGAACAAGAAAGATTGAATTGTAAATGATTATTCGGAGACTTGCTTCTTACAGCAGGATGCTCCAAGTAATCAAATGATATATTTGTTGAAATAACATATCCCAATAGTTTCCTGTAGCTAGACTCACCAGACCCGTACAAAGGTTACCACATTGATCAATTTTAGAAATGCATGAAATTTAAATGTTCCTTGAAACAGAAAATAGCATTTTTAATTAGCTAGCAATACCCAATAATTGTAATAGACACAGGGACATATATATATATATAAAATAACAGAACGCAGTAGATAGAATTTGAACCATATCTGTTCAGCAGGCACCTATTCGCATCGCAATTTGAGTCAATATGTTTTGCGTATATTATCAATCCACTTGCCTAAAAAAGTTGAGATTTCAGTCAAGACTTCTAATGTGTATTTCTCAAATTACTATAAAATTAGGAAGGTAAGTTTACAAACAGACAACACATGACTTCTCTGCAAAGCAAGTTGTGGGAAACTCAAGATGACTTTAAAAATACAGCTCTATACATGATAAATATCAGACTGGATATTAATAATTGATGACTAGAAGAGAAAGAAGGAATGCAAATTTCTCAAGTATCACAAACATTTAACACTAGTAAATACAATTAGGCATCGGCACTACAAGAACCATTAGACCTTCTTGTAAACATAAATAACAGTAACAAGGCTACTTCAGATGTAACGTGGGTAAATGAATAATATAAACAGGAAACTTCTAGGAGTTATACTGCAGACAGGATTTGAACTAGGTCTTTTCACCTGGCTCCTATTCACTTAACCTTTAGCAAGCCAGATTAAAAAATACGAAACGTCTCCCTGCCAAAGGATTCTTTTTTGAAAATTTGCATTATTGATGGTGACTGTTTTGAAAATGTGATAATTTTTTGGTTGTTAGAGATATTTAAATAATATTTGCACATATAAATAAAGAATTGAATTATGCATATATTGGTGTAATTTATGTACGTGTGTGTGTGATACCAGACGTATGAGAAAGTGGTAAAGACGTTTTTCAAAAAAACATATATTTTATAACAAATAAAGAGGAAAAAAATATAACTTACCTTACATATCGAATTCCTTGGCAACACTTTAAACTAAATCACGCAAATCTGTTGTATTTATGTTCTTTCACTGCGAAATTATCAAAATATAGCCAGGGGAACTGTATAAAACATGTAGATTTGCAGTAAAATCGTTCTTTGAGCTTAGGACTAGAGTTATTTTTTCTGCCACTTCAAAATATTCGATATCAAACGTACAAGTCCCCAAACCAACATGGCATTCTGTATATTCACTGCTGTGAAACTAAATAACCTAATAATCCACGATTCAATGTTATTTTATTCGAAATACGATGAAATAAAGGTCTATAAAACCGATCCATCATCATGGCATCGTACCGGTGTACAGATGTGGTCAGATTAATTGCTCTTAAACTTTTACGAATAGCTAGCCATTCTCAAAAACGATCATTTCGGAAGTGGGGGATGTACCGGCTTCGATTGCGCATGTCCCCAGCTATGTGCACGGACTGTGGTACGTGTAAATTTCACGATATTATCGTTGGGTGGGCCGGGCCGCCAAAAGCGCGCACAGCCATTTTGTTTCTCGGCGGCCGGGATTGATATAGGCTTGGTGAAGGTTAATAATCTTGACTAAATGTGCATCCATTTTAGGAATGTAGATTAAGAAAAAAGTGTGGACACAAGTGGTCAGGTGAATAGATGCCAGCTTAATGGACCAGGTTCAAATCCTGTCTGCTGTCTTTTGCTTTGTTTCTATAACTCATCGCTGCTTCCTAATTATATTATACATAAAATAACAAATGATTACATCTTATGGACCATTAATTATGAAATCCTCATAACTGCATATGTTTGTTTCCACAGGTATTATCCCCTGGACATGTCTTATTTCAAGTCATCAATGGACAGACGACTTCTTGAATCTCTCTGGAACAAATATTGGGTCAACACCCTTAGTTCGTCTAGTCTTCTCACGGTAAGCAAATAAGACTTCTTCCATGATCATTGAACATAAGAAACTGGATTAATATATGTGATTGGTTTTTGTTTCTGTATGACTTTCTGGGCAATAACAGAAAATATAGTTGAGATGTAATTTATGTGTTTCTCGTTCTTTTAAGAATAATTATTTTTTACAAAATAAAATGTTATATTGGTGTGTCATGTGACGTATTCCTTCCAGAACATTGTCTTCCCAATGAACTCTCTGAATCTCTCTCTGTCTTGGGTGATGTGGCTTGCATTTTCTAGCGATGTATTCATGTTATCTTTAATGTCGTCAGTCCATCGTCTTCTTGGTCTGCCCCTTCTCCTCCTCCCAGGTACTCTTCCCTCCATTATTTGTCTTTCTAAACAGTTATATCTCTTTATATGACCAAACAGGCGTAGTTTTCTTTTTGTTATTGTGTTTAGTAACCAACACTCTGGAATATTCAGTGTGTTTATAATATCTGAGTTTCTGATTTTATCATGATATTCTAAGTATCATCCTGTAGCATTTCAGCTCGAAGGCGTTGATCCTCTTTGCCGCTGTTTTACTTAGAGTCCATGTTTCACAGCCGTATGTTGCAACCGGAAAAATAAAAGTTTGTAACAATTATATTGTTATATTGGTATAAAAGTTATATTGGTACATTCTTAAAATATGGGTCCTGCTATTTTAAACACAACTTTTACTCATAGCTAAAGAGATTACTTCATTCATCAACATGTCATATCATTGTCACTCATTGTTCCCCTTTGTGACTCTGGCAACACGTTTTAGCATTATGTTTGCATTTTATTTCTCTTGACCACCCCGTATTGCCTGGGCCCGAAAGGGGAGCAAAGAATAGTGACACTGTTACCTGAAATGCACATTGTAAGATACGACTAAATGGGTTTTTGGGTGTGAAGTTGGCTATACTATAGAGGGTCAAGTGACAGAAGCCATGCTGTAGTCAGACTGAAAGACACTAATATCACAGCGAAGCTGTAAACCATGACATAACATATTCTTTTCTCCAGACTATTTCTTGCTAATCTACAGGGGTTTGAGAATGAATGAAGATGATATCTCTTGACATTTATTCCTGAGTTTATAACCCCAGTTTATTGTTTGAAATGACATTGCATATTATTTCAGAATGCTGACTACACAACTGGAATGGTATTTGACCTGTCAGACAAATTAGAACAATCTGAATCACAATTAGGACGAGGTGGTCTCATGGGTTCAGACACACAGGACAAAAAGACAGAAGATAAGCTTACTAAAGCTACCAAAGATGGGTGAGTATTTGCAGAAAATCAGCATCATTAGTTAATTCATAAATTGTCTTACCAGTATAGGGTAACCATGCAGTGGATACCCTCTCACTGTGGAATACCAGGAAATGAAAAAGCAGACCAACTGGCTAAGGAAGGTGCTGCCGAAGACCAACCAGATATACCAATCACCTACCATCAGAAAAAACAGATGATCAAGTCAATAAGAAAGCCACAAACACCAACACAAGATGACTATCATATTATGAACAGACCAGAACAAGTTATAATTCTACATCTCAGAACAGGACACAACCGACTCCGCAGTCACATGTATACAAAGTTCAAGATTGGCAACACAGCCATGTGTACATGTGGACAGGCAGCACAGAGTGCCAAACATATACTTCAAGAGTGTTCTGAGCATGAAACGCTGAGGCAGACATATTGGCCAGAGGAAACAACACTGGAATCAAAACTCTATGGGACACTGTATGAACTACAAAAGACAGTGAGTTTTATTAAGGAGACAGAATTACAGATATAGACATGTTTCAAGTGAACGAAAGAAGAAGAAGTTAATTCATACAACTTTGATAATGTTTTCCAAACTGATACTGTTACAATTATTTCTTGTTCACCTCTAAACATATAGTTCGCGATATTTCTAAGTACACACTTGAAATTCATTCAATTGGTTTGAATACAAATGATTTATTCCTTTAGATTGGGGTTGGTGGTGGGGCATCTTGTGTTATCATTTCTGTTGTTTTATCATTCCATTTGTTTTCAGTCATAGTTTTATTTCATTCTCATTTTTTAATGTTTTTAATTTGCATCTTTATGATAACTCATGAGGTATTTGTGATAATACATCGTTATCTTGGATTTCTCTGTTGTTAAATGTCTGCAGCCTAGTCTGTGATTTTATTATTTATTTATATTGATTATCTGTTCTCTGTATTTATCTTGATAGAAAGACCCCCAAATGTTGATTTATTCTGTTTTGTATACTGTCATCTATATTTTGTGTGTGTCTGTTAGTCTAATTGTGAATGGTAGAACAACCTTGTGTTCTGCATATGTAATTTTTTGGTTATAGTTTTAATGCACCCTCACTTATTAGCGATTATGAAGTGTATAGTTACAAATGCTACTGTAAAACCTTCTTGTAAAGCGACCATCAAAGAAGATGGTGTAAAACGGTAGAACAACCTTGTGTTCTGCATATGTAATTTTTTGGTTATAGTTTTAATGCACCCTCACTTATTAGCGATTATGAAGTGTATAGTTACAAATGCTACTGTAAAACCTTCTTGTAAAGCAACCATCAAAGAAGATGGTGTAAAACGGTAGAACAACCTTGTGTTCTGCATATGTAATTTTTTGGTTATAGTTTTAATGCACCCTCACTTATTAGCGATTAAGAAGTGTATAGTTACAAATGCTACTGTAAAACCTTCTTATAAAGCAACCATCAAAGAAGATGGTGTAAAACTATGGAACTCAGCAACATGCATGAGCTTATAAAGCAACATCACTCAAAGTGAAATGCTGTAAAAATTCAGTACTGAAAGAACACAGATACATCATCATGTGCCATCTCCGCAACAAAGGTTGACTGCAACAGACTTCCAACATCCGCTGTCTTTTGCTTTGGTGGTGCACTCTGTTAGACTGTAACCTGTCCATCTCGAAATATTTTCAACCCACTTGTATCTCAACCTACCTCATGTTTGCTTCCCCTAAACTCTACCCTCACGTAATGTCTTCAACAACGTGTCATGTCTTTTAATATGTTCAAAATATTTTATTTGTTATTTATTTCCTTTAATAATTCTTTTTTTTCATGCAAAACGTTTTCAGAACCTCTTTGTTTTCTTCACCTTCCATGTTCTCCCTATTCTTATATATATCCACATCTCATGGGCATCAATTCTGTCTTCTAGTTGTTTTGCATTCTACATTAATGTATAGCCGTAGAAAAGATGTAGAATTTTATAATTCTCATTTTTAGTTTATTTGTTTAGATGTTAATATTTTCTTCATGTCATTAAAAATACTTTTAGCCATTTCATTCTTCTGTTCCACATTTACTATCATTTGTGATTATGTGTCCAAGATATTGGTAACAATCTATTATTAGATAGTCATGTGACGACATGGCACTGTTCAGAGAAGGAAAATTTTAAATATTTCAGCAGCTCTTATGTGACAGTTACAGCTAGCTGAGATCGAGCACCAAAGGGGAAGGTGACGTACAGTAACATTGGATGTAATTAGTTTTCCAGTTTTGTTTCCTTTCATCTTTCCACAAGAATTTTGACATTTTTACTCTCCATCACTCCAGGTGTAAAACAACAATGGAGGTACTTCATGGGCTAATGTCACAAGTCATAAAAGATCGATTGTTCAACCAAGTACATTGTCAGCCTGTACCGCAGCATCAAGCAGTGCAGCAGTGACAGCATGATTTATAAATCTATAAGATAGGAAGGATTCAACTTTGTACTGTCACGCATGTTTGTGTTTTTTTTTCCTTATCTTCAGTTTGTTTTCTTGAATGACTTGTATTTTTTCTAATCTGTATTGTGGATTAAATCTGTTTATCTTTTGACTTCAAATATTTGGTTTTACCTTATCTCTCTAACTTGTATTTGTATTTTAAACATTTGGTTTTGTCTTATGTCTAATGTTTTTGTATTTATCTTTGAACTTAAATATTTGGTTTTGCCGTATCTTGAGACAATCTGTTTCAAGTGATTTACAAATTGTTCTTGAAAATAAACCTAGAAGTAGTTTGGCATGTTTTTTGTTTTTAACTTATATGTTAAATTGATGATAGAACCCTAAGAAAGTGTGAGTTTGTCACTCTTGTTGCCTGTGCTAGACAGATGAGTTTGTCACTCTTGTTGCTTGTGCTAGACAGATGAGTTTGTCACTCTTGTTGCTTGTGCTAGACAGATGAGTTTCACTTTCATATCATTTGGTGTTTTCTGACATATTTATTCAATAGGAATAGGAAGGTCTACCATGGCTAAGGCTGAAAGTCCTAGATGAGTGTTTGACTCATCAATGTTGTTGTAGAGTTGAAAGCCATGACCTGGACATTCTACTCCAGATATTTATTATGTGACTTGCTTGCTGTCTTAAGACATACTACATACAAAGTGATAATTCCTTCCTATCAGTCCAGGCAAATTGTTCAGCGGGAATCATCACAGTGGAGATCATAGGTTGATGTAATAAATTTCACACTAAATCTCCTTAGTCGTCTCCTACAACATTCATCAGGTAGCAGTGTTACTTACTATTCTTTGCTCCCCTTTCGAGCTAGGCAACGCACAGGTGCATATGTTAGAGAGTATTATTTATGTTAACTGTACTTTTGACTAATAATGTATAGTATACGGAAAGGAATATAATAAACCATTGCTGTTAAAAAACACATGAAACAATGTTCATATTTTATAAAATTGCTGTCTGTATGTGTAACTATAGGACATGGACAATCATGTCTCAGTTCATGGACAATACACTCACAGCTAAAGAGTTACCTGCTCACAGCTAAATTGATCTTGTCTGTATTAAAGCCATGCTGTTATATAAACTATGGTACAAGTGGCTAACATTGATACCAGCAAATGGTTGCAGGTTGATATGATTAGATATCTGCATATAAATTGTTGTAACATGCTTTCTGTACACACAAGACCCCCTTCCGATTAGAAGTTTCTCAAATTATTGCATACCTCATCAGAATTGTAGAAAGACTTAGGTAAGGCATGGTGGAAATTAAAGGTTTGAAACATTGTTCCAGACCAAGTTTTTATAATGGGATGTGACTAATTTAATCTTAAACTTGAAACAGCAGATAGAATCTTGTATTATATTGGAACTTTATTTTGTATAACAAATTAGTGCAGATACATCTGAGGTGCACTGAAAGAATAGTCAAACATTTCAATTGCATTGGTATACATATATGATATAAAAAAATATAGCAGATTTATAATGCTGAGAATATAATCAACTGCACACAAATACACAGTTTTGATACATTTGGTTATGAATTCATTGTATTCTCTCCATGCAAGATATCTATATAGAAGAACTCACAAGACCAACCACCATGCAACGGTAAACCCCTTGTAAATGACATGAATATATAGTAAGGTTTTCCTCTTGTGGAAACCCCCTATCACTTCATCCATACAATTATACTTTTACTCTGTTTGGGTGAGAGGCATTGTATATCTCTAAGAATTGGAATCTTTTGGATATGACGGGTCGCAACCTTTTGCTGTGTGCTAACATCACATATCGTTTTATACAAGTCGAGGTCAATATTCTTATTTTACCATATATTTTATATTTTAATTAATTAATATATAGTGATATTCAATAATATGTAAAGTTGTACACAACATTAAAAGAAATAGATTCTTGAAAGATTTTTAAAAAAACTTTTTTTATTATTAATGGTCTGCATGCCATTTGAAATTTCTTGGCGTGCCTAGTGTGGCACGCGTGCCATAAGTTGCCGACCCCTGGGATATGACATAAAGATCTAGAGAAACCTCAGGGGAGTTATCATTTCACAAAAGTTACAAGAGTTTGTGCTTGTAATTCGTGGGGAAACAGAAAACTTCTATCAGTTCATTCATGCATTATACTTTTACTCTCTTTGGGTGGGAGGTATTGTATATCGCTAAGAATTAGGGGAAGTCTTATGTATAAGTCTTAAGACTTAAAGCTTTAGAGAAACCCTCCCATTGTACAAAATGTACAAGAGTTTATTGCTCATAATTCATGGGGAATGAGCAAAACATCAATATATCTAATCTGGGCTTGGATAGGAGATATTTAGTGTTGTAAGCATCCTGCAGCTGATTGGAAGTAGGGTGAATGTCTGGAGTCAAACAAGGCAGGCAGTAAGGAACATGTACTGTATATCATGGATTTAAATCGAACAAGAAGACACTCAAGTATATACTTCTTCAGCATTCATTCCCAAACTCCCGCTGGATCTCTCTTGTAGCAGAGACAATGCTCCTACTAGATATCCAGCAGGATGTAGTCCAGAGAATGGAAATGTGTTGTGTCACCGTTTTATTTGCGCCAATAGCCCGACATATCTGTCTTCTGCAGAATCTTATTCAAGACATAGTGATCAAAGCAGCAGAAGGTTAGTTGGCAGCATATCTTATTCAGGGCATGATCATCAAACAACTCAAGTATATACAATAATTAGTTAATACAGTGGAATCCCATTATAACAACATGGTCCGGACTAACAAAATATGTTTGTAATAACAGAAATTAGCTATATACAGTGCAAAAAATATAGAATAATTATTTATCAGGGATTTTGAAAAGTGTTGTTATACAGGGAAATTTGTTATAAAAGAATGTGCTTTAGAGGGATTCCACTGTATTGTGTAGTATTATAGGAAATATAAATACAGCATCAATGATTGCGTTAGAACATCAACTTATATATGCATGTAGTTTATTAGTACCCGTGTGTATTTTGGAGAAGTACATAAAGAAGTACTGTTCCTTACAAGGCATATCATAAACGGCAAGAAAGGAGTTTTCTGTGCAAAATTCTGTACATACAATTTCAAATCACAAATTTCTGTACATAGATTGTTTTATCTAGATTTAGTTGAAATGTAAGTGTGTAGGCCAGGGTCTGCATGTATTTTGTGCTGGCTGGCCAGATTAAATTGTACTTTCTTTTTGATGATGCCTAGAAGCTTTTCTTCAAGTCATTTGAAGCTCAAATGGCATTGCTCCTTTTGTTAGTCTGCTTGAAATTTTCATCAAAAGGCTTGTTGTGTTTGAAGACTCTAAATATCAAGGTTAGTTGTAAGCAATACTGCGATTTAGCTAACAACCACAGTTTTGAGCTAATAATTTCCTCAACATTGTCATATTTTACAGTTTGGCTTAGATAGCTTTATTTCATATTGAGCTCAGCAAAAATGGTTTGACTTCCGGATTTGATCCACTCATCGTATTTTGCTCACCTGTGGTATAGGCCTATGTTTCTTCAGGTGCATGAAAAAAAAGGTACTCATCAGTATAGTGCAAAAAAAGAGAGGGTATGCTTCTGCTATCTGTGCTGGTGAGCACATTTTTTGGAGTAATATTATTCATGAACCACAGATAGAGTGTCACTAAGAAGTCAGATTTTTTTGGTTTTTTTCATAGCTGCAAGTTTTCACTCTTAGGCAACCCATGCTAATTTGTAAAATTTGCATGTTTTTCCTAGTTCTTCTATAGAAAGTGTTTTGAATATATGGACACTGCAGAAGACGTGTCGAGCCATTGGTGCAAAACAGTACCATTGCCCTGCTACAAGAGATCCAGCGGGAGTTTCAGAATTAATGCTGAAGAAGAAACTGAAATGTGGTTAATAATTTGGCATAGCATAATGGTGGGTTACTACAATTATTATGTGGATAGCAATGGTAACCATTTTGAAGCCATGGACTCAAAAGTGACCAACATTGATACCACCAAATGGTTGCATGTTTTCATGTGATAGGGTATTTGCATACACAATGGTGCAACATGCCTTATACATAAAACCATAGATTCCCTCTGAGTAGCAGGCCTCTTATCAAAAGTATTGCACATCACCTAGAGTTGTAGTGGTATAATACAAGAATCAGTGGACAAATCACGTGACAACATGCCAACTTTTTTATTTCATATGCTATTGCACTAGGTCGGAAACCTAAAAAGTTGTAACTTAAAATACTGATCTAGCGATTTGCGCACAATGAACTGGCCATCCGTCTCCCACTCAGTGTGCAGCATGCATGTCGAGTGGTCAGGGGCTTTTATTGCGCAACATATTAAATATTGAATACATTGGTATATGCGTCATAATCGGAATTTCGTTCTGTTTAATTATGTTAGCTACTTGTTCCGTAAAAACCCATCCACTGATTCTTGTATTGTACCATTGTAGTTTTCTAGGTATGAAAGATAGATCTGGACAAGTCCACTATTGCATATCACCTAGAGTTCTAGTTTTCTAGGTATGAAAGATAGATCTGGACAAGTCCACTATTGCATATCACCTAGAGTTCTAGTTTTCTAGGTATGAAAGATAAATCTGGACAATCCACTATTGCATATCACATAGAGTTTTAGTTTTCTAGGTATAAAGGATAAATCTGGACAAGTCCACTATTGCATATAGAAAACAAGAGCTTCCTCTCTCGTAATTTTTGCAGATTGAAGCAAAAAAATAACATGGACAGCAATAATGTGCTATGAGTGATACTCTTATGTAGGTGGCGTGCTGTTTTGTTGACAGAAACGAAGTATGTATAGTGAAGCCCGAGTAAAATGAAATCAATTCTCTGCCATTTCAATCTTCAGCAATAATTATGAAGGTTACATTAACACGTATAATACAATAATTTTGAATCATTCACATTGTAGAAAACAAAATATGTATGTGCTTAAACAAGGTGCAGCATCATCAATAATTACTAAGAAATGAAAAGAATGTTGTCTAAGTGAATGTCCACTCTAATTTACTATCTACACTTTTTTGGGAGGCATGCTCAGTAATGGTACGCACTCCTGCTCTGCTATCGCAGCCATTTTCTCCACTTTTGATGCAGAGGAAGATACAGCAGGAACTCTTGGTACATTGTAGACATCGGACTCCACTTTTGCAACATTGAATCGACCTTCAAACTTTTTGGTATATAACCCTCCAGGAGATTTGTGAGCGATCCTTGGGCTATAGTACGCATCCTTGACAGGAATAAAATGATGAGTTGTGAGATATGCAGCATTATATCTATCAGAATCATCATGTCTTGGTGAAAAAGCCACAATAGCTGAACCTCTTTTCCGGACACTGAATCTTGTATCTGGGTTAGAAGCTGTGAAAGTCACACCATGAAACGTATGGTAAGGATTTGTTGTCATGTTTTCACTGTCTTCAACATATGAATTCTGAAAGAAAACAGAACAGTATAAATATGAGAATCATTCTGTTTCTTTTAAAATATACATCTATAGACGCACATAATACTACAAATATCGTACATATATACAAATGCAGACACACATAATACTACAAATATTGTACATATATACAAATGCAGACACACATAATACTACAAATATCGTACATATATACAAATGCAGACACACATAATACTACAAATATCATACATATATACAAATGCAGACACACATAATACTACAAATATCATACATATATACAAATGCAGACACACATAATACTACAAATATCATACATATATACAAATGCAGACACACATAATACTACAAATATCATACATATATACAAATGCAGACACACATAATACTAGAAATATTGTACATATATACAAATGCAGACACACATAATACTACAAATATTGTACATATATACAAATGCAGACACACATAATACTACAAATATCATACATATATACAAATGCAGACACACATAATACTACAAATATCATACATATATACAAATGCAGACACACATAATACTACAAATATTGTACATATATACAAATGCAGACACACATAATACTACAAATATTGTACATATATACAAATGCAGACACACATAATACTAGAAATGTGTGCTCAGTTAAATGTGCCGACAATCTCTCAACTAAACATTTGCTGCATACAGTACACACTTTTGTTTTGGTCCCCAGAAACTATACTAGCAACCATTGAAAACGTGATTTGATTTTTACACTAAAAATATTTATCTACATTGAGCGATTCTTCAACCCAGAATACGCGCAAGTGATGAAGTTCGTGTAGTTCCATTGTTTTGTTGATGTGATGTCTTGCATTTTTCGTGCTTCATGTGCAAACAGAAAATAAACTAATTCTGATGATTAAAGATCAAAACAGATTTAAATTTGGCATATGCATTAATAAAGTTTAGGCAAGTAAAAGGCATTATTTGGTATTTATCAAAAGGTCTGCTACTGTTTTTTTTCATGACTCAACTGACGTTACAAGAGCTGATATGCTTGTCAGTGGAATGGCAATCATTCAAATTGCCAGACATTTCAATTATGACCAGTCCATTATAGTTAGGCAGCTCCTACGATTCCTGGTGAGAGGTACCACAGATGACAGCAACATCAACTTTGAGTAACAACACTAGCTCAAATTCATCATATTGTATTTTTGCATCTGTGCAACCGCTTCCAAACAGCGTCTCAGACTGCAGCTTATACACATGGCTTTATTTCAAACACTGTGTGGAGACTTCACTTCTCTTGCTTGAAAAAAAGAGGACCTAACATTAGCCCCATCCCTACTAGACACCACCTAACAGACTGTCTTGCACCACACAAAATATTCAGCCGCCAAGGTTTTATTTTAAAAATACTACAGATTTAATTCAGCAAATGGTTCAGTAAATGTGAAAAAAAAATTAGTTTCAGCTAATTTTAACTCAATATGTGCAGTGGCTCATGTAAAAACATGCTGATGCGTTTTTAATGGTTGCTAGTATACGAGCTATACAACTCTTGTTTCTTATGTGCAATGGTGCATTTCTTATAGCTTTCTTTCCTACCTAGAGGACTTCAACTATCAGCAGTATGCAATGCTTTCAAAAGAAACTTTCTACTCATCAGAGGGGGGATCTATGCAGCGAGCTCATAGATGGGGAAAGGGGTTGGAATGTTCAACCTCCTTCCCCTTTATTCCTGGAAATCAGATGTGTCCATATGCATAACACACACCATTTTTAAACATGAAATTTTTTTTAATACTAATAACACATAACCACAATGTAAATAACAATGTTCAGAAACTAGATATAAATAACACATAACCACAATGTAAATAACAATGTTCAGAAACTAGATATAAATATCATAAATTCATGTTATTCACTTTATAACCATCCTCTTCAAAGCATTGTCATGTTCTATTCATAAGAGGTATCCCTCATACTCATATCAAATCTCATTCAGTCAAATCTCATTATAACATCGCAGCTTATTCCAGGCAGGCAAAATATGTATAATATAATAACATAAATTTGCAATATAAAGTACAAACAATACAGAATAAATATTGGGGATTTTTACGTGTTGTTTTAAATAGGGAAATTTGTTTGTAAAGGATAGAGAGATTTCAGTATAATTGAACTCTATTACTCTATGCAAACTCTGTTACTCTATGCAAACTCTGTTACTATTACATGCTTTGTGAGTTTGTTGCATGAAATAATTTAAATTATTAGGACATTAACTGAATTTCAAAATTGGAAGTAAAAACTGGTCATCATCACTTGTGATGGATGAACAACAGGGTCAAAGTGACCCATCCACCATGCAGAAGTCTGATGTTTCAGGTCAAAATATGCATATATCGCAGCCAAGATGAAAACTATGATATAACACATTCCATACACTGGATTAAATCCTGCTAATCTGCAGGAGTTTGAGAATAAGAAGAAATGTTGAGGAGAAACACACTGGAAACAATAACTCAACATACTTCTGTGAGAGCAACAAAATACACTAAACAAAAACTACATACTTCTGTGAGAGCAACAAAATACACTAAACAAAAACTACATACTTCTATGAGAGAAACAAAATACACTAAACAAAAACTACATACTTCTGTGAGAGCAACAAAATTTGTCTCCCTCACCATTAAGGGGTGGGACATGTACTAGCGTTAGATTTATTGTAAACACTATACCTCCCCCTCCCAGGATCCTAAAATCTAGCAGTATCCTGCAGTTGTACTAATGTTCTGCAAGTGATGTAATTTCTTAGACCGTGCAATAAAATGAAAATAATGTGCAAACCATCAAACACGTGACCAATGAACATGTGCGTTAAATCTTATTTTGCTCACATCCCGCTATAATAACGAAATATAGGGGGTATGCTTTGCGATTATAGAACCTATTATATAATTCACTCTAAGCCACTACATAATACAATAAACACACAGAAAATATTTGATCATTACACCAGAGTTCAAACCACACATTAGTATACAGTTACAAAAATGTTAATTGCTTAAAGCATGTTTACAAAAAATACAGATCTGCCTCCATAACAAAGAGAATTGGATTACCATACTTTTTCTACATATTTTGTCAGTCTGGATTAAGTTGCTATAACAGGATTCCACTGTAATATATCTTTGAATAATAAACTAATAATTATACTGTTCTGCTAACAAAGGAAACATTTAACAAAAAATATATTTATGAATGCACAAAATAAGTAAGTTTTAACATAATCACAAAATTGAAACGGAAATAAAAATATAATACCAGTAATTAACATTAAAGTAACAAAATTTGTCATCAGGTATTTCCTAGAAAGGGTGCTCCCATCATCACAGCCCTAATGAATGACTTGATTTTGCACCAGTCTTCCCTCTAAGATATGTGCAGGTGGTCTTTCATATCTTTACATCCATCTCCTTATATGTCTACTTATTTTTCACCACAATTACATGATCTTCATTATTTTATTTTCTAGGATGTCTTGTCTTTTTATGTGGCCTAAATATTACAATTTTCTGTTGAGATTGTTGTTTTGTAATTTTTATTTCATCTTCTCAGGATGACACTATTCATTAATATTTTTTGGTCCATTGTATTTTGAGGGCTTTAAAAAGTAAATAACAAAAGAAAAAGAGGCAAACAGTATGGATACATTGCTTGCTCGTTAGGACATAAATATAATTTGAGATATTTTTGTTGGAGAGAAAATCAAAATATAGAATATTCTAAAGGAAATGACAAAGTTAAAAAGCATTTATACAATGGAATCTCTTTTTATAACACATTGGTCTGGACCAATAAAATATATATGTACTATATAACACATTGGTCCAGACGAATAAAATATATATGTAATATGTAACACATTGGTCCGGATCAATAAAATATATATGTAATGGTTGGTTGCTGATCCAGCGGTCCATGGGCTCATGCCCTTTGACCTAATGCCATTAAATGGCATTATATTGCTGGGAAGTCTGTGGATTTTCAGTCCACCCCGGGACAGAGCCAGAGAATAACTATCACACCTCCAGGAAGGTAGGCTTCAACCTATGCCACTGTAGCCAAGATAGGGTTCACTGTGTTCATTCCCCGCCACCAATTGACTACTGGTTATGTCGAGCTTCTCTATTGCTCCAGGCATGCAACAAAATGTTCAAGTCAAAGGATTGTCACTTCCTGAGTCACTGTGCTTCTATGATGGGTCTAAGCCATAGGAAAAAACAGTGCTGTCAGTTTCCTCCTCCCCAGTGCTGCACAGTACATCTCTGGCTCCATCCCAACCACAGAGGGTGCATACATATATATTCAGGTAAACATGAAACACATTTCAACAACAAAATAAAAGCATAATTGTATAGATGACTTGCCATGAAGCTTCTCTAAGAAGATAACCTCAATATAACGGCATGTCATCCACTAAGGTTTTCTGTTGCATGAGTGGTTTGTCTAATGGGCCATTGGTGAGACCCACAGATGCAACCACATGCGTATATATGTAATATATAACACACTGGATCAGACTAAAATATATATGTAACATGTAATATATTGATCTGGACCAATAAAATATATATCTACGGTAATATGTAATAATCAAAATGTGCTATATACAATAAAGAATAAACTATTTGGGGATTTTGAAGTCTTGTTACATATGGAAATTTTAAAAATAAATGTATAGGTTAAACTATAAAGGGATTCCACTGTACTGTGCTTTACAAATGTCTCAAAATAAGTAAAGTGAAGATTACTGTCTCCAAATAAGTAAAGTGAAGATTACTGTCTCCAAATAAGTAAAGTGAAGATTACAACAAATAATTAAAATACCATACTAAAAATAGTGATATGGCCTATGTGATATTACACAGACATCCTTATTTTGGGATTTCTCTAGTAAGAAAGACAGATGGTAGAGACAAATAAATTGGTTGAAAATGTTTGAGACCAAAAACAAATTATTGGAAGTCAAACGTAAATTAAATTATTTAATATTAGTTACAATTTTATAAATTAAATATTGTGCATTATTTCTTATAATGTAGCATATCACTGTTTTTTCCAGCAGTGGTACTTCCAGTGCTGTTATACGCTAGTGAAACATGGGCTGTGTATAGACGTCATGTGAAAAAACTCAATCACTTTCACACAACTTGTCTCAGAAAAGTTATGAACATCAGATGGCAAGACAAGATTCCAGATACCACTGTCCTTGATAGAGCTAGTATCCCCAGCATTGACACGATCCTGATGCAGACACAGATTTGTTGGACAGGTCATTTGGTGCGTATGCCAGACCATCGTTTGCCAAAGATACTTCTCTATGGTGAGCTGGAGAAGGGCACACGATCTCAAGGTGGCCAAAAGAAGCGCTACAATGACTCGTTAAAGAACTCACTGATGGCCTTTGAAATAGACCATGATACATAGGAAGAACTTGCACAAAATAGATCTACATGGCATTCTAAAATAAAAAAGAGCACATCATCTAGTGAAAAGAAGAGAAATGCAGCAGCTCAACAGCGGAGAGTAGCTAGAAAGTCACGGATAGACCAAGATCCGTCTACAGTCGTCATTCCATGTCCGAAATGTCCAAGGACATTTACAGCTCGAATAGGGCTCATTAGCCATCTATGAACTCACAATCAAGGACATAACTCAAATTGAATTTTCAAAAGTGGATGTAACAAATGGTCATCATCATCATGTGATGGACAAACAACAACAGCATGTCTTAACAAAATATATATAATGTGGAGACAGTTCGCTCTTCCCTTTCAGGATTCCACAAGGCATAATGGTCAGAGTTTCATGGGCTCTGGTTAAGGAATAATTGTTGTAATGTTACAGAATGAACATTTTGTGTTATATCTTCTTCTTCTGCAAGAGTTCTCGAAGATCTACAGATTAGAAGGGAGCAGAATACAGAATATGATATGGCATGATGTACACCATGAATAATATCTCCCGCCGAAGACGGATGTGCCAGGCCATTGGCGCAAATAAAACAGCGACACAATGCATTTCCATTCTCTGGACTACATCCTTCTGGAAATCTAATAGGACCATGGTCCTGATACAAGAGATATCTAGTGGGAGCTTGAGAATGAACGCTGAAGAAGAAGAATAATATCTGTACATTTCATCTTGATACATCATAATTCAGCATGGCTTCTGGGTATTTTTGACCATCAATGGGATGAGACAGCTAACCTCATCCCAAAACCTACTTAGTCACCTCCTATGGCACACATCGCATGTAACAGTGTCGCTATTATTTGCTCCAATTTTAGACCATGGCAACACGCATGCAAACACCTCTCTAAATTGACATGTCCATGTTCTGTAGCTGGTATCTAGAAAAACAATGTCTAACAACTTCTAGAAAGACATGATTTCAGACTAATATGGGAACAACATGCATCTATTAATAAAGGGAGAGGAAAGAACTGTGTAAAAGCATCACCTACATAGAGCAGAAAGAAATTGATCACACCGTGCATAAATATAACTCTTACACAAAATAGAATTAGAGAAGTCACAATCTAATGAGTGTGTGTCATGTGACATATTCTCTCCAGAATGTTGTCTTCCCAATGGACTCTCTGAACCTCTCTCTATTTTGAGCCATGCGACTTGCATTTTCCGAGAGAATAAAGTTTGATTTATCCATTGTGAATTTTAGAGGCACATTATTTCCATAGATTGCCATTAATTTCGGCAAGGAAACAATTGCTAATCGAACACCGTAGAGAGAACACATCCATTCTTGTCTACAATTTTGGCAGAAGACCTTATAGAGTCTATATTTATTATAATATATTTTATTTTAAATAATATATTTATTTAATCTAATAGGTAATTATTTTATATAAATTTTTTGCATATTTAAGATAACTGAAAAGAGGCAAGCAAAAGAGTCAGAACAATTGATTTTCTAATTCATAAAAATATTCCAATGAGCTTAAGTAATAATATATATTTAAAGTTATAATCATCAAATAAACAGTCAACAAGAAGTTGATGGAAGTAGGATTCACTTGATTATGAAACAAAGCATGCCAGCAGGTTCTTCTTTACCTTCTAAAATTTCTTGATCTGGGGAATTTGTTTGTAAGGTAACACATGCATGGTTTTGTTTTTATTGTAGGGGTTCTCTACAGGTACAAGTATTATCTTCATAAATAAAGGAATTGAATTTATTCAGGGCCTAGATATATCTTCATTAAGGGGTATAGTAGGTTGTAGGCCAAGACCAAAACTAAAACGGACATTGTTCTTGATCTCTTGTTTGCCAGCGATTGTGCATTAAACGTCTGTGAAAGGCATGCAGGACAACATGGACCTCTTTTATTTGGCCTGTGATGCGTTCGGTCTGACCATTAGCACAGCAAAGACATTAGTAATGTATAAACCAGCAATCACAGTAAAGGAACAAAAACTCATTACTACCAATAAGTTTGTATATCTAGGCATTACACTATCGCAAACTGTGAAATTAGCAAGGATGTTGCCCTGCGCATTGCTCGCGCCAGTGCAGCATTCAAGAGCGTTCATGCCCAGGTCTTGATCAGGCATGGTCTCAGTTTGACAACTAAGTTGGACGTGTACCGCACAATGGTTCTACCAACACTGCTTTATACTGCGTCATACTGGACTTTCTATGTGAGACACACTCAACAGCTTAACTCTTTTCATCTTCTGTGTCTAAGAAACCTCATGGGAGTATGTTGGCAGGTCAAGTACCAGATACGGAAATCCTCCAAAAGTCATGTATGCAAATCATCCATGCCCTGCTGATGCCATTGTCTGTATGCCAAACAAGTGTCTTCCAAAGAGATTTTTCTATGGGAAACTGTGCAATGGTAAATGTTCAAGCGGCGGGCAGAAAAAGTGCTTCAAAGATCACCTAAAAAACTATCTCAAACACTGCAGCATCTATCCTAGCTCCTAGGAGACTACAGCCCTTGATCGCTCAGCTTGGCACACCCAGATCACTGCTGTGTCATGTGACGTATTCCTTCCAGAACGTTGTCTTCCCAATGAACTCTCTGAACCTCTCTCTGTCTTGGGCGATGTGGCTTGCATTTTCTAGCGATGTATTCATATTATCTTTAATGTTGTCAGTCCATCGTCTTCTTGGTCTGCCCCTTCTTCTCTTCCCAGGTACTCTTCCCTCCATTATTTGTCTTTCTAAACAGTTATGTCTCTTTATATGACCAAACAGGCGTAGTTTTCTTTTTCTTAGAGAAAAAGTTCGGTTAATCCATTGAAAATTTCTAGGCACAATATTCCCGTAGGTTGCCATTACTTTCGGGAAGGAACAACTGTTAATCGAGCACCGTAAAGAGAACACATTCGTTCTAGTCGGCCATTTTGGCGGAAGTCCACTGTGTCACTAAATTTGAAAAAGAAAGAACACTGTGGACAATTTACAAGCAACGGAAGCGGAAAGACAAACCGAAAACTCTCCTACCCCAAACCCTCTACACTCCTGCATGCACTACAATAGAACTTTCCTGGCACGAATCGGACTCATTGGGCATCTACGAACTCACAAACCAAATTAGACAATAACAAATATTTTGTTATTTTTCTACTTTCTCATCACATTTATTGTTTTCATGCCATGCTCATCTTCGCTTGCAAAGGAGAAACATCATCATCATCAGTAAGTACACATTGTTAGTTTTTGTTAATAATTGGCATTACCAATAAGATTTCAAATACTTTTTAATAATGTATTTATGTCTGATGAAGACTTTAAATCATTAAATGTGCTATTGCTTAATATCTTTATTAGTATCTCAGTTTCTATACTGTTGTATACTGTTACTGAGCTCAAGAACACTTATACAAGTGAGAGGAAACTGTCATAACTATGCAACCAATAGGCAAATCTTGATTATATTTTTATATGTAATTAAAAATTTGTAAAACTTTTGATAAAATAAGTTCATGTTATGACAAATAAAATTTTGTTTATTTTTCCTTTCTTTTTGTGTTTAACTTTGTTTTCGTATTTGTTTTTGTGAAAAATTTATTGCAAATAAAAATTAACCTACAACAACTACTTACCATTAGATTGCCAGTATATCACATACAATTAGCATAAATTGAAAGCTCAGTTTTCCACAGATTAAAATGATTTCTATAATCTTGAATAATCAGAAGTTAATAGCATCAATGTTGAGGCTGTACTTCCACCTCTCTGTGGACGGCTCAGGGGCATGTAAATGTTAAAAGTGACAGCAGATTTTTCAAAAATCTGCCAACTGCCTTTTTTGCCTCACTAAATTCTGCAATATTAAGAACTGCAGAGAATAGCTTTGAACAGACAGAATTAGAGAGATCTGACCTCTGTCCTATGCGCTAACTTTAGTGCTAAAGGAAAATGAATGAAATTTTGCATTGTGGCATCCAGGGGTGGACTGGGCCACCAGGACACATACTGGTTAGCAACCAAGACTGGTTATATTTACAAAATGAAGATAATAAAAATATATATATATAAAGGTTTAAATATCAGTTTTACATGGAACAATAAAAAAAAAAAAAAAAAAAAAGATGTAGTGAACTTTGGCCAGAAATCTGCAATTTTTCCCTTATAATATTCTACAAAGAATTGGATGTTTTATTTTTTTTCCCAGGCTCCTGTATATCAACAAACCTGAAAACTATTATTATTGTATCACATCTACATAAATAAGAAAGGCACACAATTAAAAATTGTAATCAACATTAGTCGGTTTTATTAAAATTACTCATTTAAAACTAATTTTCCATTGATCTCAGTACTTACATTCGAAGACACTGGATTCTAGAGATATTTTAAAACATTATTAATCAAAACTGAACATAAATATTTAAATGCACTTCTGTACATCGACATTATAAAATTAGCATATAAAGTGGACTACAATGAAACATTATACCAATGGTGAAAGATACAAAGAACATATTACAGTTTATGCAGGCTAGCAAAGATCGAAGTATTTATTGAAATAAAGCATTATCAAATACAAAGCATGAAATGTACTAGATAAATGAAACAATAATCTAGGAAAGAAGCAATAAAATGTTAGCAAATATATTGTCAAAAAAGGCAGAGATCTGACGATCAGTTTATGGGTGGTAGTAACACAGAATACATAATGAATATGTATATTGGCATATGTGTCACAAACATTCAACTGGACTCAAAATAAATATATGATAAAAACCATTGTTAGAGAAAACGAATCAGGATGAAAACATTTGACATTTTGATCTCTGATATTCATGTCAAAACCTATAAAATAAGAAAATACACAATACATTGAATATTAATTCAAAAACATAGGTTCATATTTGGAACATGTGACCATCTGCTTATTTTAGGGATATTTAATATAAATATATCAATACCGTAATTAATTAATCAATAATTTAAAAAAAAATTTTCAGCATTAGGATTTAGGATTAAGGTAGGAGAGTTGTGTTTTACATAACTAAACCTAACCCTAAATAAGTTTATATTGAAAATAATAAATGATAAACATAACATTGGGAAATAATAAAACTGCTGATCACAGGATCACATGTTCCAGACATGAACCATATTATTAAAAAAAATAGATTGTCCATGTAATGGCCTAGAGAAGGATTAAAGCCTTTACACAGACCATTTATTTATTTTTTAGAAAGATGTTTTTAAATTAATAATTTTTATGGGTACTTTTCCAGATAAAGGGCCTGTATCCATAAGTATCCAGTAACAATGCCATGGTGGGTCAGATTTTGTTCAGTGCCGGTTATGCACATTTACACTGCAAGTTGACAGTGAAACTGTTGCTTGTGCATTGCGGCTCAGCATATCCATTTTCTGCAATTCTAGGTCAAGATTTTCTATGCAATGGGGTAGTCAACTCCACATAAAAACCTCCTTATTAAAATCTTCTTATATGCATGTCAAAACACAGTGTTAGTTACTAATTTTGCTTCCATTTTTGGTTCTCTTAACAACCAGGCAACACTGGGTATTATTTCTAATTATTATTATTATTATAATACCTATTTTTGTGTCATAAAATAATACTTTGAATTTTTTCTAGTATTCCATGCTTGATGAAAGTGAAAATATTGACTTTGTTAATGTATTTTGTGCATTACATCTTCTTTTTTCTATTAAGAATTGCATGCAAAATTCTCATAGAAAATCATAACATTAGAAATTGAGTTGCCAGTGATCTAAGACACATGAGAGTTAAAATAATTGGTGCTTTCAAAGCATTGCAAATAAATAGTCAAAACAAAGCATAGCATATTGGGAGTTGCTGTGATAAATTCATCAAAAATAAAGAAACCCCTTGTTCTAATTTACTTGCATATCTCTAAACTGAATAAATGGTCGAACAGGTCTCCATAAGTTATGTGATTGTGGTAAAATATATACATCAGATGTGCGCATGTCATCTGTGTTGAGCTTCATCTGCTGTGATGTCTCACAAATTTTTGTTTACACTGAACTGTACAAAATTGGATTCTAATAAACTATAACTGCTTAAATTACAATTTTTCACATTAAATTTCTTCAGGAGTCTATTCTGTTGGTCATGTCTTCCTAGTGCATTGGGTCTTCAGTGGAATTTGCCATGAGACTAGCCAAAAACAGATCATTGACAACTTTGCTACCTTCTTCTTCTTCTGCATTCAACATCTGTGATCATGCTGTATTATCAGGCCTGTCGTCAAGACAAAGTCCACTGTCTTCTCCAGGTCAGAGCTGATGCCCCATAGCTTTTGCCTCAAGTCTGTATTCTCCGGCCAGGTCTGCTGTCTCTGCTCTTTGTATGTTGGGCAGTCCTGAAGTATGTGTTCCGGATCCACATGGACATTCATCTGTGTATGAGATACTTTGCTACCACCTATTAGGACCTATACAAGAGCAGATGTTCCAGGAAGTACTGTGATCTCATATAAATGGTGTGCATATGATGCAGTCCATACACTAGACAGTACATGACACAAAACTGTGAATCACTGCACTTTGTGGATCTGAAAACTGAAGCACATATGCAATCCATAGAAATATGTTGCTGTTCTGTGAAAGAATATAACTGTCAACAGATCAGTACACACTGACATATATTACACTCTTATATGTGTGAGAATCCACATGCTGACAATATGATAGATGTGTAGAATTGTATGTTTTTACTGGAAGATATAACAAAATGTGGTGCACGGACACAATTAACAACATTCTATATAACAACATGCAACATAATAACAGTGCTCCTGTTTAAAGAAATATGAATATCAGATCACTATATATGTGGGATCGCTCTACACATATTTTGTAAGAAGATCACTTAAACAATGACCTGTGTTACTTTAGCCACATGAATCACCAGAATGAATATCCTTCACTATTTATTGAATGAAAATAAAAATTTCCCATTAAAACCATTAAAAAATTCAGCCAAATAGAGGACAGTAAAAGAAATGTGTATTTACCCATCGCTTTGGTCTGTGTGGCAGCTTATCCAGGATCTCTTTGACATCATCACCTTCCTCTACATCCTAGAGAAAAGCATAGTCAATCAAGATTTAATTTCTTAAGATAGAATGGAGGACTCATGTGTTATGTATCCACAGCAGTATCCCTATGACAATAACAGCTTATGGGTTTTATAGATAAACTGCACCGTCTGGATTACATGAACTACAAAACTCAATTATTTTTTTTGTCATGCTCTCTGGCATAATCAAAATCTCTGATATAATCAAAATAGACTAACCTGCGGTTGAAAACAGCATGCCTCACCATAAAAAGCTTTCATTTTTATTTTAAGAAAAATTGTTATAATTGTTAGACTTTATATAATTTACTATATTGTGACCAAGTCAAGACAGTGCACCAATTATACAGTATAATTTTAAATATGTGTCTATTTGACCCAATGTCTATTAGTATATGTACTTTTGTTTCTACTTTATTCTTGGTAGTCACAGCAGTTAGTAGAGAAGTTATTACACATTGACATACAAATGTTAAAAATCCTTTATGTGCACACATGTAGGTAACACTGTATTAAACAGTATAATCATCATCAGGTGCCATGCTGGCTGGTGTAGGCGATCATGGCTCTCCATAGCTCTCTATCTCCAGCATTATGTACCAAGAAACGTTGATGTTTCCCTGCAGTGCCAGGTTGTCAAACTGTCTAATATTTTCTCACATTGTAGCCCTCTGATTCTGTTGCCTTTAATCTTGCATGTTGTGACTATGTTCTCCAACACCTCCCTGTCTCAGAACATGGCCAAAAAATGAAGATTGTCTTTTTCTTATATTATTGATTAAGGTCCATTTCGTATTTGACTCTTTCAGCACCCCCGCATTAGTTTTTCTGGCAGTCGATTGTATTCTCAACATTCTTCTGTAGGACCATACCTCTATTGCCTCTAATTTCTCACATTTCTGTTTGCTTATTGTCCAAGACTCATATCAATATGTCAGTATAGGAGTTATATAGCACTTCAGAACTCTCACCTCTAATGACGAAGTCATTACACAATATATTTTTCATTTTTCTTAATCTTGTTTTTGCCTGTCCTATTCTGCTTCTTATTTCTATTGAGCTTCTTCCATCTGCTGTAATCATTGTACCTAAATATTTGAATTGGTGGACCTTTTTTAAAACTATATCATTCACTTTGATCTTGCAAGGTGTGGTATTTTGTTTTTTTGAAATAACATTACATCTGCTTTCTTTATATTTAGAAAGATCCCTTTCTCTTTACTTTCTGTGACTACTACATTAATTAAACTTTGAAGGTCTTCCTCACTTTTAGCAATCAGAACAGTGTCATCTGCATATCTCAAATTATTTGTTATGTCCTCCCACTGATATTTCAGGGATATCAACTAATGCACACATTATGTTTTCACTGTATAAAGAGAACAGCTCTGGTGAAAGTACACATCCATATCTAACTCCTTGTTTTATTTGTTTTACCAATTTATCAATTTACCTTTACCAATATAGACCGTTCAATTAGTGTTCTCAAAATATACATATAGCATTGTTGGTACCTTTGCCTTCTACAGAGCAACATTGTTCTGGGCTTATTTCTGTTTTTATTTTGTTTCTCACTCTCTTCATGATGATTCTGAGAAGTATTTTTGTTTTTTGGCTCATGAGGCTGATTTTACACGGTGTTCTTCACATTCGGTGGTTCCCTGGTTTCTTAGGTAAGGCTATAAATATTTTGTGATTATTTCAACTCCAAAGTCACCTAAAACTGCTAATTCCTCTACTGTGTTATTGTCTGGTCCTGGAGCATTGCCATATTTCATGTATCTTAGGGCCTCCATTACTTCTACTATGAGTATTGATGGACCCTCACCATTATCTTGTATGTTTATCTCAAGTCTTTTGTTATCATAGAGTTCTTTGTTATATTCTGACCATCTCTGTACTATGTTATCTTTTCCAATTAACACCTACCCTGTCTTAGATTTTAGACATTTTGTAACTGTGTTCTTTTCCCTGTTATCACCTCAATTTGCTTATGTAGTAATGTTGTATCTTGGTTGTAATGTGATTCTATTTCCGTGCATTTCTTGTTCAGCCAGCTTTCTTTTGCTATTTTGCATTTCTCTCTTATCTCCTTATGTATTTTTTGATATTCCTCTATCTTGTGTTTATTTTTTAATCTGGTGCTCATCAATTCTAATATTTCTTCATTCATCCATTTTTGTTTTGATGTATGTTTTACTTTTGGTATTATCTCTTTAGATGTTTGATTTATCGACTGTTTTAGCATGTCCCATTGATCTTCAATACTCTGAATCTTTGCAATGGCATTGCATCTATTCTGTACAATTATATTGCATCTTTCTTTAATGTCAGCATCTGATTTCAATAATGCTAAATCTAATTTCATATTTCTTGGTGATCTCTTGATCTTCTTTAATCTTATACAAAATTTCCCCACCAGTAGCATATGATCACTGTTACAGTCAGCACCTGACCTTGTTTTTCATAGATCTAATGCTGTTTCTATGTCTTTTAGAGACTAAAATGTAATCAATTTGATTCCGTGTATTATCTCCTGGGCTAATCCATGTACACAGACTTCTTGGATGTTGCTTGAACCATGTATTCCCTATAATTAAATTATGTACTTGTGCCCACTCTATCAAAAAGTCATCTCTTTTGTTCTGAACCCTGAAACCAAATCTTCCAGTCACATCCTTCCTTTATCTCTGTATCACCTACTTGTGCATTAAAGTCCCCCATCACTATAGTTACTACATGTTCTTTACATTTACATTCTTTACACTGTTTCATTGCTATTTCACTGTTTCTAGTTCTCTATAGAGATTTTCTATGTCCTCCTCTGAACTGCTTGATGTGTGTGCATAAACTTGTACAATGTTAATATCCAATAGTTTACCCTTTAGTTTCACTAATATTACCCAGTCTGATTCACCTAGCGAACATCATGACGGCCACATTATGTCTAAACTTTGACTCCCCTCAGGAATATTCAAATTTACACAATAGAAAATACACAAGTAATTTTTCTGCACATTTAAGTTATTAGCCATTCACTTTAAATAACACATAAGTAAACAATATACCAGCACGCATGTTAACTATATGAGTCATACCAATAAACCCAAAGCATAAGAGAGAGAAAGAACCACTTTGTTCAAGTGTGATCATGTGGCACTGAGCAGATGAATGGTATACATAGTCAAATACATATACATCTTGTCAAACACTCGCAAACAAAAGTTCCTTGCAAACCAATTTTTTCTTAATTCTCATGAAATTTAAATAACTCACTTCCAGGATTTCATTCAGCTCACTATCAATGTTGATGTCATTCTCAGCACCAATTTGTTCTTTAAATTTCTGAAACATGAGTATTTATATTACAATGATAGAACATTGTACTGAAGAAAGTATTATGCAAGCAATAAGTGTATCAAAATAATAACAACAATGAATCTGAATAGAAATTACAGCTATGCACTCAGGGTACCCCAGAGTAAGTTTGATATCCTTTTGTTCAACTGGAAAAAGAGCATTTCATGTTCTGAACTCAAGGCCTTTGTATAACAAACCAATGCAGTATTAAAATTAGGATCATTCTAAAATATTTATCAGTAGAATACAGCTAATCGGTATAAAATGTTATAATAAGTTTAAAACAACTGACAACTTTATGAGTTTTTTGTAGAAATGCTTTTTTTTAATATACCTTGTATTCTTGCAAAAATTTCCTTCCAAGAATAGCAGAATTTGGACCTTTGGTAGTAGAATATGACTCTCGTGCAATCTAAATAGATGACAGAAACAAATCATTAATTATAATCTGTTGATGTTCATCTCTGTTTTAGAATTTATGCAGCTGTCTTTCAATGTCTGTAAACACACAAAATGTAATTTGTTGTGTATTATTATGTGTGTTTCCAGTGATTAGCAAAACTTAATTACTCTGTTTTTAACACACAAAAACTGAGTAGGTCTATATTCTTTTCACCATAATATATTCATATGTAGGCCTATGTAAAAAAAATCTTTACTTGAATGGAAAATATTTCTTTATCTGCAGAATATATTCTACACAATAGTTATTAACTTGTTATAATATAAGCCTATGTGTCAAGTATGAGTTTGAATAATTTGTACTGCTCCTTGATAGAATAAATGTAGTAGCCTAGTGGGCCAACAAGAACTACTGTTAACAATCATCAAACTTTGCAAACTCCAGTGGTATTGGCATGTGATGAGACATTCTTCGATAACGAAAGATGTTCTTTAAGTTCACATTGCTATTTTGTGTAGTGTACCAGTAAATGAAAATAAATGGTAATAAAATAAATGTGCATTTACTCTATAATTAAGTTTATAAAGGGATACATTTCAATAATTATTAGACCACTGGCATATGCTAAATAATAAAATAATTTTATTATATATTTTAATTAATGCTCATAACAGTGGAGTTATATATCACATACATTTTTACATATTTCTCTATTTAACAACACTTCTCAAAATCCCCAATTATTTTTATTATTTATTGTTTCTACTGTATATAGCACATTTATTTTATTAAATATATATTTTGCTGTCCAGACCAAGTTATTGTAGTGGGATTTGACTATACATTTAGTAAATAAATATAAAAAGGGATACAACATATTTTTTGCACTGGTCCCATGCTATTCCCAAATGTAACATATAGCCAAGAACCTAAGGCACCTCCTTGTGGTGCATCTTGGTAACAAGAAGTTTTGAAGCTCATGCATGGTTGGTTTGTCTGGTGAGCCATTGGTGAGACCCATAGACACAACCGCATGCACAGAATGAGATGGAACAAGATTAGACTCCACACAATATCTTTCAATGACACCTCTCTATCACAACAGCCAAACACTGTTGCTGCACAGTATAAGACAGTGATTGGCCTGGACAGCAAGGTTATATGTTCCATAGCTCATGATAGTTAGAAAGTCTCTGGAGAGGTTAGACCCATCTATTAAGTATGATACCAGCAGTGAAGGCAGTATACCATAGCCAGCAGCACTAAGTGAAAGTAGTGGTACATGTGAGACAATGAAATATGGATGCCATAACAAAAACATTGTTGATGGTCATTGTTGATATGCAAGCATCTACCATAGTCATCTTCCAGAAGTACAAGGTGTGGAAAAGCAAAGGCTTTATCACAACCGCATCACAACAGATGGCAAGAGCATTCAAGAAATACATAATAGATTTAGTAAAGCATACCAAGCCCTAGGGCAAATGACACCAATCTTCAGAAACAAAAATGTAGATTTAAACAACAAAATAACACTATTCAAAATGATTATTATGCCAACGCTATACTACTAATGACAAACATGGACAACAACAGCACAAGACAAATGTAAACTTGTGACAGCTGAAATGGCATGCTTACGCAGAATCCTAGAAATAACACTAAGAGACAGAGTGAGAAATGAGGACATTAGACAAAGAACCGACACCACCCCAATCTTGAAATATATTAAGAGCCAACAGAGCAATGGTTTGCACACATCAGCAGACTACCGCCAGATAGCATACCACAACAAGCTATGCTACACAGATACAGTTAAGGCAGACCTAGAGGTCGACCTCGAAAATGATGGACCATCATAGATTAAAAGAGGCAACAAATTCTACAATATACTCAGCATACACGAGGGCCATCTCCACAAAACTCTTTTACCTCTGACGCTGAAAGGCAATAAAGGGTTTAGCGAATAGATAGATAGATAGATAGATAGATAGATAGATAGATAGATAGATTAGATTAGATTAGATTAGATTAGATTAGATTAGATTAGATTAGATTAGATTAGATTAGATTAGATTAGATTAGATTAGATTAGATTAGATAGATAGATAGATAGATAGATAGATAGATAGATAGATAGATAGATAGATAGATAGATAACTGTATCAGATGCTCCAACATCACCCTAGCAGTCACATGACTTCTCACAGCTTTGTTTTAATGACATTATTATCAAACTGGCTCATACAAGTATTGCTGTAGTTGTGTGGCACAGACCTGTATCTACAGGAGAGCCACCTACAGCTGTCAAATTCTGTATTTTACAAAGACCTGTATCTACAGGAGGGCCACCTACAGCTGTCAAATTCTGTATTTTACAAAGACCTGTATCTACAGGCGGACCACCTACAGCTGTCAAATTCTGTATTTTACAAAGCATGCAGGCCTATATCTGATGCTATGCTATCTCACAATCAGGTGGTCCAGAATACAATAAATATTTTAATCAGAAATACCAATCCTCGTACTACTACTGAGGATCTGTGCATATTTTAAAGCAGTTTTAGCAGGCCTGTTTTTGATATGCTACCTAAAATTCACAAAGAATTGTCTCCAGGTAAACCTAGTGTCTCTCCCTGCTCTTGTCCTATCAAGCAGATATCTGAATGAATTCCCTGACAGTATTTTTCAACCCTTAGTACAGCAACTTACTTCATTCTTAAAAGGCACTAAACATGCCCTATCTGTATTGTCCTCTAATTCAGTTTGTCTTCTGACCACACTTATCATCTGTTCTTACGTGATGTTTGCTCTTTATATACCTCTATACCTCATTTAGATGGTCTCAGGGCATTACAGTTCTTTCTTGACAAGAGACCTCATCACTTTGTATCTACTCCCATATTAATCCGCATTGCTGAACTTGTACTGATTTTTTAAAATCAGATCAGTGGTGTTGCCATGGGTACTAAGATGGGGCCTAGCTATGCTTGCCTTTTCATGGGACAATTGTAACAACAGATAAGGGAGACTTAATGATGTACTACACACATTGAGGTATTTACTGACATACCCGATGTAGATTTTCTCATTTCATCAACTTTTTCAATTTAAATACTGCTACTCGGTTCACATCTAACATCTCTACTACTTCTGTCATGTAACTTCATACCAGCAGAGATTTTATAAATTAATCTTTGTATTAAAACTGTAATATGTGAAAAGAACTTCTGTTTTTGCTCATTATATAGTATTCATCTAGCATAGACCTATGTCTAATTCTAAACCTATAATTACTATATATCCTGTTCTGAATATTGTTTATGAAAAAGTTTGTATTACAAGACCTATATAATAAACATGTTGTTGTTTGTCCGTCGGAGTTAACGATGACTATTCAACTCAACTAGGATGATAATGATGTCTACTGTGTGCCCGACTGTGGCTAATGAGCCACTAATGACTAATAATAAACATAGTACCAGAGAGGATGAGAAATATCAAAATGTTAAGATTTTGATGAGGGAAAAATGTAAATTGCAGAACTTTTATAGAGTAACAGTCAGCAAGTGTTTTTCAATTTTAATTTAACTAGATGGGTCGCATAATTTTTTTCTGTTCCAATTTACCTCGATGTAGCAGCTCTTGGAATACACTGGATTTCTAATCAGGTGTTCCCTATTTGATTTCCATATGAATACAAATGTGTAGCTCAAATTTTGTACAACCACAAATCAGCCAATATTCAACAAGTATGTAAATTTAGTACTCTATGGGAATCAGTGACCACATATTTATTGGAACAAACTTTCGTTAGGAAAGTTTGTTTCAGCGGAACTGACAAGTGTAATTAGGAACAACTAACCAGTGTTTGCATAAACATGACATTTATTATGTCCCTTTGTTAGTGTGAGTCTCACTAATACTGCTGTAGCCAATGTATGAGAGGGGCATATTATGGGAAGGGGTGTATGAGGTGTTGGTGGATTCATGTGGATGGGTGGTTACACAGGTGGTCAGTATCTGCTCATTTCTTCCAATATAGCATGGAAAGAATTAACATTGTTCTGGAGCCTAGATTGCCACATAAACTCTGTTATGTAGCTCTTTAAGTGATACTGTGCTGTTCCATTGTATTTAATATTTCACCACTTTGCACTTCCCCACATTCGTTCCACTATTTTGGTGTGGGCCCTGGTTACTTGATCCATGAAGTTGTATCTGTGGTTCACTGTTAGGTGGTCGAAGCCTGCTTTCCTGATCTCTGTAGTTTTATATCCTTAGTCAGAATATATCATTGATTCAGGCTCAACATTGTCAACAATCACCTTCATTAAGGTAGCAGAACTTCTATCTTCCACGTGCAGCAAGAAAAAGTTCTGTGTCTCACAACATAGGCCACCAAATACCCAATGTAGGTTTTTGTCTACCATAATGATTATTCCTTCTCCTCCAATGTGTCTTCATGGCAGCTGTGTCACACTGTAGACACAAACTTCACACATAAATGCATTCCATTCAACAACTCTGGACTTGCTAATCTTCAATTCACAAACACACCAGTTGGCAGACATAATTTCGAAAGCCCATCCATAAATGAAATAGCATATTTGTACTAGCAGAATGTTTGTGCATTGCAAACATGTGCTGACCTTTACATTTATGTGCTGGCGGTGGCGCCTTACATTACATTCCCACTGAATTCATCCATCATTGTGGTATAATAAGATCATTGGATGACCCTGACCTCACATCTTGTCCTGTTGTAGCACTCTTAGAATATGTAAGAAACATACAGCATTGTATCAGTAGCTGGCATGCTTAGTAAACAAACATTGATTGCATTAGCCATTTATTTTTGTTGGCGAGCTGACATGAAAGATGCACACACGGTGTTTGCGCATAACATTAAAAAGTTGGGACTGTGGTCATTTTAACATAAATTCACACCTGAGGAGTATCAGAGAATACAGTGTTAGGCCTGTATTTTTCATTGACCAAATGTATCACAATGGAAGATATGTTCAGCATGATGCCTTGCCACTTTTACTTTTCCAGAAGATCTGATACACCTGTCCTTAGGGGCTGGGTTCACATAGAGGTCATTAGTAATTTGAACATAAAATCAATTGAACTGGGAATTGAATCTTGGATTACCCAACTAGGAAACCAGTTCACTAATTACTGAGCTATTGGAACACCATTCTATAAATTTGTACCAATAAACAATAAAATTCAGCGAAGTAGAAGAAACATGCATGATGCTGATGTATAATACCCAGAGTGCTTTTTTGTTACAAAAAATACAGGTCTCATAATTGTATTTTTTATAGCCTATGCCTTAATTATGTGAAAATTAACTTCATTTTTTGAAAAGTATCACAATGAAAGTAAACAATGTGTTTCATATTCACTTTGAGATCATAACAGAAGTAAACAATGTGTTTCATATTCACTTTGAGATCATAACGGAAGTAAACAATGTGTTTCATACTCACTTTCAGATCTTTAGCAAAGAAATCTTTTTCTGCATCTGGAGCAGATCTAATAGGCGCTACTTCTTTTATCTGCAGTGTGTGAAAAATAAACAAAGAAAAGATTTGTGAAAATCACAAAGAACCAATCAAAACAAACAATATGGCAGAATATTCTTTTTCTTCTGTATTTGTTCTTCTTCTTCCTCAGCGTTCATTCTCAAACTCCCACTGGGTCTTTCTTGTAGCAGGAAAATGGCCCAACATACCGGTATCTATCTTCGGTGGTTACAATTTTTCATAAACTTCTGCTGGTTAGCAGGATGTTGTTTGAAGAACAGAACGTATTGCATCATGGTTACAGCTTAGCTTTGTATCTTCATCTTGTGACCTGAGACATCCAACTTCAGCATGCATTTTAGTTTGGATCTACAGGATGGAACAGCTAACTCCAACCCCAATACCTCCATAGTTGCCTTTTGCAACATGCATGGCAGGTCTAAGTGTTTCTATTCTTTGCTCCTTTTTGAGTTCCAGTAACACATGGTTTAAATTATTAAATGGTAGAATATAAGTTCTATGTTTCTTTTAAAGAAAAAAATGTACATCGGGGCGCAGGGGTGTCTTTTTGGGGATTGGTGGGCCAGATTTATCTTTTTTTCATGTTATCAGGCCAAAAACCTTTTTCTTTATTATTTAGCACATCGGAGCTCTTTGTAGAATTTTCTTAGCTCTGTGGCCAGAGATATAGTAACAATTAGATAAGTCTAGCTGGCCTGAAAAGGAAATGACCTAGTGAGCCAGATTTTGTCTGTGGGCTGTAATTTGTCCACTTCTGGTTTACATGCGCAACAAAAATAAAAATAATATTTTAAACCTTACAATTTTCTACTGTATTTTATGAGCTGTTACTTCTAAAGTACATTTTCATGCAAACTTTTATAGAACTCAAGTATTTTAATGAATTAAACATTACCTTCAGAACAACTATGCCCATGATGATTATACAGAGAATATTCACAATTGTCAGTAGAAGACTCATTACACCCAGTATGACACTCTCAATAGTCATGTTGCAAGAGTAGGTGGGAACATAGTCATTGTTAACAAAGAATGGACAATCTGAAATGTTCTGGAAGGAAATACAACATACAAAAAATTAGTTCCTTGAAGTCTAGTTCACTAGAACGTAACAATAAATACAGCTTAATGAAAAAAATGTTGCCACTGTAGCAAAGTTGATAGTGAGCTCACCATACAAACCAAACGCATTGAACTGCAAGGTGGTTCAAACACAGACCATTCACATTGTACTTGTGATATGATTGGATGTATTAGTGACACCTCATAAAAACAATAAAACTTGAGTAGCAATGTCCTGTATATGATATGCAATGTACGATCACATATATTTTTGAAAAATAATTTAAAGCATACAATTACATGCTTTTTTAAAAGATTTGTCAGTGAACTGCAGCGATGCATAAAGAGTTTATTTTTTGTTTGACTTTTGTATGGAATAGTGTTTACTATTTTCTCATAGTTCTTCTTCAATATACGTTCTCAAACTGTCACTGAATCTGTCTTATAGCAAGATAATAGTCCTACTAGATTTCCAGCAGAATGTAATCCAGATGATGGAAATGTGTTATTGTCACTGTTTTATTTTCACAGATGACCCAACACATCTGTCTTCAGTTGTTTCTCAAATTAATATATTAACATCTAATTCTTAGATATTTAGTCCTCTTCTATCCTGGGGTGTTGTGGTCTTTTTCCAAATCAAATACATCAAAATAGGGAAATGTATTGCATACACACATTACTATCATGATAAGGGCCTACCACTAGGGATATTTGTTCTGTCAATATATAAGAATGGACATAAACATGACAATTTCTATGAAAAGTGAAATGGACAAATGTTAATATGTAATTTTTCTTAAATTTTATGTTTTGTTTGCAGCAATATGTGCAATAGGGCCTACATAATTCATAAACAAAGTCAGGTCTTTCCTGACATTTCATCTCCATGTGTTTCCCCATTTCCATTCTCTCAATGAATTTCATGTCATTTTGTCTTCAAATTTGTCTTCAAATCCATCATATTTTTCATGATATGAGTGTCCATAAGAGCATGGTCTGTTCATCTCAGTTTGTTTTTGTTTTGTGGATCACCAGGAATTACGAGCAATGAAACTCTTGTTTCCTATGTGCTACACAGATAATATCTTTAAAAATATAGAAGAAACACCAGGACTCAAGATCAATGGGAAAATAATAAACAACATTAGATATGCAGATGACACTGTTCTTTTAGCAGAAAGTGAACATGAACTACAAAGACTACTAGATCAAGTCAATAAATCAAGTAATGAAAATGGACTGGATATAAACATTCAAAAAACAAAAACCATGATAATCAGCAAAGACACAGAAGAACAGGAGATAAACATAAACATACAGGGAGAGAAACTACAACAAGTAAAACAGTATCAATATCTTGGACACATAGTCACAAATGATGGCAGATGTGAAACAGAAGTTAAAAGGAGAATAGGAATGGCTAAAAGTACCTTCAATGACATGAGGAAATTATTAATATCTAAACAAATTACAAACAAGTTAAAAATGAGAATTATAAAATGCTACATCTATTCCATATTAATGTATGGCTCAGAAACATGGACACTAAATAAACAATTAGAAGACAAAATTGATACCTTTGAGATGTGGGTATATAAAAGAATAGGGAGAACATCATGGAAAGAGAAGAAAACAAATAAAGAGGTGCTAAAGACACTTAATATGAAGAAAGAACTACTAAGAGAAATAAAGATCAGGCAAATAAAATACTTTGGACACATTAAAAGACATGACACCCTATTGAAGACCTTACTTGAGGGTAAAGTCAAAGGGAAGCGAGCAAGAGGTAGGCAGAGATACACATGGGAGAGTAACATTACACGATGGACAGGTTACAGTCTAGCAGAGTGCACCACCAAGACAAGAGACAGGAGATGTTGGAGATACGTTGCAGCCAACCTTCGTTGCGGAGACGGCACTTGATGATGATGATGATTCCTATGTACAATGAAGATTTCCTGCTGAGGTTTCTGTTATACCCAGCAGACTTCAACTTTCAGCTTATGGAATGTTTTTAGAAGTTACCTCCTTTGTGTGTTTATAAACTGCTGTAGCTAATTTAAAGATTAAAGCCTTCCTGTGAAGGCACATCACATTCAACACTGAAAAACAAATACTCTGGGTTATATAAAATCATTTGAGACTAGAAATTAATTTTGGTTTTTGTCAATGTCTTTTCAAATTTTTTCCCACCATCGCTTGGTATATTCTTTTCAATTAGATTTTCTATATTATGTATTTTATTATTTCAGCAGTACTTTATAATATCTAATCCATGTTAAGAGAATTGTAACATTTGTTTAGAAAATGTTGTATATTATTTTCTTGATTACAATGTAAACAAATGGATTCATCCCATCAGAATTGCTGAGGTCTTAATCTAAAGAGTAAATCCTTTTTTTATTTGAAGTTATTTTGACTTCTTGTTTGATCAGATTTATTTATAATATAATATTTACTAGCTTTGGGGGCCCTATGTGTGTATGTGGAAATATTCCACCATTTCATATGCAGACATCACATAAAAGCTTGCAACCATTTGCGGGGGTATCGATGTTCATTATGTTTGACACAAAATCTACACAACTGGATGGCTCCAATAAGGCCAATTCATCTCCATATTTCTTTATTCCTAATGCTAATTCTTTTACATAATATTTAAACCTTTTTTATACTTATTGAAAAATGTAGGCATATGTATTTTTCTGTAGCATTTATTTGTCAAAAAAGCCATGCAGAAGTAGTTTTTACAATTGAAATATGTACCACTGAAATACTTGTGTACACTTCATCCATTACATACGAATCTCAATAATGTGGAATATGTACTACTGAAATACTTGTGTACACTTCATCCATTACATACAGATCTCAATAATGTGAAACGCTGCAGAAAATTTGAGAAAAGAAGGTGCATAGAATTTTGGGACAGGTAGAAAATATCAGATAAGTATGTGACTTTACTAGAATTGATCATGGGGAGGAATGAATACCCACCCACTCTGCCTGCATTACATGTCACCTTCTCTGTAGTCATCACACTCTACAGAACAGAAGTTGCGAGGGGGGGGTGGGGTGGTGTTGATGTAAAAGTCAAGACACTCATTGACAACAATACTGCAGAAGGATGCAATAATCTACACTGATAGGTCAGTTATTCATCATCAATGCTGTGCTCTGGCTTTTTCTGCTTGGTCCAGTTGGAAAACTGTCAAAGAATCCAGCAATGCCTTCATTAAAACCATGAGCAGTCTTGTGATGGAGATAAATGTTGTGATATAGGCCCTGTCATGGTTGGTGTCACATGACTATTCTCATGCCTGCATATTTAGTAACTCAATGAAAATGCTCCGCAAAGTTGAAGTGGGAGTCATCTACCATCAATGGGTTGGAGTTATTGACACAATATATGACCAGAAATATTATCTTTATATTCAGCTGGGACATGCAGATGTTGATGGTAATGAGTGAGCGGATACACTGGCAAACATGGCCACAGCGTCAATTAGGTATATCAATAGATCAATCTGACATAGTTAGTGCTTAAGGGACCTCGTCTGCTCAGAAGATTTTCAAAAGTGTGAATAATGGTCACTCTCAAGACTGTGTGAGATTAGTGTAAAGATTGAAAGCATGTAAAGAAAAGCATAATAGATAAATGAAGACAGTGATAAATCATCATCAAGCTGGAACTGTCAGCAGCTATATTCTGATGGAGTTATTGATACGGAAATCAGAACACCTATGGACGTCCGATTTGTGATGATAACCTGCAGTCATTACTCATGTTCTTGTGTAATTATAAGTTAAATTCTCGAACAGCTTCATTATTAGTAAGGTCATACATACAACTTCTAGAAAAGTGCTTTATTTTAATTGTTGAACATTTTTAGACAGCACTAGTGCATCAAGCTGCATTGCTAGTATAATGTGGACAGTCTGCTTCAGAACCGTGAATAAGTTCAAGCAAGTTATATTTGTGAGACTAACTTCTCTACCACTGAGTTAGTAAATTTAAATACCTTCTTATTTATACATGCTTCTAGTTACCAAGTATGTGCAATAACATGCTAGTGTCTGAAGGAGAGTCAACAGGTATGAGCAATTTAAGTATTCATGCCCTGTTGATTAGATCACAACTCCGCTGGACTGGCCACATCGTTCATATGCCAGACAAGCACCTTTCAGGAGATTATTCTATGGGGAGCTGTGCAATGGTAAAAATTAAGCGGAGGGCAGAAAAAGCACTTTAAGAATCACTTAAAACTCTCTCAAGCAATGCAACATCGATGCTAGCTTCTGATAAAACATAGCCCTTGATCGCTAAGCTTGACACACCCATATCAATGCTATCACTCAATTTTAAAAAGAAAGAACAATGCGGGCAATTCATAAGAGACAGAAGCAAAAGGAAAAATCAGAAAACTCTCCTACTCAGGACCGACTGCACTCCTGCACACAGTGAAATAGATCATTACTGGAACGAATCTGACTCATTGGGCATCTGTGAACTCACATACCAAACCAAATTAGGCAAGTATAAATTACTGGTTTTTTAAAAAAAATATTTATTCACCACATTTTTTTTTTCATGCCATGCTCATCTTTGCTTGCGAAGGAAGAATGTCATCATGTGCAATGACATGCTAGTGTCTGAAGAAGAGTTACCAGGTTAGTGTAAAGAAAAGCTAATGTCTGAAGGGGAGAGTTTTGCATTGTATAACAATCTTTCCTTGTCTTTATTTTGAAAAATTACAAATTCTCATATCCTATTTAGCTGTTACCTTGTTCTCAGAAACTAATCCCAGCTGTACTAAATACTTTCCCCTTGTGCTGATTTGTGTGTTCATGAGCTACAAAAATAAGAGAGCCTCCACTGTACTGACTTTTTACTGTCACCAGAAAATAAATACTGCATGGACGGGATGATTGACACATACTTATGCTTGGTGATTTCAGAGTGAAATCATTTTTAGCAATAAAGGAGTTGAAAATAAACAAAAAGTGAACTAACTCTTCAATAGCAGTCAAAAAGAGGTATCAGTAAACTCGTGCATAGCAGCTAATTGTATCTACACCCAAAAATATTAGTTTAAATTAATGACAGAATTATTGCATGAGCATCTAGATCAGATTATCAACAAGATGTAACTCACCATGCTAGTTCCAACAGTAGGCGGTGGGAAAATGCTCACAATAATAGCATTTGCCCATAATAAACCCTGAAATCATAAATTCACACTTTCAGCAAACAAATAAATGAGAAAGATAACACAATTTTGTTCAGTCTGACTATTCGATATGGAAAATCGAAATTGTTCTCTATTAACACTGATCATGACGAAGTATTATAACTTGGGATAAATGCAGATTATTATTTTATTTATAATATTGTCAATACTAAAAAAAGCCAACTATGTAAATTATGAACTTACACCAATTTTGAAACACACATCTGTCCCAATGGAAACCAAAAAGACAAATCATAAATTAAATCTTAATATCAACATTGTGTCATCAATGTCAGACATGGACACTAACTAAAGAACAAGAGAGAAAGATTACTACATGTGAAATGAGATGTCTAAGAAAAGTAGAAAGCAGAACAAGAAGAGATCATGTGAGGAATGAAGAGATTATGAGAGCTGTCGGAACAACATCTGTAATCAAATGTATTGAAAAACAGATACTGAAATGGTTCAGCCACTTAATGAGAATGAACTTTATTGGCCACCGGCAAGAACTTATAACATAAAAATGGAAACAGGAAGACTAAGAACAAAATGGATTGAAGGAGTTACAAACATTCTGAGATGTCACAATATTACTGCATATCAAGTGACCAAATATGCCATAGCTCGAAAACCGATTGTCACTCAATCCTACGATACCTTAAAGCAAAAACAGAGAAAAGATAATAGATAGATAGATAGTTTCAATACTAAAAATATTGATATCAAGAGCACGTTTTGGTACTGATGCCCCCCCACCTTCCCCAAACTAAATTCATTTTGGTTGTGATACTCTGTGGATTGTTTTTGCTGACTCCAACCAGGTGACCACCTCCATCACCCCTACCCTAGTTTCAACATTGTCAGCCTGTGCCACTATGACTTTAATATGCATATCATCCTCTAAATTCATTTTATGGTTGTTTGCTATTTCTATTTCTTTCCCTAGAAAGCACTAGTGCTTTCTATTATGCCTTATGGCTGTGTGGACACACACTGCAGATGGCGAGATAAATACTATTCTTTTGCATTTAGCATCTGTGATCTCGTTAGATTGTCAAGCCTGGCATCAGCGAAAAAAGACCACTATCTTCTCCATATCAGAGCTGCTGTCCAACAGCTTTTTAATTAAATCTTTATTATCCTGCCAAAATCATCATCTCTGCTCTTTATATATTGAATAATCCTCCTGAAGAATGTTTTTGGAGGTTTGGATTCTGGATTCACATTGATTTGTGTAAGGATGTAATTTAGTGGGTAAAAAGTTTAACTGGTGTCAGCCATCTTGCCAATCTGCTTCCATTGTTTCTTAAACATTCATATATGATTTCCATAGTAGTTTATCAAAAGAAAAGAGGTACAGGGTTAAAAGAGGCAATAACAGCTGGTCACACTTGGCTAATGAAGCAACTACCAATGCTCATTGTTATTTTGTCAGATTTTCAGAGTATGCTGCGCAAAATAGAAAAGTGCAAGATTAGAAAGGAGTGGATCACTTTCCTCAAAAACAGCTAAAGTATCACATGGATCTACTGTGTTTAGATCATGTGAGAGTTAGAGGCAATAAAAGAGCTGATTCATTGGGGGAATAAAGCTGTAGTACATAACAAAATAATGACATGAGACGAAGCTAATTTTATTAGAGAATTCATGGATACACTACAAGAGGATATTGAAAGAAACAAGGTGTCAGGTCTGTTGATTATCCTCTTCACATATTAGACACATCCATAGGTGCTCAGATCTCCGCTTCAGTAAATCTCTCAGGGTATAATGGCGGATGGTTCCGGTTCTATGTTGGTTCACTGCCCTTTTTGAAATCTTTACGGGCCACACCCATCTTCACTCCCAATTCGTGTATTCTCAATATTGACTCATGCCCATTCATCTCAAAATCTTCTGATCATGAGGACTCACGAAGAGACAATGTATATGTACAGAGAATGATGGAAATGGGAGTGACCAGGGAGAGATGGGAGGAATTGCATCATTGAAAAAAATCAGAAAAACTCATAGCAACTGGGACACTGGTGTTATATACTCTTATATTGTGGACAAAATGGCAAATAGAGCACCCATGATAATGTCCCATATCATGTTAGTTTCTCATTAAAAAAATCAATCAATTAATTATCAAAACAAAATTATAAAACATAAATATTTAAAAAAATAGCAATATGATGTAGGTAGCTTATAAGTGAATACTGCCAGTGTGTTGCCAGGGCCCAAAAGGGGAGCAAAGAATAGCAACACTGTTTACCTTCCACATATGTCGTAACAGGCGACTAAGGAGGGTATGGGATAGAGTAGGCTGTCCCATCCCATATAGAGTCAGTGACCCAAAGCCATGCTGAAGTCGGATATGTCAGGCCGAAAGGCGCAGATATCGCAGCAATGCTGTAAACCATGACACAACACATTCTGTTCTCCAGACTACATCCTGCTAATCTGCAGGAGTTTGAGAATGAACGCAGAAGAAGAAGTCAATACTATTATAATGTCGTCCATCAAGTTAGAATTAAGATACACCTATTATTTAATTTTAAATGGTTTTTTTTAAACAAATAACTTATAATTACTGACAATATTTTACACAAATCATATTTATTTTTACTTTCAGATTTTACAGATGCAAGTTTGACTTTAATATAATACATAATTATTCTGTGTTTAAGTATATACATATGCTTACAGCATTGACAGCAGGAGGCAGTAGTGAGGCAGAGATGGCTACACCCACTAAAGATCCAACTTTGCCCCCCAAGATAGACAAGGCAACTCCAGCTCCAGATGGGATTGCTATTAGAATACCAATTGGAATTGATCTCACTCCACCTCTGGGCAAAGACATGAAAATTTGAATTTATATTTTGGTTTAAAAGTCTATGTCAAATAACTATCCTATGGATAAAAAATCTGTAATGTTAACCTTTCTTATGGAAATGTGCAAAATGTACATTAAGTGTTTGTCATCAGATCATTATTATGGCCTCAGGACAAGTTCATAGGTGCTGCAATCTCATATTTAATATGTCCTTCAGTATGTGGTAGCTCACTGTTATCATTCTGTGTTGGTTGATAACTCTTCGTTGATTCCTAAATGCTGCTTGTTTCTTGCAACACCACTCTTCACTCCTAGATCCTTAATTCTAGTCATAGACCCAGAAGCAAAATCCATCCCATATCTTCCAACTGGTCCCACTCCTTGGTTGCATTAAAAATATCAGCACTGTTCATTGAAATACTACTAGTCACAGATGGCCATGCTGGCAAGTCTGTCTATTCTTTCATTTCCCCCATCATCCATATGCCCAGGAGTAAAAATGAAGGTAAATCTCTTCAGCACAGTTTTAATCATCGTCTCCAGCTACTGATGGCTTATATAGCCCGCCTGAATCTTTTGAAGCATACTCATAGAATCAATACGAAAACATACACATTTTCTGAAACGTCAGCCAAAGCATTACCCTCACCACTAAAATGAAGTATATTAAGACACATTAAAGTGAGAGTTTTTTAGCATTTATGCACAGTAATTAAATGAGCAGAACATTCAGTATACATTTGTAGATGCTATCTTATATTTAAAAATTGCCATTCACCTTCTAATCATCCATGTAGCAAACTAGGGCCTAGACTTCTAGTTTAGGGTGCAAAGAATAGGGTCACTGTCATCTTTCCAGGCATGTCATAGGAGGCGACAAGGGAAAGTTGTGGGATGGGCTGACATCCTGTCACCTATGAAGAGGTCATTGTCACTGCATGTTTTGCCTTGATTTTTTTTTGGTCTTCTGTCAAATGGTTCCCAGGGATGACGGTAACATGCAGGCCAGTGAACACTTCACTCTTGAGCTTTGTGGCAGACTCCTAGATGGCAAGGAATGATGGGTCTCCCATCACTGCAGATGTATCAGCAAATCTGATTGAGGAATGATGGGTCTAAATCTGATGGAGGAATGATGGGTCTAAATCTGATGGAGGAATGTTGGGTCTCCCATCACTACTGATGTATTGGCAAATCTGATGGAGGAATGATGGGTCTCCCATCACTACTGATGTATTGGCAAATCTGATGGAGGAATGATGGGGCTAAATCTGATGGAGGATTGATTAACTGGTTGGTCCAGACATATATGCTGCACTTCTGGCAGGACATGATCCTAAGACACCACTACACTGGAATGCATGCCTTTGAGGACAAGATATCCATCCATAAATCTCCCTCACACATCCATGCCTTTATGACAGCAAACATTTGCATTTGAGTGTCACTTAGATTACTAAACTAAGGAGAACCTATGCTTTTGTTAGAAAGTAGCTCCCTGTTCACAGCTAAAAGAATTATTTCATCATCATCATCATGTGTCTAGAGCTCCCTGTTCACAGCTAGCGGAATTATTTCATCATCATCATGTTGTCAGTCACTTCTAAATGGACACCTGGAAGCCATGTCTGAGTCCCATTAAATGAAGTGGCTGACAAATTATCAAAACAAGGAACTGCTGCCCATCAGTTTTCACCACCTGACATTCTACAAACTTGCTAACAAATCTTGAGAAATACATACAGACAGGATTGGCTACATCAATAAACTCCTTTCAAGACTTATGTTCACTTTTCAAACACCAAAAGAAACCCAACCTAATGGACCTGCTCTAACTTATAACACCTGCTATAACTTTAAGCAAATCAGTGTCTGATATTCCAACTGAAAACAGGCAAGATTCTGTTTGCATATAAACCATATATAAGAAAACAAGGATGGATTGAGCATAGGCCTACTATAAGAAAAGGCAGAAAACTATACTACAAAACAGATATTGAGATATAATTCAATAGTGAGAGAGTAGTATCTGTAATATTGTATTGGCATCAAGTGGGAAAACTTAAGAGTGGAAATCAATGTAGACTTTTCAGAACTTGTCCATAGCCTACTGTCATATATGGAACACAGTTTTTTTAATTGTAGTTAAATCAAATAGGGCCTACATATATTTGTAATAGTGGCATCAACCTAAATTTCACTTCTGCTTAATTTGTTTAATTTTAGTGTGTGTTTGAAAACTTCCACTGGAACTACCGGGTATCTTGTAGATTTCCAGCAGGTTGTAGTCAAAAGAGCAGATAAGAGTTGTTTTACTTCTATCAATGGTCCAATACATCAAACTTTGGAAGTAGTTTTTGATTAGTCTTCAGCTTGAGCTAGTCCTTAGTTATACAAGGATTATATACATTGGGTATTTACACATTGTTAACAATAACACAAAATAAAATGTTCACCGAGATGACATCTCTAAAGTTGGCCAGTTTTCTGCAGATCTCCAGTTCAAACCTGCACTTTCAAGACCAGCAGGAATAAATCCAGATATGAAACCTGAGAAAATTGTAAAAAAAAGGATAAAAATATATTATCACTTTAAAAAAAAATATATTTATTATAATATACAATTAATTTTTGCTATGAAAATCAGTAGACTTGGTAACAAATCCTATTCAGGACATAGCTATCAACCCATCATTTTTTTGCTGTAGTGATTTTCTAGGCAATATAAATACATTCAGTAGTTTGCCATTTCTTTGTGAAATACAGGGATTATGTGTCTCAGAAATTTAAATAAATTGAGGGCTTATAATCCATTTCAAATTTTGCACTAGTTTTCTGCCTGACAGTTTGTGAAGATGCAGAAGACCATCATTATAATTATTTTATATCTTACTATTATAACAACACCAGTAGATTAATAATGTGACTGGGATTAAGATAATGGGAAACAGAGGATAACCTTGTATTGACTGGAATATTAGGTTGTGTGCAAAGTTCTCAAGAGAGTATAGCATATTAAAAAAGTTTTTTCTTTCTCTTCTTTAGTGTTTGTTGTCAAACTCCTGCAGATTCATTGAATGTAATCCGGAGAACGGAATGTATTGTGTCAGCTGATAGCATGGAAAGCAGACAGTAAACAAGGGTTATACAACAGAGATAGTGCCAAAGATAGCCAATAAAACTAACACAGAAGTAGCCAGAGTTGCTGAAGTAAAAAGACAAATTATAGCAAAAATTAAAGCAGACAGTCAAGATTTTTAGGTCATTTGATTAGGATAGCAAAACCTGAACATTTAGTAAACAGTGGAAATATCAATAGGAGAATAGACAGAGGAAGACAAAGAGAAGTTGTTGGGTGGATTGTTACTGTGACACATTATATTTATTAATAACATAGAAGTCAGAGAGTTACAGAGAAACATGATCACCTACACCACTTCGCATGGCAATTGATTGATTGATTTATTTATTTATTGAAAATGAAAGTTGAAAGCAGATCTTATTCAGGGTGTAGCAATCATCCTAGAACTTTTTTGGCTTTAGTAATTTTCTAAGCAATATTTTATGTTCAGCAGATTGTCATTGCTGCCACAATGGTTTTAATGCACAATTGCCTGTGGTGAGGATTGAGACTTGACACATTGGATGTCCAAAACAACTTCTGTGCTTCTATGTCACAGAGTCACACAAATCTAGCTTAGCAGAAACTTCCCCATTACACAAAAGGATACAGAAGCTATATTACTCATAGTTCCTAGGAGATCAAAACAAACAATACAATTCAAACTTTTAAAATCAATAAGAACAACATTTTCATAAAATTAACTTAACATTAAGATAAATTTTTACCATGACTTACCCACTAATATGCATAATGACAATCCTCTGCTCTCAGAACTGATACCGAGTACCAAAAGTTCTCTATTTTTTATTACTGCTCCAAACACAAAAGCAATAATAGGCCCCTGTTTGTAAAAACGAAATGCATATTATCGTACACATTAAAAATAAGTATATAAAAACTTGTTCTCCATAAACATATACTACAGCAATTGTACAGTCATCCATATGTTCTTGAGGCCCAAAAGGGAAACAAAAATAACAATACTGTTTATCTCCATACAAATCATAAGAGTTGACCAAGGAAGTGATGGTGTGGAGTTGGCGGTCTCATCCCATATAAGAAGTGACCCAGAAGCCATGCTGAAATCAGTTGTGCCAGACTGAAAGGCGCAGATATCACAGGAAATCTGTAAACCATGGCACAATGCATTTTATTATCCAGATTACATCCTGATAATCTGCAGAAGTTTGACAATGATTGCAGAAAAACTCTATTGAATGTCAAAAACACAGAGAAATATACATCTGTTCATTAAGGCACTGTACTGTTGAGCAAAGCATAGATTAAAATATAGATATGTTCATTCAAGCAATTACACCTCTAAAAAACTACAAATGTTATTGAACTAAACAAATAACTGAACAAACTACACCTAAAGTTTAGTACAGTAGTAGATGCCATCTCATTTCAGTATACCTGATAGTGATGACAAAATGTTAGCAGAGATAAGACGGAAAGTGGTAAGATACAACCTCATCAATTATGAACAGACAAAAAGGATTTTTTGCAATAAAAAGCACCATTTACTTCTAATCTCTTCTTCTTCTAGCTACTGAAAATTAGCAGTTTGTAGTCCTGAAAACTGTGTTGTGTCATGATTTACATCTCTGTTGTGATATCTGCACCTTTCAGCCTGACACATCCAACATCAGCATGGCTTCTAGGTCACCTTGGCTCTAAATAGGATGTGACAGTCAACTCCACCCTATAACTTCCTTAATTGCCTCTTGTGATTTGCATGGAGGGTAAACAGTGTTGCTATTCATGTGGGCCTAGGCAACACATGACCAATTTCTAATCTCAAATAATCAGATAAAATGCAGTAGTCTATCTGTTGCGCGTTAAGTCAAATAAAAACTCCCCTTATATAGTAACATAAATATATTACCTACTTTCCTTCTTGATTAGAAAATAGCTTCATAACAAGTGGAGCATTTCTATAACTGCTCCGCCCTCTGTTCCAGCAGCCATCCCAGTGTATGTAAACTCAGAGTTCCGGTCAGGTGTTGATTGCGTGATCTTCTGGACTTTCCAAAAAATTTACTTTTCATTCCCTCCTGATACTCCCACTTCTGACATTCTATGTATATGTAAATTCTCAGCCTCATTGGCATCATCTTCATCTTAATGAATTTATTACTGCCTTGATAAAGTCTGTATCTCTTCTCAGCATTGTGCCATCTATTGCCGCATTGCCTGCCAATAAGTCGACTCTCTTGTTTCCTCTCACCCCAGCATGATCAGGGCAGTAGGCCTATATTCATGTAATGCTCTGGACAACTGAGTTATTCAATAAATCCCACCATTCTTTTCTCAGCATGAACTTTTATATCTTGCGCAGAATGCTTTGAGAGTGTGAGTATTACTGAGTGTGTTGATGTATCAGTTATTAACCAATTAAGTGCTGCTGTAACTCCCTCTATCTCCATCCTCATCCTTTTACCTATTTTCTTACTGAATAATACCTACAGAAATGGTCTAAATATTCATATTTATATACAAACACATAAACTTCACTGGTTATCATAGCTCATACATTTCTGGAAATGTTACTTGAAACTAGTTCATGCCAACAATAGGCCTATAGCAAAGAAGTTATACAATAAATACAAACATGAGTGCGTTTTGCATAAAATATTATAATACTGACTGTGGCTTAACTGAGAAACTTAAGGAGCTAAAATATTAAACGGAAAATATAACTGCCAGCACTTTCCACCAGCTCAAAAGAATAGACTAAGTTGCAATCTTCAGACTATGCAAACTACAAAGACTCAAGATAACATCTTTTCATTATATTTGAAACTAAATCTAGTAATACCTTAATACTCACACTGCTTGGTTCTTAAACAACTTGATACTCTAACATTATTGCCAAGAACAACTGCTCAGTACTTAACCAATTATTGATATTTAAACACTGGCCCTGTCAGAGATAAAACACTGCCCTGTCAGAGATAAAACACTGTCCTGTATGAGATAAAACACTGCCCTGTCAGAGATAAAACACTGCCCTGTCTGAGATAAAACACTGCCCTGTCAGAGATAAAACACTGCCCTGTGTGTTATTTTTCAAGCATATACAATAGGACATGAGACCCGTCTTCTGATAATTCACACTTACTGGCTGCATTTATTTAACTGTAAACTTTCTCGTGTTTTATTTGTAATAATAATCTTATTTGTGTAAATAAGACAACATGGGTCCTAAGTAGTTTAGTTATAACATTTATCTATGTTCCTTTCCAGCCAGATATGATGCATAGGGCAGAAACCAGAATTCTTCAGTTTGAGCCTTGTGATGCTACTGTACATTGTTCTTGTAAATTGTTGAGATAGTCATATCCTCCTTAACAGTTTTCTGTGAAGGGTTTCTCTTGGTCTTTCTTTCAATTTTTATTTTTCCACCTCATACACATTTTACTGCTTCTAGTGACAGTCTATTTTCATTCATTCTAAGTACATGTCCAATATAAGTCCACTATTTTCTTCTTATTGTTGTAGAAACATATTGCTATTTGGTTCAAGTAAACAAATATTTTCAACTGTTTAAGAACTGACATCACTGCACTCTGTGCAGACCCATAGGTGATCAGTCCCTTTTAGCAGATGGTGAAGTATGCATACTTATTGTTCCTGCTGTGTTTTCATGCACCTATTTCAGCCCTCTCTTGGCCTTTTTTCCTTGTTCCACACTTGATCCCGAATTCCTTTAGTTTCTGTAATACCGTTTCATCCACTGAATTTTCATTCTCTAATAGGTGATCTAGTATTCCTTTTAAGATCTCATTTTTGTTCATATTCAAAATGCCCACCACAGGTGTTCTTGTCACCAGCCTATCAGCTTGCTCATTTCCATGCACTCCAGCATGTCCTGGACAGTAGATCCATATGAGTTCCTGAAGGGCAGAGGTATCTATGTATGCTGCCCATTCCCACAGCCATTCGCTTTGGACCTTCCAAAGTATGGAGTGAAAATCGGACACAAAAACAACATGATTTCCAAGATATGGTACACCTGTTCAGCATGATTTCTGAGATATGGTACACCTGTTCAGCATGATTTCTGAGATATGGTACACCTGTTCAACATGATTTCTGAGATATGGTACACCTGTTCAGCATAATTTGTGAGATATGGTACACCTGTTCAACATGATTTCCGAGAGCCACTGCTGTAAAGCCTCCACCTCCATTCTCATACTAGAGGTTGTTATCACATAAGCTCTGTTATGTTCATCCAAGATTATCCCTCCCACTCTAACAGAGAAGCCCCATCTGTACTTCTCTCCAATTCAGACAGACAAAGTATATGACTGCATTCTCGCTTCCTGCATTGTCCTCTATCAGTTGCTTTATCTCAAGGTCTGTCTTCCAATTATCCAACCCTCTGCATTCTCTACCTAGTATGATGATGACCTTCTGCCTTCTGGTACGCTGCCATGTTCTTATGCACATAAATCCATTCATTTAATTTGACCAGCTGCTGCTTTCTTTAAATAATTATAAGTGAAACCTGAAACAATCAATGGGGGAAAAAATCAGAACAATACCATAAGATTTAATACCAAAAATTAACGAGCAATTTATTTTAAGACCAGTTATTTAAGTTAGACAAGTTTACCATCAGTGGGGAGATAAGCATACTAGCAACAAGTGATACTGCGTTGGCTTCTAAAAGTCCCATAATTGCAACCAAACTGAAAATGTATCACAACAGTAATCTCATTTATCATATAACTCTCTGAAGGTATAATTAGACAAGTATTAGTAAAGTATTTTTATTTCATGAATTTTTTAGCCATAAAATAGCTTTGGGACTGACAAATAATCAAGAAATATAAACTGCTGGTTATCTATAGAGTTGCTGTGTATTCAGTTACATTACTAATGATGTTACATAACATGGATTGTGGGTTGTTAGCATCATATCATTGGTGTCAACTAGTATGGATTTTCTGTATTGATACAGGATTTCAGGCCCAAAAAAAGGCCCTAAAAACTCCCCCAATTTTTTTTTTTAATGCTTTGCACATATTTAATGTATTGATTGGCTAAAACATAAGTTGACAGCTACTTAGCATGAATCTGTGTGATGTCACCAATGTCACATTATGTTACATTAGATGTTAGCATGAATCTGTATGATGTCACATTATGTTACATTAGATGTTAGCATGAATCTGTGTGATGTCACCAATGTCACATTATGTTACATTAGATGTTAGCATGAATCTGTGTGATGTCACCAATGTCACATTATGTTACATTAGATGTTAGCATGAATCTGTATGATGTCACATTATGTTACATTAGATGTTAGCATGAATCTGTATGATGTCACATTATGTTACATTAGATGTTAGCATGAATCTGTGTGATGTCACCAATGTCACATTATATTACATTAGATGTTAGCATGAATTTGTGTTATGTCACATTATGTTATATTAGATGTTAGCATGAATCTGTGTGATGTCACCAATGTCACATTATGAAAAACACAACTGCTTATGTCAATCATATATTAGATAAAGTGAATTGTATCATAATGAAGATATCTCTATAGCAGATGTTGGAAGTGTCTACCATTGACCTTAAGGCATGTCATAAAGACTTACATGTGCTCGGAAGCATTCTGTTTAGGATATCAATACATTCTTCTGAAATAATAGCACATCCAGATCACTCTGTAACTTGAACATTACCGATATCACAGAACTTGGTTATCAACTTTCGAAACACATTACGGTGTGAAGCTTGTTTATCAGGAAATTTAAGCACAAATTGTCTAGTAATGCTCTCCATATATTTCCCCCATTATTTAAATACTTGTTCCATCACAAATACTTTTTGTTCAGTGGTTAGTACCATTCATGGTCAGCGAATACCAACTCTACAACTAAGTTCAATTTGCTGAGTGTGTACACGGGAACATAGAAATACACCCGTTTCAATGATGTCATATTAAGCACTTAAATTTTCATTTGAAATTCACAGCACAACAACTTTATGGACACCCTGTATATAGGACAAGATGCACTAATCATTCTTAGAAGTTATGATGGCACAATTACCTGAAACTGTGATCTCCTTTATTTTTTAATGGTCATATGCTTATATATAATTAAAATGGGCCCACATTCATTGTTGAAAGGGTGCTCTGTACCATAAGAGATTAACATTCTTAAAAAAAAATTAAAACACAGATCAAAGTAACAGGAGTAATAGTAACTCATAGAAAGATTACTGTATCACTCACAGAGTGCTGTTGATTTGAGAAGAATATGGTCCTAACACTGTAGCCCCCAACCTCTATTTTATGAAAAGGAACTTGGCTTTCACACCAACATCCATCCATGAAGCTATTATGCATGCACATAGGTGCAAGTGCACCAGAATATATGAAGCCATCACAATTGCACACACACAGACACAAACACCAGCATCTATCATGTTTTCACACAACTGCTCATGTACATACCAGCATCTATAAGGCTATCACACACACTAACATGTACACACACACACACACACACAATAGGAACTATAATTTTCCAATATCCTGCTTGGATAGTCTATTGAAGCTAATATCTTAATGATTTTTTCTTTCAGAGATACAATAAAAATGTTTACTGTACATGTTACGGAGACTGGTATGGCAAAGAGGTCTTTATTTCCACATCCCATAGAAAGCCTCCCTGCACTCCTTCACAGGAAAACATGTAGTAATGAAATCTGTTTTTTTTTAAATCATGGCACTGGGGACATTCCCATAAATGCTCAGCTTACTTGTACATCTCATTGTACCAGTTAGTTGTATGTTGTACATCTCATTGTACCAGTTAGTTGTATGTTGTACATTCATTGGATATATTCCATAGAGGATGTTCATGCTTTCCTCTCCCTTGATCATTCCCAGATCATACACATTGCCTCTTTCAACCTCCTCTTCCTCATCATTTTGTAGAGCATTCATAACTGCCCTAATTAACTCAGCCCTATCTTATATTTTCCATTGTCCCATCCACTGTACTATTGCCCGCCAATGCATCAGCTCTTTTGTTGTCTCTGCCTCCTGCATGACCTGGGCAATAGATCCATGTGATACTATAGACGTTGTTGAGAAGAGCGACCCACTGCTTTCTTATTATGCATATTTCCAGGAAATCTTCAGCCAGGTTGGTCAAAATGAATAACGGAAGTGTCCATCTCAGCAACTGTAGGTTAGAGAGAGTGGACACAACTATTGCAGATGCATCTATACTACATTTGAAGAAATTTTGAAATCAAACATGGTGTATAAAGAACTGGGCATCTGAGATGAAATAAAGTGTATTTAGCTAGCAAGCCATAGCAATCATCAGAATATATACTTTTATAAATCTGTTCATGCTGGTCAGATGTGTCAGGCCAAAAGGCGCAGATATCGCAGCAATGCTGTAAATCATGACACACCGCATTCCGTTCTCCGGACTACATCCTGCTGATCTGCAGGAGTTTGAGAACGAACGCAGAAGAAGAAGAAATAAATCTGTTATAAGGGTTGTGGACCAATGGGTATAGTAACTGTAACATTGGTGTACAAACTAATCGTCCAAGCAGGGTAGGAAAAGATACAACTTTCATAATGGGAGTGTTTTCTTCACACAAAAAAGTCAAATTGCTTCATTTTGTAGAATGGTTGATGTTTTTTTTTCTGAGAAAACATGTAAGGAGGGTGTTTTGCCCTCTTATTTACTAGTTCCTTAGTACTAAATATCATGTTTCCTTTCCTAAGGAAGGGATTTGAACCCTAGTATTGCAATTACCTGGCAAGTATAACCAACATTAGATAATCAAATGTAAATACTGCATCACTTTTGACAGAGTCAACCACCTGAAGAAAAAAAATTGGTCTCAGTTATTAATGAAACAAATTTATTTAACACTAAAAGTACAATTATTTATATATGATAATATATATGAAGCTACTTATACAGTAACTAGGCAATATTGCAGGTTCATTGAAAGCTAAACATAATAAAGCAAAATTAATTGGTTTTTGATTAGCAGAATTATCTTCCTGCAGTGCTCCTGGCAAACTTATAAACATACACGACATGATCTCTTCTTTCAGCAGATGGCTCATGGTTCTTGTAGCTCACTATTTAAAGAAGTTATCTTTATGCATCTTTACATTTTAACATTATTTATAATTTTAAAAACCCAAATATTTTGTTTAAAGAATAATTAACAAACTATAATTAGTTTGTTATATTGAGCAAGCCGTAAAAAAATTAATGTCAGTGTCTTAAAATTCTATTTGTACTTTGGCAATAAACCAATTACTCAAGAGCTTTCCTTTCTTTCTATTGTTCACTGTTTCATAAAACACATAAGTCATACGTGGAAACTCTACCACTATATGGAGTTATTTCTTATTCTATACATCTTTGATTGTTGAATTCAGTCATTTCTTATTCTATACATCTTTGATTGTTGAATTCAGTCATTTCTTATTCTATACATCTTTGATTGTTGAATTCAGTCATTGAGCCAACATATCTCCCTCTATGTTCACAGTTTGCAGGATTTGGGCACAGTCTACAGGACGTGCTCAGAAGTCTGTCCATCTGTTGTAAAAGTGCTCAGTGACACAGAAAACATTTACATCATGTGCATGCATTATTCAGTCTGTTGTGTACTGTCCTCAATAAAATGATATGTCATTGATGATTAAGTTAATGGTAAGAAATTTTTGTATAGTTATATTCACTTTTGATGGCTTGAATTATTCTCCTTCTTTCTTGATATGAGACAGAAAAGTTGGCAAAATTTTTCAGTTCAAGAAACTTAAAAAATTACTCGTGTGGTTCACCCAGCCACCAGGAAGTTGGGTATCAGAGCTCATGCTCTGGGAAGATTGAGGAATGATATGATTGCTACTGAACAAGTGTAGTAGGTGATGCTAGTCAGTTTCTGGTCAACCACATGACTAAACAGTTGAGCACTTATGGGAAACTGTGTGCTATGATGCTGGTTCTTAACTCATATTATCTTTACCTTTTACCTTCTTCAATTTTTTACTACTTTCAATTTCTTCTGTCAGTCATCAGGTCACAGCAGCATCAGTTTCATTGAATTTTCCTCTGGTCATCATGGAAATATTATCTAGTAATATTTTCTCTCATCTGTTGAGCTGACAACTATGAGGAATGTATTATTTTGTTTGCTGTTTTTCATTTTTGTTCCTTCATAAAAATCTTGCTGGATCACTCTTGTAACTGGATAATGATCTTACCAGATTTTTATCAGGATGTAGTCCAGAGAATGGAGATGTATTGTGGATCCGTTTTATGTGTAGCAATGGCGTGGCACATACAACTTCTGCTATTTTTATTGTTAATTAGATGATTAAATGCTCTCTGCACAGAAACATGCCCTTTTAAACATGACCAGTCTTGTGGTCATACCAGGCATGGTGGCTTTCTAACTAATTGTAACCTTATGTTCATTGTGGCTTTCTATCTCATTGTAACCTTATTTGTTAAACTGGATGTTTATGTGATTATTAAGAAAAAGAAGCTCCATTGTGTTAAGTGTCATGGTGATAAGGATGCATTCTACAGTTTCTGGCCTGGTTCCACTAGTTTGTCCCACTGGTTAAGCTGATTTCTGTTTCAAGTACACTTCAAACTCTTTCAATTAGAATTATTAGCAGAAATGTTATTCAATTTCTAGGCACAATATTTCTGAATATTGTGCCTAGAAATTTCCAATGGATTAATCTACAAATAATGGAAGGCAGAGCACCTGGGAGGAGGAAGAAAGGCATACCAAGAATACGATGGACTGACGACATTAAAGATAACATGAATATGTCATTGGAAATTGCAAGCCGGATTGTCCAAGACAGAGAAATGTTCAGGGAGTTAATTTGGAAGACAACGTTTTGGAGAGAATACACATGACACACACATATAGTTATTTGTATGACAGTTTTCTCAATATATGGTCCCTGACATCTTTGGTGAAGCCATAAATATGAATTTTGGTAGATCCTCTGGTATCTATCCATATTTGTAAATATTTAAAATTTGATTTTCACTTCTGCTCAAAAAATATATAAGAATTTTTTAAAACAAATTTATGACATTGTTTATGCCTAGGCATTTTCTATTTTATATATTTCCTAATGTTCTCAATTTCTTAGACTTGCTGACATGAGAAGCACACATTACGGTAAATAATTAATTATTCTAATTATAACCACTTACACAAATAAATTGGCTGATGTTTGTAGCTAACAATATAAATGAAAATTAATAGGCTATATAAAAAAAAAAACCATCTAAAATTGTGAATCATTGAAATATCAAGAAATGTTTAAAATTATTAAAATTTTCCAAATTTTTGTTCACTTTACCTGGGCAACAACAAGTCGAGACTTTATGGACTTCTTGAATTCACTAACTTGTTCTGCAAATTTGTGTTCTCTATAAATAATATTGATAACATACAAATTAATATAAAGATGATGACAATGCTGCAAAACAAATAAATGTTTAAAAATCAAGGCATGGCCGACATGCAAGGATCTCAAGGGTAAGCTAATATATGGTTTCATTATATTGTTATTCTACCTTTTCATAATTTTTATTTAAAATTGTTCAACAATCCTGAGAAAATGTGCTCTAGAAACTATGACCAGCTATCCATCATCAGCAATCAAGGCCTATAGTGATATAATGGCTTTCAGGGTCACCTGTTTTGCAGGATATTGCATTCCTATACAATACCCTGATGGATCTGTCTACGAGTTCTGAGACTTTTGTGGGGAAAATGGCTCAAACTATGAAGCATAGGCTGAGGCCATCAAGACAGCCATTGAGTTAATACACCAACAGTTTGATCTCATAGAACTAAAACCACCAAACGTAGTTATTTTTACAGACTGTCAGTTTGTGAAGTACTTAAACATGCCCCATATGAAAATCAAGATATTCTCCACATAGCAAGAGCAGAGCACAGTCTTATTTCTGCATATCCAGGTGTGTTTGAATGATCAGAAATCCATTAAGTCCAGAACCCATGTATGATAAGAAGTGCTCTTGTAGTCTTCAGTCCAGAACCTTTGGATAACACGCCAGTGCTCTATTGAACTTCAACCCATAAATTTTGTGTGATAAGCTAGTGTTTTGGTAGACTTCAACCCACAACCAGTAGATGATAAGCCAGTGCATTATTGGACATCAACTCAGAACCTTTGAATGATTAGTCAGTGCTCTAGTGAACTTCAGTCAAAAGCCTTTGGATGATAAGCCAGTGCTTTGGTTGACATCAACCCAGAACCTTTATATAAGCCAATGCACTATTGAACATCAACCCAGAACCTTTGTATTAGGCACTAAGCTAACACCACTCTCTGTGATAAACATAGAACTGAAGGCAACATAATGTAAAACTAAGGAAAAATAAGATAAAATTACTTCTCTAATTGCAAGTTCAATTTCTCTGTTTGGTCCTCTTTTGCAACACCCATAACACTTATTGAAGCTGGGAAAATGCTAAAGAAATGATAAGTAACAAATATTATCTCAATGGCAAGAAACAAAGATGAATTCAGTGATAAGTAACAAATATGATCTCAATAATAAGTAACACATATGATATTAATGGTAAGTTTACAAATATGATCTCTATGGTCAAATACTGCATGTTTTCCATTAAAGAGATGAGATGCAGGGAATGATTTTGTAGCTGTGTGATAAAGGCAGCATGTTCTTGCTGTCGCCACGTCATGTACAGGGTGAGTTTCTTCTTAATGGTAACTAACAAATATGATCTCAATGGTAAGTAACAAATATGATTTCAGTTATGTTATGTTATGTTCCTCCAGGGCCATAGGCGGTGCATAGGGCAGAAACCATAATTTCCATTTCTGTCTTTGTGTTGCCAGGTCTTTCAATTGTTGTGTGTTGTTTAGGTTCATTGACATGCCTTCTCTATTAATGGTTCTTCATAGAGTTTCTCTAGGTCTCCCTCTTCTTCTTACTCCGGGTGTCACCCAATATAGTGATTGATGGGGAATTCTTAGGCTGTTCATCCTGAGAACATGGCTGATGTAAGTCCAACGCCTTTGTCTAATGAAGGAAGATATATAGGTTTGTTTGCTTTCCTCTCTTATAGTAGTGTTAGATTTAAAGTCACTCCACTTAACATTCAGAATGGTACGTAGACATTTGTTTTCAAAGGAGTCTAGTCTCTTATCTGTGGCTTTTGTGGCTTTCCAACTTTCGCATCCATATGATAGAATAGGGATGATGTTGGAATTAAACAACCTGCGTTTTGTGGTGTTTCTTAGTGTGTTTGACGTCTAGATGTTACGTAGTTTATTGAAAGCACCTGCTGCAAGGGCAATATGGTGTAAAATTACTTTTGATGGGTCTCCATCCAGTGCTAGATTGGTGCCTAAATATGTAAAATTGTTGCCTTTTAATAATGGAACATTTTTAATTTTTATGTTGTCGTTGGATCTCGTAAAATCTAGTATATGAGTTTTTGATGTGTTGATTTTCAAGGCCTATCTGATTTGAGTAGTGTTGGAGATTGTCAAACTTAGATTGAGCATCTGTGTGGTTTGCGCTCAAAAGGGCCAGGTCATCTGCATAGTCAAGATCTTCGAGAACGGTATTATTAATCCATTTTATTCTTGTCAGCTCATTTTCAGTGCTCTTTCTCATGACCCAATCAATAGCGACGCAGAAAAGTAATGGGGACATGATGCATCCCTGTTTAACGCCCGTAACAACTTGGAACCATTCTGACTTCTCAGTGTTTGTTTGAACACAGCAATGTGAGTTGGTGTAAAATGCCTTTATAACATTGATTATTTTAGTAGGAAAACCATATTGTTGTAGAATATTCCATAACGTAGGCTGATGTAGGCCGATGAAGACGATTTCAGTGATAAGTAACAAATATGATCTCAATGGTAAGTAACAAATATAATCTCAATAATAAGTAACAAATATGATCTCAAAGAAAAAGATTCTCAAACCAAGGTCTATGCTGCATCTACAGCCAAGATAAAACACTTGACAAAATCTTATAATATGATGTAAAATAACTTAACATGTCATCATTTGAGTGCTACCAGTATGTACTAACTGCACAAAACTGAAATCCAACAGGTAAATAAAGAAGAGGGTAATAAAGTTTTGCTAACCACAAAGGCACACATAATCACACATACAAATCAATGTTTCGACCAAAAGGCCTTTATCAATACAAAACTTGAACATACACCACAGAAAATGACAAATAAGAACTATAATCTGGCTTTTATTTTAAAGAACTATTATTAAGAGTTTTTAAAGAACTATTATTTAGCTACCGGTATCCAAAAAATAAGAAAAATCCTATAAATGTATTAAAGATAAAAGTGGAAATATATTTCTTCTTAAGCGTTCATTCTCAAACTCCCGCTGGATCTCCCTTGTAGCAGGACTATGATCCTACTAGATTTCCAGCAGGATGTAGTCCAGAGAATGGAAATGCGTTGTGTCACTATTTTATTTGTGCCAATGGCCTAACACATCCATCTTCAGCTGGCTATATTATATTTGATAAAACAGAAGTACTTACAAGATTGGCAGATTATGTGACAGAACTGTTTTTTTGATAAACAAAACAAAAAACCTACAATACACAATGATGATGGACTAACAATAGTGCAAGCAGAAGTAGAAAATGCAATAAAATCAATAAATGTCACAAAACTTTGCAATGACATATATGAAACAGGTCACATACCTAAAGGCCTAAAATCATCAATATTCATACCACAACTTAAGAAGACCAGGCTGTGGACTGTACAGAATATAGAACAACAAGTTTAATGAGTCATATAACCAAAATACTACTCAAGCCTGTGCTCTATTTTCTATTATGAAATACATGAAAGAATTAAAACCAAGATAGACATTGATGTCGGTGAAGAGCTATTAGTTTTTAAAAAAACAAAGGACCCAGAGACGATAGTATCAGACTATTGATAGAGAAGTATATAGATTCAAAAAAGTTTCTACATTTAGTTCATAGACTACAGCAATGCCTTTGACAGAGTCCAACATTTAAAATTAATTGAATGTCTTCAAGAAATAGGCATAGATGGAAAAGACATCAAACTTATTAGAAATATGTACTGGGAACAAACTGCATCAGTAGGGTGTTAAAACAGCTACTCACCATACATAGAAGTTAGAAGAGGGGTAAGACAAAGATGTATTTTATTACTTACGTAATATCTTTTTTTATTGGTTATGTACCCTATTCAGGACGTAGCCATCAACCCAGCATTTTTTTGGCTGTAGTGATTTTCTATGCAATATAAATTAGCTCAGTAGTTTGCCATTACTTTCTGAATGGAATGGATGCTCAAATGTCTGTGACAGGGAACGAACTCAGTACCTAGGCCACCCAGACGTACTCTGTACCACTACGTCACAGAGCCATGCACTTACGGTAATATCTACACAGAGAATATCTTGAAACACATAAAAGGAATGCCAGGACTCAATATAAGTGAGAAAATAATAAACAACCTGAGATATGCAGATGACACTGTTATTCAAGCAAGTGAACATGAACTAAAAAGACTAATAGATCATTGATAAATCAAGTAAAGAATATGGACTGGATATAAACATCAAAAAACAAAAGCCATGATAATCTGCAAAATCACAGAAGAACCGGTGCTAAACATAAAAATACGTGCAGAGAAACTAAACAAGTAGACCATTATCAATATCTTGGACACATAGTCACAAATTATGGCAGATGTGAAGCAGAAATTAAAAGGAAAATAGAAATGGCTTTAAGTATTTTCAATGGCATGAGGAAAATATTAGCATCTAAACAAATTACAAACAAGTTAAAAATTAGAATTATAAAATACTACGTCTATTCAATATTAATGTATGGCTCAGAAACATGGACAGTAAACAGACAACCAGAAGTCAGAATTGATACCTTTGAGATGTGGATGTATGGAAAAATAATGAGAAAATCATGAAAAGAGATAAAAATAAACAAAGAGGTTCTAACACTTAATATGAAGAAATAATTATTAAAGAAAGTAAAGATGAAGCATAAAAAAAAATTTGGACACGTTAAAAGACATGACACCTTGTTGAAGACCTTACTTGAGGGTAAAGTCGAAGGGAGGCGAGTAGGAAGTAGGCAGAAATACAAGTCGGAGAGTAACATCACAAGATGGACAGGTTACAGACTAACAGAGTACACCACCAAAACAAGAGACGGGATGTTGGAGGTCTGTTGCAGCCAATCTCTATTACGGAGACGGCACTTGATGATGATGAGTAACCAAATACAATGTACACACCATTACCATTTTCAAAGCTAGTATATCAACTATTTAAAAGTACAACATTGATCCACTGCTGAGGTTATAAGGAGTGTGATGCAATAATAGAACTGATGAATTGGCAAACAATTATATATTTGATGGGTCAGTTATAAGAATGGACAGTATTTGATGGGTCAGTTATAAGAAGAGACAGTATTTGATGGGTCAGTTATAAGAAGAGACAGTATTTGATGGGTCAGTTATAAGAAGAGACAGTTTTTGATGGGTCAGTTATAAGAAGAGATAAGATTTCATTAGGACAGTTATGGATGCACTACAAAGTGATGAAGAGGAGACTGAGAAAAACAATTTTCATGTTCATAAAGTGTTAGAAATGAGGGTGAACAAGAAAGATGGAAGAAAGCTCCTCCTAACTAAAAAAGTCTGAAGAATGCACAACTAATAACTGTCTTGGTATACCCATAGATTAGATGGTTAATGGTGAGTTGTGTATCTATGGGAATATAAAAAGGCGCAAAAAAAGAAAGGAAAGAAACATATTTCCATTATCTGGACTACATCCTGCTGGAGATCTAGTAGGACTATTGTCCTGCTACAAGAGAGATCCAGTGAGAGTTTGAGAATGAACGCTGAAGAAGAAGTTTAAAAAAATGCACTTTAAAAAATAAAAACGGTGATTGGACACAATATTTATATGCCAAAAGCCAGACATGTCCGTCCAAATCCGGATATATTGTCACCATAGGTAAGGGCTTAAGCATGACTAACAATAAACAGCATAGCTGCACAACAACCCACCTCATTATCCAGCAAACACAAAAAGAAAACAATGAAAAGTGAATAAACTATTCAAACTTACCTTATGGAGCTGCCAGGTATGGAACCAATGTCCAGAAATGTTAATGCATCCAGAATTTCCTCACAGCGGTGTCCATCTCCAGCAAGAAACATTCCCTGATAATAAATTGTTTACCTCATAGTTTATAGTTTACTGTATCATTCAGTAGTGATTCATAGTTTACTGTATCATTCAGTAGTGAGTCCTAGTTTACTGTATCATTCAGTAGTGATTCATAGTTTACTGTATCATTCAGTAGTGAGTCCTAGTTTACTGTATCATTCAGTAGTGAGTCATAGTTTACTGTATCATTCAGTAGTGAGTCATAGTTTACTGTATCATTCAGTAGTGAGTCATAGTTTACTGTATCATCCAGTAGTGAGTCATAGTTTACTGTATCATTCATTAATGAGTCATAGTTTCCTATATCATTCAGTCATCATCATCAAGTGCCGTCTCCGCAACGAAGGTTGGCTGCAACGTATCTCCAACATCTCTTGTCTCTTGTCTTGGTGGTGCACTCTGCTAGACTGTAACCTGTCCATCGTGTAATGTTACTCTCCCACTTGTATCTCTGCCTACCTCTTGCTCGCTTCCCTTTGACTTTACCCTCAAGTAAGGTCTTCAATAGGGTGTCATGTCTTTTAATGTGTCCAAAGTATTTTATTTGCCTGATCTTTATTTCTCTTAATAGTTCTTTCTTCATATTAAGTGTCTTTAGCACCTCTTTATTTGTTTTCTTCTCTTTCCATGATGTTCTCCCTATTCTTCTATATACCCACATCTCAAAGGCATCAATTTTGTCTTCTAATTGTTTATTTAGTGTCCATGTTTCTGAGCCATACATTAATATGGAATAGATGTAGCATTTTATAATTCTCATTTTTAACTTTTTTGTAATTTGTTTAGATATTAATAATTTCCTCATGTCATTGAAGGTACTTTTAGCCATCAGCAGGAGTATCATTCAGTAGTGAGTCATAGTTTACTGTATCATTCAGTAGTGAGTCATAGTTTACTGTATCATTCAGTAGTGAGTCATAGTTTACTGTATCATTCAGTAGTGAGTCATAGTTTACTGTATCATTCAGTAGTGAGTCATAGTTTCCTGTATTTTTCAGGAAGGTAAAGGTAACTCCCATAGCAGCAACCTGTCATCAGTGATGAAGATACGTCTTCATGTACTACACCGCAGCAACTATTAGGTTGGGTGGCCAGTTCTCTTTCTTGCTGTCTTTACCTCCCCCAACTCATGCGTCAGGTACTCATTTACAGCTGAGTCAACTTCAGTGAATCAATGGATTAAATATAATAGTTATGGTTATAAATCGACATCATTGCCCTTCTGGGCAAACCCATTGGTAATCAGTTTACTCTACAGATGATGAAGGGTATGCTTACTGATGATCTATGGGATGTGACAGCCAACCTAATCACCACATACAAATACAAAATAAAATTTGAATAAAAACTGTGACAAATTATTAACAACCCATCTTCGTAAAAATCTACAATTGTTAATGAATAAGAGATTCATTCATCAGCTAGATTCATTGTGTAGCTGTGCAGTGATTGTTCATTGTGTAGCTGTACAGTGATTGTTCATTGTGTAGCTGTGCAGTGATTGTTCATTGTGTAGCTGTACAGTGATTGTTCATTGTGTAGCTGTGCAGTGATTGTTCATTGTGTAGCTGTGCAGTGATTGTTCATTGTGTAGCTGTACAGTGATTGTTCATTGTGTAGCTGTACAGTGATTGTTCATTGTGTAGCTGTGCAGTGATTGTTCATTGTGTAGCTGTGCAGTGATTGTTCATTGTGTAGCTGTACAGTGATTGTTCATTGTGTAGCTGTGCAGTGATTGTTCATTGTGTAGCTGTGCAGTGATTGTTCATTGTGTAGCTGTGCAGTGATTGTTCATTGTGTAGCTGTACAGTGATTGTTCAGTGTGTAGCTGTGCAGTGATTGTTCATTGTGTAGCTGTGCAGTGATTGTTCATTGTGTAGCTGTGCAGTGATTGTTCATTGTGTAGCTGTGCAGTGATTGTTCATTGTGTAGCTGTGCAGTGATTGTTCATTGTGTAGCTGTACAGTGATTGTTCAGTGTGTAGCTGTGCAGTGATTGTTCATTGTGTAGCTGTGCAGTGATTGTTCATTGTGTAGCTGTGCAGTGATTGTTCATTGTAATTTGTTAGAGTGTAAATAATGTCCAAGCTTTGGAATTCATTAATGGGACAATGACAATGGGTATTAACACCACCCAGGAACTATAACAACTTGCAGCGAACCGCAGGAGTATGGAGAAACATGACTCCTGCCCTATGTGCCGCCCTTGGCACCAAAGAAACTAACTAAGTAGCAATGTTAATGAAAACACACACACATATAGTTTAAGAATGTGTGTGTGTGTGTGTAAGTGTGTGCTTTTGTATGTATATTTTCTAAACTTATTCTGGAATAGGCAGTTAGGCCAAACTGTTTCAATAGATTATTACACCAAAGAAATCCAACATAGATGCAACAATAGCATACCAGATTGATGGCTTAACATGATATTTTATCATAGCTTTTGGATCATTTTGACCATCTGCAGGATAGGACAGCCAACACAATCCCCCAAAACCTTCTTAATCCCCTCTTATACATGAAGGTCAAAGCATTGTTATTCTTTACTCCCCTTTTGGGACCCAACAACACAAAGGTTTACATTAATAAACTGAAAAATAATCTGTTGTGTTAAAAGGCACATATATCACAGCCATATTGCATACAATATTCCCTCTATCATTAGAAAGTGTCATTCATAAAATTATCACCTACCCACAAACATAGAGTATGAGCAAATTAATTTTTTTTGTATTAGTTAGTAGAAACTTGTTAGTTTATAAAGCATATATGAAGAGAGGAGAAGCAGAAAGAAGAGCCAAGGGTAGACCTAGAGTACGCTGGATCGACAACATCAAAGAGACATTACACAAACACCAAATAACATTATCTGAAGCTGCCAGAAAAGCGAGAACAAGAACATTGTTTCTCCCTCGACACCCGTAAAGGGTAAAAGAGGAAGGAAAGAAGAAGAAGTAGAAACTTGTACAAATAAATATTCACTTCTCAGACATCTTCATATTAGCTCACAGGAGAAAACAAATTAGAGAGAATGTTGGCTGCAAATCTCAATCAATGCATTATTCTCTGGATGATATCCAGCTAACTGGCAGGAGTTTGAGATTTAACACAGAAGAAGAAGCTGCCTTCTATATTGTAAGAAAATTCAGAACAGAAAATTAACCAGCTTGAGACATTGCACTAACAACTATATTAAGTCAAAGACTTTTTTGGGATCTCAGTGAAAATTCTTTAAATCTCTCGTCAGAAAGTGAGAACACAACACATAAAATAAAAAGTCCATGTTTCTTTAGCACAGGAAGCATGAGTAAAACTGTGTACTCACTCTGGGACCAGATCAGCAAGTTTCAATCATAATTTATCGTTCGCACAATTATCTTCAGAATTAATCTTTAGCACAGGGAACATGAGTGAAACTGTGTACTCTCTCTGGGACCAGATCAGCAACATAAATTCATTCATAATTTATATGTCTCACAATTTCTCAAAGATCATACATTTGTGTCTAGCAGGAAACTACCAGTTACCAATTATTACTACCTACACAGTCTAGCAGAGTGCACCACCAAGACAAGAGACAGGAGGTGTTGGAAATAAGTTGCAGCCAACCTTCGTTGCGGAGACGGCACTTAATGATGATGATGACCAGTAAGTATATTTTCTTCTTCTGTGTTTTTCCTCAAATTGCTGTTGACACATTTATTCGACTTCGGAAGTCAACAATCTTAACTGTATTGTGATGTTGTCTCATTTATACTAATATCATCCATAAGGCAACTGGAGCCTGGATTTCTAGTTCAATGAACAAAGAATAGAGTAGCTGTCTTCTTTCCAAGTATGTCATAGGAGGTGACTAAGGTAAATTGTGAGACTTTGTACCTTTGTCATTTTGTGGCAGACTCCTAGGTTGCTGGGAGTGTTAGATGTGACATCACTGCAACTTGGTCAATATATCTGACAGAAGAATGATAAAACAAGTTGGTTCAGAACTATATGTCAAGCTTCTGGTAGGATGTGATGGTCTGGGATATTGTTACACTGGAATTACATAAATCTGACAGAAGAATGATAATACAAGTTGGTTCAGAACTATATGTCGAGCTTCTGGCAGGATGTGATGATCTGGGATATTGTTACACTGGAATTACTTCTTTTGGAGACTAAACATAACCATCCTTTTTGAGACAGAAAACCAAATACGAGTTTGAGTGTCAGTTCGGTAAAGCAACTGAGGATCTATGCTTTTGTCAGAAAGACAATGTGTTGTCAAGAGGTACCCTGCACACAGCGAAGGGGACATCATCATATGACAATATTTATAATACCACATAAAGTCACATGATGTGAATGAACTGACATCCAACAACTTAAAATCTATTGGAGGGGGGAATATAACAATGTTTATCCAAATTAAAAAAAATAAGACCAGTCTAAAGTACAAGCATTCAAAATTTGACCGTGAGAACCTCATGTACGCACATTCAGTTGCAAACGGGAAACAGGTGCAGTTCTAAGGTCAGTGTTTGTGAGGTATTAACAAGTTACAATGGCACAGGGTGGTGAACTTACAACATAGATATTGTCTTGAGTCAGGCTCCAGTTAACAGCTGGTATACCAAGTATATCTAGGGCTGCTTTCACTCTCTTAAATAATAGGTAAACAATGAAAGGTTACTTATACATATATATATATTGGCGTATTATATTATAGCTAACCGTTACTTAAAAAATACTTGAATAACTATTAATGAATAACTATAAACAATACGCCTATAGACAAAAACAAAATATTTTGGTAAGTATTCCTTTGTCAGGAACAAAATAAATTATTTAACACAGAATTAAAGACCTCACTCGAACAGCATCATTCATGAATGCAGATACATGTATTACTAAATCCCCCCTTCTTTTCATTGTTTGTCTGAATAGGCCTCATATGTCCTTTTCTCTTATATGTAGGCCTAATACAGTGGGATCTCGCTATAACAACTTGATTTGAACCGACAGAATATATATGTAATAACAGAAATTCGATATAGGCCCTATATAGTACAAATACTATTCATTCATTTTCCTTTTGCAGTGAAGTTAGCGCATAGGGCAGAGGTCAGATCTCTCCAATTCTGTCTGTTCACAGCTATTCTGCGCAGTTCTTGAATAGTATGAATATTGGTTGTTAATAGGGATTTTTAAAAGGGGTGTTATATAGGGAAATTTGTTATAAAGGAATGCTCTACAGAGGAATTCCACTGTATAAAGTCTACCAGGTTTGAAAAATTTTTCTCTCTACAATGATATTCGAGATGTTAGCCTATATCTAATCAAGGCCTGAAATATTTTTAACCATACAAAAAAAAAGTCTGCACGAAGGCGAAATGATTAACTGACTTTTAATTTAGGAGTGTCCTGGGTTAGGTTTAATGAGGTGTCATGGATTGCAGGTGCGGAGAATATTATTGTTTCCCCCTGTTGAGGAGATACTCGAAGGGGAAGAATGGATAACAGCTTGTGAAAATCGATCAAGTTATCAATAATTCTTACAGCTGACGGGAATTGAACCAGGTCTGTTCTGGCGGCACCGAATCGCCTTGCAACGTGTAAATAGGTTTTCGTACTTGACCAACCACATCCCCTTATTGGTCAAGTACGAAAAACTAAGAATTATTTTTATTTATCCTCATGTTTCTTACTTGAATTTACGTTCAAGCTATCAAACGGTTTATAATCACAATCGGCTGGGAATATGGGGAGTCATGCAGTGGAAAAACTGATCTAGAAATTCTTCTTTTTCTGCGTTCGTTCTCAAACTCCTGTAGATTAGCAGGATGTAGTCCGGAGAACGGAATGCGTTGTGTCATGGTTCACATCATTGCTGCGATATCTGCGCCTTTCGGCCGACACATCCGACTTCAGCATGGCTTTGGGTCATTGTCCCTATATGGGATGGGACAGCCAACTCCATCCCATAACATCCTTAGTCGCATTTTACGACATGCATGAAAGGTAAACAGTGTTACTATTCTTTGCTCCCTTTTTGGGCCCCGGCAACACACGGGTGTATCTAGAAATAAACAACCGACGAAACGGAAGTCAATGATGTGGTATTATACGCAGATGTTTCTGTGCACAGAGGGTCAAGATCGGGCTGGGATTTGTTCCGCAATTCTAAGATGTAGAGTCGGTACAATACAAGAATCAGTGTACAAACCACGTGACAACATACCAACTTTTTAATTTCATTACTGAAAAGTGTGGAGTGTATAGTGCAACAACCACTAGCATGAGAATGCAAATAGAAGAAGTTATGGAAGCCCTAAGTTGGATCTCAGAAACAGACAATCACGACCTTTATTGTGTCGGACTCTCAATGATTCTTAAAGTTTATAATGGGTGTCTGCATCATGAGTTGATCAAGTATATTGGGGGTGTTCATACTTTCAAGGACTTATGTGGATATTTTGACTTGGTCACGCTTAATTTAAGGGTAATGAGAGAGCCGACACAATAGCTGTCATAAAAAACACGTGTCAGGGCAGATGACAATGGACAGGGGAACATTGAAAATTCCCTACATATGTGCCTGCTGGGCGATTACACCATTGTAGTTGAGACTGTAATTAAGAGGATTGGGCGAGCTTGGATTTGCGCTAGAAGATAGTAGAGAGGGACCGACTGACAGGACTAGGAAAAATACACTGTCGTTTCGCCACGGGAACTATCAACATACATACCATTCGCTATCTGCTGAAAGAGACGGAATACTAATGGGAATGCATGGAGTGTTCCACCGTCGGGGCAGGGGTGGGCAAACTTTTTGTCCAGAGGGCCACATTGAAAATTGTAAAGCTATTGGAGGGCCGCATATAATATTATGTATATTTTTGTTTACAATTCTCGGTTACAATTCTATCAATATTACTATTTAAATGAAGTTAAATTGGGGGAAAAAATAGTGTATATTTAATATATAAAAAAGTCGAATTAAAATTCCAATGGATTTCTGTGTAATATTAATGGATAAAAATCATTTGTGACGATCGTTCGTTTATTTAAAAATGTGTTTGAGGGCCGCATAATATCAAATGGCGGGCGGGCCGTAGTTTGCCCATCCCTGGGTTAAGGCAATCACTAATTACATTTAAAAACATTTTCTCATCTGATTTTAATTTATAAGCGCAGTAATTTATTTCAAACATTGACAGAAGACCTACTTACCTCCAACAGAGTTAAATCATCCGAGACAAAGTTGACATATTCTGTTTCTTTATCATCTTTATGGCTGTCACTTTTTATGCTTTCTTTCAGACTTTCCTTTCTCTTGTCCATATTCATTTCAGCAATATCAAACTTTTCTTTACTTTCACCAGTCACTTTTCTTTCTTCTTCCTTTTGTATCTCCTTTCCAATACTAACGCTTTCTGCACTTTTGTCATATTCTTTATCTGATTTGGTGAATGATAGCGCTTTGTGCAAGCTTTGATTACTGGGACTGTTTAATTCATTCTCTGTTGCCACTTGTGTCTTACTTTCACTCACGATTTCAACACTTTGTAAGGAACTCTCTTTTGTATTAAGTGCACGACCTCCATCTTTGAATTCATGAGTACTTGAATCTGTACTATTCACATTGTTTGTGCCTTGTTCCTGTGCTTTAATGGTAGAGGGCACATTGTTTAAAACATTCGAACCTTCTGAATTGTTCAATAGTTCAATATGCTGATTTATAATAGCATCTATTTCATCTGGTTCAAAGAGAGAAAAAAACACATCAATATATCTATGTTCAATATATCTGTAAATTATTCATTTGTGCCTTTCGGCTTAACACAGATATCGCAGCAAATCTGTAATCTTGATTCTTCTTGATTATTCTTGATTATTAATTAGAAACTGGCCTTACAGCACGTGGGGCATTCCTATAAGTACTCCGACCTCTGCTCCAGCAGCCATTTGAGTCAATGGTGTTTCGAGTCTAATGCTGCCGAAACAGACGTCGATTTCAGGGCACAACTCTGGCACCTGCGACAGGTGTCTTTGTTGTTCCGCCCACCCACGCCGTGGCCATAACTAGTTCAAGCACAACGTCGGCCTGTCGGCACAACATGGTAACTGTTATCGAAGGTTACGACTACGACTAAGCAAATCTGTAAACCATGTCACAATACATTTTGTTCTCCAGGACTATGTCATGTTAATTTGCAGGAGTTTGAGAACGAACACAGAGGAAGAAGGTCTATACACTATATACTCAGCACGGTGCTGTAGGTCAGTGGTTACATAGTCACTTACTGTACAGCTGCTGTAACTGTCTCAATTTCCATTTCCTTAACTAGATTGTGTTGCACTAAATGCTCCACACCTTTCAGCAATGATTCTACCTCTTAGAATGATACCGCTCCGAAAATAGATGTGTCGAGCCATTTGCGCAAATAAAACGGAGAGCTAGTGGGAATTTGAGAACGAAGGCTGAAGAAAAAGAAGAACTACAAAGAAGTGCCAGTCTGACATTGACCAATTTCAAACAGAATTATCCGTGGTACAATCAGATGATTCTCTCCAGTGTTGGTACATTCTTTATTTTCTGGAATAGCTTTTCTATTGCACAACTCTAAGCAGCGTGTGATAACTTGTGATGTTGTTCCACTTAGTTTTCTCAGGATAGCTAACTTCCTCCTGACTATTGTTGTTGCTTTGTTTATGTGTTGCTTCCATGGCAGCTTATTATCAAAAGTAACTCCGTGATATGTGGGTTGTTTGCCTTCTTTCATAAGTTCTTCATCTATCTTGATAACACCGGATTTTTGTTTTGGTGAGAGAGTAGAGTGTAGTGTTGCACTTATCTGTGTTAATGCTGATCACCATCAATTTGCCCATAGGGTTAAGGCATCAATAGCTCTTTGTATTTATTTAGTGGCAACTGTTGCATGTTCTTCCGTGCACCAGATCACCAGCATACATTGCCGCTTTGATCCAGTGTGGTAGTTCGGCAAATAGGTCATTGATGTAAACCAAGAAAAGTGTGGGTGACAGGATGCCTCCCTGTGGGACTCCATGACACAGTACGACGTTCTTGCTCTTGTGACCATGCAATTATACCCTAGCTCTTATATTATGCAGATATGTTTTTACACATTTGTACATTTTTGAGTTAACTCTGTAATTTCGCAATTTCTTTAAGAGTCCTTTTTTCTAAACCAATCCACTAATCAATCGCTTCATAGTCATGTGATCCACAGTTCAACTTCTACTTAAATTTAAATATCCACTAATAAACGGCTTCAAAATCAGCTGACACACAGCACAACATTTAGCTAACTTTAAATATTTTAAAATCACAACCAGTTCTTATGCCAACCACGCCTAAGGAAATGAGTACTAAACCTTCCTGGAAAGTAAAAGTAGCGAACCATATCATTCTTCGGTACGATGCTTGTCAATGAATAATATGGGCTACATCCCCTAATATACCACAGCGGCGTTGAAAATATGGGCTACATCCCCTAATATACCACAGCGGCGTTGAAAATATGGGCTACATCCCCTAATATACCACAGCGGCGTTGAAAATATAAAATGCATTTCTATGTTTATTAAAACGAGTAAGGAAGTCTAGTGGGTTGGGTTCGCTGTTCACCCTGTAGGCCAAGGCATACTAGTTGGATGTACCCATCCGAAAGATTCAGATATCACAGCCAAACAGTAAACCTGGAAATAATACATTCCACTCTCCGTACTGCATCCTGCTAACAAGCAAGAGTTTGAGTACGAATACAGAAGAAAGAATCAACACTTTCATGTTTTTTTTTTAATACATGGCATACTGAATATCATTCTGTAATAGGCCCCTAATCTCAATTTTTTTCTGTACATTGTATACTGAATGTCATAGGCCTATGTTTAAATCTTCCAGAAATTGCGCAGATTTTATTCTATTTTTCTCATTAAATGGTGGAAAATAAGTCCGTGGAAAAGGGGAGAGATAGTTTGGGGGTGGTTACGGGGTGGTCACTCCACCCCCCACACCTCCCACCCCCACCCCTTTTATCTAATAATAACATGACTTTTAGAATTAGCAGCTTATCAAAAATGATGATAAAATCCTTCCTTGATAATTGCTCATAAAAATGTCATCACATTTCACATAAAAATAAGGGATTTGTATATGACAACCTGCGAATTACCTTTTTTTTAAAGGTAAAACTCCTTATTGAAAACATCTCTAAATCCCTGGTATATTTTTTTCAGTGCATGATTTACGTATAAGCTACACAAGCTATAGCTTAGGGCTCCCACTTTCCTGAGCAATTGTCATATATACTTAAATATATAGCAGCATTATTTGCCCCAATTCCGCACGTCCGGAAAGCGTAGGGCCTTATCAAGTCTAAATCCGGCCCTGATTCTTTTTCTCTTTTTTTTTCATACCCAGAAAATTGGCAACTTGGGAAGTATACAATGATTAAGTATTGCACATAACATGAACTGATTTGTATTTAGCACCTTGTAGTGGTCGCCAAACACGACAGTTTTTCTGCTTATCACTATGTTCTCAGCACGGAATATCACCTTAACCATTGTAGCCTATAATACATTGCCTTATCACCTCAACCATTGCAACCCATAATAAATAGCCTTGTTTGATACAGTTGCATATATGTCAGGTATACTCTGATCTTTCTAAGAATGAAGTAGGTCAGTGCTTATGATTGGCTGTTGGGCGCATAACGCATAAATCGAATGTTACGTGCGCAATAATATTATTCATTCGAACATAATACTGTTGTTAAATAAAATCAATTGTTGCTAAATTAAACATATCTATCACAATAGTAATGTATTTTTAAAATCAAATTTGCATTTAATATATCTTTATTATTCCATGATAAATTACTATACCCGCTGTTATATCGACACGCGTAAGCAAAGAGGCACAATTATAGTTCCTTGTCCATTGTCTATCCCCAGGTGGAAGCTGGTTGATAGCATCCACACTTGCCGTTAAACGTAGGGGTGGGAGATGTAAGTTTCTGTTCAAGTCCATATGTGATGCCTGAGTCGTACTGAGTCCGTGTTTGTGGAGGGTGGTCGTGATGTCATCGATCCATCTCTTTCTCCATCTTCCTTTGGCTCTGTATCCAGACGATCGTTTGTTATAAGCTCTCAGTGGTATTTGGGAGGGAACAGGGTTGCTATGACGTCAGTTTTGAATAATTAATTATCTTATAGTTTTTATGATCGTTTGTAATAAGCTCTCATTTGGTATTTAGGACGGGGACAGTGTTGCTATATCTTTTCACTCTTTCGGATATTATCTTGACTGTCATTCCCTACTGCAGTCGGAGTACGTTTTGCATAATTAATTATGTTATTGTTTTAAATGTCATCAGATGTATAAAAATCACCTGTTGTCGCGGAGTAATATATGGGTGAGTTTTGACTCACTTCAATCTTAGAAAGAACAGAGCATAGTTCAGATTTCATGAATTTTGTATACATTTTTGGGGGCGGCATTTCGATGGCTTGCACCATACTGAGAAAATCTACCGTACCGCCCTGCTTATTTGATTCAGTTGCATAAATTAGTACAGTTTTAATGTATTTTGTATAGAAAATACTCAGGATTTATTTAATATGCCCATTCTGACCTTTAGTATTTTCTTTTAGTGGCATACTCTTTCTTCAAAATTGTGGGTAAAAATATGGAATTTTAGGTGTGTTTCTGGTTTGAATGATCCTTCGGGAAGTTGACGAGTGTGCAGTAGATTCCATCCAATTCTAAGTTATAATATTATAATTATAACTCAATCAATCAAGTTCCATGCTGAATGGCGTAGGCGATCATGCTTCTCAACAACTTTCTGTCTCTGTGTTTAGGTAGTGACTTATTTTTGTGCCACAGCGACAACCCATCCAGAAAATCTTGATTACCTGCTTCTAATTTTTTGCTATTATTTGTAGTTTTACTCCAGCATCTCTGAGAATGTATATGTTAGTGTTTGTGGAAACTACTTAATGAATTGTCTTACAGTATAGGGTAACCATGCAGTGGATAACCTCTCACTATGGAATACCAGAAAATGAAAAAGCAGACCAACTAGCTACGGTAGATGCTGCCGAAGACCAACCAGATGTGCCAATCACTTACCATCAGAAAAAACAGATGATCAAGTCAATAAGAAAGCCACCAACACAAGATGACTATCACATTATGAACAGATCAGAACAAGTTATAATTCTACACCTCAGAACAGGACACAACCGACTCCGCAGTCACATGTACACAACGTTCAAGATTGGCAACACGGCAATGTGTACATGTGGACAGGCAGCACAGAGTGCCAAACATATACTTCAATAGTGTTCTGAACATGAAACGCTGAGGCAGACATATTGGCCAGAGTAAACAACACTGGAATTAAAGCTCTATGGGACACTGTATGAACTACAAAAGACAGTGAATTTTATTCAGGAGACAGAATTACAGATATAGACATGTTTCAAGTGAACGAAAGAAGAAGAAAAAGAAGTGTTCATGGCTATCCTTGGAATTTCCATCATTCTTCTTAAAAACCACATCTCAGTCGCCTCCAGCTTATCTTGAGAACCTGTGTTTACTGTCCATGCTTCGCTTTCATAAAGACGGATTGGCTCAATATAACATTATAGCACTCGAACTCGCATTGCATACCCATGCGACATTGCATATTCCTGAGACATTGCATACGCATAGAACATTGCATTGAGAGTTGCAGTCTTCTGGATTTGAAAGAAACCTGGAGAAACATCCTAATTTTACTTAAGAAAACAGCTTCATAAGTTCTTGAGATTTAAAAAAAAACAACAACAACACGCAGTTCCTTACCTGTATACTCTATCTTTTCACTCTTCCGGATATTATCTTGACTGTCATTCCCTACTTTAGTCGGAGTTACACTCTTTTCGCCAGGTATGTATATGACAAATAATACTTTCGCCATTATAGAATATTCTTATGACTTCTTGTGTTGACTAGATAACCTGTAGCTTATCCAAATCACTTTTTTTCAGAGCCGAAATAATCGTATTGTTTAAAATACAGTTTATAGATAATTGTTATGTCCTCAATAGGTCCTCAGTCAAATCAGTGATATTACAGCTCATCAAATGCACTTTAGTTAGAGCTGTGAAATAAATAGATGGACTATCAATTAATACAAGATCTTATAATTAACATTGACTTTCCATGAATAAGCCATAGTTTAATTTGTGACAATGAGTAAAGTAGTAAATAACTGTTAAAGAAACTTGGATGAAATATATTGTTTAAAAAACGTGTATTATTGGATGTTTTCCTCATTTAAAAATACCCACTGGATATAAGGTCTACATACTCGCCCACGTGTTGCCGGTGCCCGAAAGGGGAGCAAAGAATAGCAGCACTGCTTACCTTCCATGCATGTCGTAAAAGGCGACTAAGGAGGTTATGGGATGGAGTTGGCTGCCCCATCCCATATAGGGTCACTGACCCAAAGCCATGCTGAAGTCGGATGTGTCAGTCCGAAAGGCGCAGATATCGCAGAATGATGTAAACCATGACACAACGCATTCCGTTCGCCGGACTACATCCTGCTAATCTCCAGGAGTTTGAGAACAAACGCAGAAGAAGAACAAGGCCTACTTACTTTATTGTAATTAATGACTATTATATGAAATGTGTTCACAACAAACTTAGTTTTACGCTAAAATACGGGTGTAGTGAGCTGGTATAAATATGGTGCTCCCTAAGGGAGCGTGCCAATTGAGCCAGCTCTACAGTATCCTAGATCAGTGATTCTTAACGTTGGTCTAGTGGGAAATTGCCATTTTGAAGGGGCCACAAAGAAGCATTTGAAATTACAGCGCCATCTAGGAAGACCACAGAAAGGTAACTGTTTCAACGATATCTTAAAAGATATGCAGTGATACGCCTTGAAGTTAAGAGGAAGTAATCCAACTTTAGTTTTAGAATTGGAGGGGGAAACGTTAAGGAAGAAAACGTTTTCTAAAATGGGGCCTAAGACGAGAAATGGCTAGCTGAGAACCACTGAACTAGAACTGGATCTAAATAAAAGTTTACTTTAATCTTAGGCCTAAACGTTATGTTTAATAATAATATGTTAATTCATTTTATGTAATCTTCACTCGGAACTGAAGGACAGATTTTTACACTATCCTCCATAAAACGAAAGTTAATATTGTTCCTTTCGATATTGTGGCCGAAAGGGAAGCAAATAATAGACACTGTAACCTTCCCTGAATGTGGTAAGAAAGGGAAGCAAATAATAGACACTGTAACCTTCCCTGAATGTGGTAAGTAAGGGAAGCAAATAATAGACACTTTAACCTTCCCTGAATGTGGTAAGAAAGGGAAGCAAATAATAGACACTTTAACCTTCCCTGAATGTGGTAAGAAAGGGAAGCAAATAATAGACACTGTAACCTTCCCTGAATGTGGTAAGAAAGGGAAGCAAATAATAGACACTTTAACCTTCCCTGAATGTGGTAAGTAAGGGAAGCAAATAATAGACACTGTAACCTTCCCTGAATGTGGTAAGAAAGGGAAGCAAATAATAGACACCGTAACCTTCCCTGAATGTGGTAAGAAAGGAAAGCAAATAATAGACACCGTAACCTTCCCTGTATGTGGTAGTTAGGGGAGGTAAAGACAGCAAGGATGGGAACTGGCCACCCACCTAATAGTTGCTGCGGCTTAGTACATGAAGAGTCATCTTCATCCCCGACGGCAGGATGTTGCCATGGGATATACCTTTACCTTTAATGTGGTAAGAAAGGGAAGCAAATAATAGACACACTATAACCTTCCCTGAATGTGGTAGGAAAGGGAAGCATATAATAGACACATTTACCTTCCCTGCATTCGGTAAGAAAGGGAAGCAAATAATAGACAAACTGTAACCTTCTTTTCATGTAGTAAGAAGCGACTAAGGAGACTTTTGAGAATGGAATTGGTTGTCATGTCTCAGAAAGGACGGAAAGCTGTTTACGCCAAGTTGTAAACCCAGACAGAATGCATTCCCTTCTCTGAACTGAATCTTGTTAATCTACAAGTGTTTGATGGAGACGTACGCAGGGTAGTCAGATCTCAGTAGCATACACATAATAAGAATAACTACGGTTATGTTCTGTCGATTCTGTGATAGAATGGTTAGCTGGTCTCACCTCACGAACCCAACTGATGTTCCTCCTTAGCAAGGTGAAGATGTGCATGGCTTTGAGATAGTCAATTATGCTTGGTATTTTAAGTCCTCGGATGTCTAAGGAGTTAAGTCAGATCTCTGAAAAGCCTGGTGCTGTGTGGATATGAATGAAGGTCTTGAGCTAAGGGAAACCAATCGGACTTCTGTTTTTGTCTCTTTTGAGTTGTTGTTTAAAAAAAATAATAATAAAAATTGCAATGATATGGTCATGGTTAGGTTACACAAGAGCTATGGTTATTGTTACAGTGCTTGAGAGATATCTTCAAGTAGTCACTGAAGCATTTTTTGGGCATCACTTGAATGCTAACAATGACTTACCTATACATAACTCCCTAGCACACTCTCTTTGGAACAAATTCTCTGGTATGCCGATCGCGTGAGCTACCCAAATGAAGTTAAGATCTGATTGATGTTACATATATGCTTTCCATCTTGGACCTTTGGAGGAGATTTATTTTTGTCATGCATGTGGTCCTGTCATCGCTTACCAAGGAACTTTCTCGTGCACCAAATGTGCAAAATGTTCTTACTCTTCTGTGTCCCCTTTCTTCTTCTTCTTCTTCAGTGTTCATTCTCAAACTCCTATTGGATATCTCTTGCACTAGAACAATGGCCCTACTAGATCTCCAGCAGGATATAGTCCAGAGAATGGAAATGCGTTGTGTCGCCGTTTTATTTGCGCCAAAGGCCCGACACATCCGTCTTCGGCGGAGTGTCCCCATTCAAGATGCTGCAGATTAGCAGAATATAGTACTAAGAACGGAATTCTTTGTGTCATGTTTTACAGATTAGCTACGTTATCTGTACCTTTAGGCTAGACACATCCAACAAGCATGGATTCTTAGTAGCTTTGACCCTCTATGGAATAGACAATCAATTCCACCATGTAACCTTCTTAGTCGCCTCCTATGACGTGCATGGCAGATAACTGTGGTGCTATTCTTTGCTCCAATTTCAGGCCCGACAATAAACGGGTTTGTAAAGTGTGAGGCAGCCCTACATGCCTAGCAAAAACAGTCCAAGATTCATTTATATATAGATTGTGGAATAATCGACTGCACGGTAAACCTTCAGTTTGCGTTTCCAAACTCAAATTCTTCTTGATTCTTGATTAGAAACTGGTCTCACGGCATGTGCGGCATTCCCATAAGTGCTCCTCCCTCTGTTCCAGCAGCCATTCGACTCGATGGTGTTTCGAGTCTAATGTTGCCGAAACAGACGTCGACATCAGGGCACAACTCTGGCCCTTGCGACAGGTTCCTTTGTTGTTCCGCCCACCAATGCCGTGCCCGTAACTAGTTCAAGCACAACGTTGGCCTGTCGGAACAACATGGTAACTGTTATCGAAGGTTACGACTACGGGATTCCAAAATCAGATCTCGTCCGCAACTTACAAATGCGGGGCCCGTGATTAGTCTCCACGAAGACATGAACAGAATTCTCGAAGCTCAGTGTTGTTGTGAATAAACAAAACATAGTAGAGATAAACGAATAACTACTATTAGTCACCAACCTGTGACTTTTTTCCTAGCGAAAATCGGGGCGTCGATGAAATATTTGTCCAATTTATCATCATTAAAGCACTGACTAAAAATAGAATGCCAAGATATTGTGTATAAATAACTCAAAAATCGGAGGAAATGTGGCTAAAATCGTTATGGTTTTGTGTTCTTAACTGTTTTTGTTGTCTTAATAAAGGTCCCAATTGGACCAACACGTTGACAATTGTATTTGTTCTTTGTTTTATTGTTATTTTCTATATTTTATTATTTTATATTGACAGTTTTATAGTAACCTATTTACCTTATTTGCATTTACCAAGATATTGTGTCTATTTTATTGTGTCTTTTCCCAGGTGGCTTGTTATCCACTCTTGCCATTAAGCGTACGGTGATTGGAACATGAACTTGTGTTCCAAGGCCAGATGTGTGACCTCGGCTGTACTATGACCGTGTCTGCTCAGAATGTCCCTGGCGTTTTCTAGCCATCTTTTTCGTGGTCTTCATCTGGCTTTGTGCCTTGATCTCATTTGGTTATATGCCTGTACGGGTAACTTGTCATGATGCATTCTCATAATGTTGCCAAACCACTTGATCTGCTGCCTTTCTATGTATTATGTGCAAGGTGTTATACCTATTCTTTCCCTGATGTCTTCACTTCGTAATCTATCAAGCCTGGTGACCACTGCAGCTTTCCTCAAGCATTTTATCTCACATATCACTATCTTCCTATAATGTGAAGATGAGAGAGACCAGGTTTGGTACTGGTAACACAGTGATTGTAGGAATATACTGTAAAACAATAAATTGTACAATGAAAAGCAAACTGGATTGCTCTTTGAAATATGTTTGCGCGCAAATACTTCTATCGGCTCGCAAAGCTAGTCACAGAAGCTAGCTTGGGCAGGACCTGAATGTTTACACATCCCTGTCCGCCAGATATTGTGTCAGCTGTTTTAGATATGTTCGAATGTAATGTCAAGATATTGTAGTGTCAGCTGTTTCAGATATGTTAGAATGTAATGTCAGGATATTGTGTCAGCTGTTTTAGATATGTACAAATGACTTATTTAAATATTTTTATATATTTTCTATATACTAGAATATATTTTCTAGTCAAAAGTGTGACTTTCTTTCCTCTGGGTAATGGTGACTCGATTTACTTATCAAGTATTATATGTATCCTTTTAGAATACTATATATATATATATATATATATATATATATATATATACCTGTAGTTAGACGAAAAAAACAATATTATTTACGCTTTTATCACATATCTCCTGTCTACCAGACTTCCGCCAAAATGCAAACGGTAAAGAAATGTGATAAAAGCACTTTCGTATATACAACATTGGATACGCAGGGTAATTTGTAATTGTAGTTTTATATAGGTGCATACTCCGTAATGTAATTGGCGTTAAAATGCAGTTGCCGTGTTTTTTAACGATGTGATGAACTATGTGAATTAATTGACAATTCGGAAAATAGTAGTTTAGAAACGAAATAAAAAGCGAAAAATGTGATTTATTGCTGAAATAATTTTTTGAAATTTGAATTGTTTTTGAAATATGTGCCATGCCAGCTAATAAAATTGGAATTTCTATTTTTTTTAAATGCATCGATCTGCAAGCTACGCTCTGAGAGCCCGCTCATATGGTCATATAAGAGAGGAAGCGGACCTCTTAGTGCGTAGCGCGCAGATCGATACATCATTTGAAGACCAGTTCAGCATCAATACGGCAGCCATTTAAGTAATAGAAATGAGCCGGCAGTGTGACGTCACAAACTACATATAGTTGCATAGGGCGAAGACATCACAAACTACTAAAAAATTACGATTGGCGCAATACTTAAAACTGTGACCGTGGTAAGTACGTGATATGTGATAGAACTGCATTTACTATCAAAAAGAGATAGCCTAATGCAAGTTTTAGCACGCAAGCTGTCTCATTTTATGAAATAAATATACACAAGTCTGCACCTAAACTCAGAAAAACGCAAATATTATACCAAATGGTAGTATTGACCACGTCGTCCTTTTTGCATGTGATTTGTTGCAGAAAAATATGATTAAATGCCTAGTATTTGTACTAAATGTAATGTTCGGATTTCTAAAAGTCCGCACCCAAATCCAACCCCAACCCCCCCCCCCCCTCTCCTTTATCTGCAGGCTTGCTTTTAACTGTATAGCATGTACGTTGGTGAAAATGTAGTATAGGTCACCGTTTGGCTTTACTAGCGCATTATTTACATTAACGTCACGGATTTCCTTTAAACCAATGCTATCGATTCACGCCTTAGACGAGAATTCTTAGATAATTAATTATTAATTCTAAGCACAAATTCTAATCCTTCTTCCCCCCTCCCCAAATCTATTAACTAATTTCTAATCCTTTTAACGCCTTCCCCGAAAAAAATCTATAACCGTACGCAATTTATCTAACACTGCGAAAGTTAGGTAATGCCTCGAAAGTAGAACAAGGGTCACAGCGGATACCTATACTGCATTTTGGTCCGTACTTTTAATTTAGAACTTGTGTAAGTTTAGTTATATCTTTCATGTGACAACGTATGAATGTGAGACGTGGACAATGACATCTGCAATAATAAAAAAATAATAAAACATCGACATTCGAAATGAAATGTTGTAGAAAAGTCGTAAGAGTATCGTATACAGAAAGACGAACCAAAGAAGACATCTGCAAAGATCTGAACATAGAAGAATTGCTCTTAAAACTATCCACACAAAAAACCGCTAAGATATTTTGGACATATAAAGAGACATAATAGATTAGAAAGATTTAATCATGGAGGGAAACGTTCCGGGTAAGAGAAAAAGAGGCAGACCAAGACTATAATGGACACGTGACATAGAAGACATGAAACTAAAATAAGCTGGGCAGCTTGTACAGAACCGAAAGGCTTACAGTGTGGCAGTGAGGACAACTTTCTATAAAGTACACGTCACATATATAGATAAGTTAACCTTTCTCTAGGCATCCATAACAAACTTATATTCTCGTAGACAATTAACAAATATTCAAGAAAATTCATTCTTACGAGATGCAGGCCTAGATATTATCTTACTTCCTCTTAGAATTCCCAGTAAGAATAAGCTGGCTCGTAGAAAAGGAGGGGTATGGAGTAGGAGGTTTGAACACCCATTCCCCCTCCCAATTTTAGATATTTTCTGCTGAATTTTCAAATTTCCCACCAAATAGCGAAATTTACGCACGAAATAGAATCAAATACCCATTTTAAAATTGTTTTTTCATGTAAATGCCCCCTCACTAATGTAATCAAATTTACGGCTCTGAAAGCAGGTAACTCCACTGCCTTTTTGTGTTGTTAAGTAAAGTGTATACAATAGGATAATAGCGTCTATATACTATATGGTGAGGTACGTCATTTCAACCGTGGACGATAGTCCAATTTAGTTATATCAGAGCTTTACTTTCAAACATAAACACAAATAAAGAAAGTGACATTTATGCTAAACCAGCAACCGCGACATCGGAAAATACACAAACTCCGTAACTCAAGCTATAATGTCCAATATGCAGGCCTAAGCCATACACAAACTCCGTAACTAAAGCTATAATCTCCATCAATAAGCCCTATAATAATTAGGCCTGCAATGTAGTTCTACACCACAACACATTTTTATATGCATTTTTAAGTGAATAAAATAATGTGTTTCAGATTTAAATTACATACACATTACCTGGCATCAACGGTGTGACGAAATATGTCAGAATATCAATGTTTTCAATCCTTTCTCGTATGTGACATTTCATGATTATGTGTACTGCTGTTGTCTTGTCTATTCAACGAATTATCTCTAGGAATTCACAGTATTTTGTATTATCTGACTTGGAAGTTACGATATTCGATGAAGCGTGACAGCCATAGGAAACTACACACTGACTGATTTGCTGAACGCTTCACACCTGCCACTAGAATGCAATTATCCTGAGATCGTGAATGGTTATTGGGCAACGGAAACTTGCTGAGCTGTACAACTTTTACGCTGTGTTATGAGACACGTCTCTTGAGTTGCGTTTACTTAGAAGAAAACTTTCTGACCGAACTGCATACTAGAAATGTTTAGCACAAATGTAAATTAGAACACGCATGCCTATATATAAATAAATGTTTGAATATTTCTGACAAAATCGAATTCTAACTGTACACATTATATAGGAATTTGTAAAGATCAATGGTATAACGGTAACGTAAATAAAAGAAAACGACGCGTTAAGCAATAACACTTGTACTAGACCTTGCTTATCTCGCATGAAGTGATTTATAATATGCATGTACTATTAACAAAAGTAATGTAGTAGGACTAATACTGCATGTTTACTTCACAACCAGATTCTATGTCGTCTCCGCTTGAAAACTTTCCAAATATTCGACTTCTACATGAATGTTTCATACCCTAAAAAAATGTCTTCTAATACGCATTGTCGATAGTTTTATAAATTGCCCGCAATTGTATCCAACTCTGTTTTAGATTGAGTCCATCTTGACAAAAGTTAAGAAAGCAAACACAAAAAAGAATTGCGTATGATTCTGTTTCGTGAATTTTCATTGGTCATGTGTGTTCATGTTTCACGCGATGATACCATCTGGCTCGCACAAGGCGACACTAACAGGGAACACGAACCGTTTGTTTCGTGTGGACACATACAATTGTGCTCTATTTCTGTCTAAAATGCGAATAGGCCTATACTCAAACCTCCGTGCATAAACTAAGTTACTAGAGACGCTTCAACTTATATTTAACTTTCGATAATTTTTCTGCGTTAATTTTCCCAACTTCTAGATTACGAGGATATAGTCAGGACCATGCGGTAGATTTTCTCAGTATGATGCAAGTCTTCCAAATGTCGCCAACAACCCCCCCCCCCCCCCAATAGGTTTTAGAAATGCTACCCCCGACAATGTATTTTAATTGGTGTATCTTAATGCGATAATTCTCTGCATCATAACATGGCACGGCTCTGGATGTGGTTCGGACAAATCAATGCATGTCACCGTAATGTACGGTTAAGCTCCAATATTTTCACCTGTATACAATAAGACACATCCGACTTCAGCATTGATTTGGGTAAATTAGACTTTCTGGAAGACAGCGTTTCCTATTCGGGACGTAGCAATTATCCCAGTATCCCTCGGTTGTAGTGATTTTCTAGACAATAGTTACGTTTGGTATGTTGCCATATTTTTTTTTACAGTCCGGCCTGCTGTGGAAATTGAACTCATTATCTTGGCCGTCCGGGACGCGTAATGTACCTCCCCACCACAGAATCGAACTTCCTACAGGACGGGAAAGTCAATTCAACAACCAACTCTCATGTGTTGCCTATTGTGACATGTAAGATAGGTGAAATTATTACTATTGTTTGTTCCCCGTTTTAGACACAGGGAATTTGAAGGTCTTCTTCTGAATAAACACAATGTGATTCAACTCACACCAAGTTATTACTTTAATATCGCCATGGGGACAAGGATGAGTGATTTTCGGATTCTGTTGTCAAATTCTAAAGATAATATTGTCATCCATCTAACAGAAATGATGAATATTATTGCGAAAGAAAATAAAAACACGGGCTTTGAATAGCAGAAAAACTGAAGTAATAATAATATCACAGAATAAATGTCCCCCCCCCCCCGAATGCAACATCAACGTATATGGGATCAGTCTGAAACAAGTCAACATAATCAAATGTTTAGGTACATTAATGACATCAGATGGAAGATGTATTATAGAAGTCAAATGTAGAATTTCCCAGGCAAAGTCAATGTTTCACAAGATGAAATACATCATATGTAATATATATTTGTCAATTGAGGCGAGAGTTCTTATAAACTATATAAAACCAATTCTGGTTGCAGATGTGAATCGTGGACAATCAGTAGAACAGGGACAAATTATATTGAGCCAGCAGAGGTGTGTCTTTATAGAAGAATATTGAGAACACTATGGATAAATAAAAATCATAATGAAGATATCTTGAAAGAAATTAATTCAAAGATGTTTACCGTCATCAGAAAGAGACAGCCCACATTGTTTATGGACACATCACGGGAAGAGAAAAGATGGAACACATTGTAACAACAGGCAAGTTGAAGAGCAAGAGTGGTAGGTCTTCCCTAGGAGAGATGATGCTTGACAACCTATCATTATGGCATCGGAGAACATCGGTATCGGAAATGATTGACAGCGCACGAAATAGAAGGCTGTGGAAAGACAGGATGTTGTTCGTCCATCACAAGTGATGATGACCATTTGTTACATCCACTTTTGAAAATTCAATTTTAGTTATGTCCTTGATTATGAGTTCGTAGATGGCTAATGAGCCCTATTCGAGCTGTAAATGTCCTTGGACAGTTTGGACATGGAATAACGACTGTAGACGGATCTTGGTCTATCCGTGACTTTCTAGCTGCTCTCCGCTGTTGAGCTGCTGCATTTCTCTTCTTTTCACAGGATGATGCGCTCTTTTTTATTTTAGAACGCCATGTAGATCTATTTTGTGCAAGTTCTTCCCATGTATCGTGGTCTATATCAAAGGCTTCCAATGAGTCCTTTAACGAGTCCTTGTAGTTCTTCCTTTGGCCACCTTGAGATCGTATATCCTTCTCTAGCTCACCATAGAGAAGTATCTTTGGCAGACGATGGTCTGGCATACGCACAAAATTACGTGCCCAACGAAAGACAGGATAATCAACGCCACACGGCATGGACTATAAGAAGATATTTTCATAAATAAATGATTGTGTAAAATCGTTATGTAAAATCAGGGGTGTAGTTGACAGATTACGATTGCATGTAAGTTACAAGAAATAGGATAGAACGGGTAGAAACAGGGTTGCCAGAATTTGGCCATTTGTAAATATTACTTACCAACAAACAAATTCAAAAATTCATGTTTTTGACATGCTTACATTTGTGTTCATTATGAAACATGTACGACAGGTTACGAATTTGGCTATTTTTTATTATTTTTGATCATATTTTACCTGAAATGTAACTATAATCAATGTAGACTATATGGCAACCCTGTGTAGAAATAGGAAATAGAAATAAGGAAATCGGTTCCTTATCTTCTACGATCACTCATTATACATCCGGTTTGATATTGGTAATGTTTATGTATTTTTAGGAAGCAGCAGTGTCCTGATTAAACACAACAATTAATGACGTGTGAATAATATTATAACACAACAATTGATGACATCTTTCTTTTCTTTTCTTTTTTTCGCTTTATACCCCTTCATGCCTTGCAAGAGTCAGGGGTAGAAGAGTTTTCTGGAGATTGTTTTTTGTGTGCTTCATATTTGTTTGTTTTCGTTGACTCTTTTATTTCTGTAATCCATCGTTTGCATGGTCTTCCCCTGGATTTGTATTCATCGTGTCTGTATAGTAATCCTTTTTTAGGCGTACTGTCTGATGGTAGTCTTGAAGCATGTGAAAACCACTTAATCGTCTTGATGCTTGATTCTTGATTATAAACTAGCATCACAACACACACGATACTCCCATAAGTGCTCCGATTTCCATTCCAGCAGAATCCCAGTGTATGACTCAGAGTGCTGGTCAGGTGTTGATTACACGATCTGTTGGTCTTTCCAAGAAGATTACTTTTCCTTCGCTCCCTCTATCAATTCCAATTTCTGACATCCTTTGTATGTGTTCGTTTTCAGCATCTTTAACCTCATCTTCATTTTGCAATGAATTTATTACTGCCTTAATCAAGTCTGCTTATCTCTTCTCAGCAATGTGTCTTCCATTGACACTCTGCCTGCCTATTAGTCGGTGTTTTCATTTCCTCTGACCCCGGCATGACCAGGGCAGTATATCTATGTAATGCTCTAGACCAGGGGTCGGTAACCTATGGCACGCGTGCCACACTTGGCACTCAAGCAATTTCAAATGGCACGCATATTCTTTACGTTTCCTGTATAAAATTGATTCTAAATCGATTAGCGCGGTTTCCTCTCTCATTTCGGCACCCTGAATACTTTGAAACCTTAAGTTGGCACACAGTTAGCACAAGGTTGCCGACCCCTGCTCTAGACAATAGAGTTATTCAAAAGATCAAGCCGTTCCTTTATCAACATGCATTTTCTATCTTGCGTATCATGTTTTGAGAGTCTGTGATTATTACGGATGTATCATTTATCAACCAATTTAGTGCTGCTGTAATTCTTTCTATCTCCATCCTCATGCTTGAAGTGACAGTGGAATATACAGGTAATTTCGCAAACAACTTCACTCCATTTCTGTAGGCAACAAAACCCCAACGCGTTTATTTGTGTATCTGTTGACTGAACCATCTATGTATATAATATGTCATGTTGTTTCGAATATAGCTGGGCGAGACATACACTTTAACCTGGGCATTGGACACCAGGATGAGTCTGTATGGCCAGAAGAAAAAGTGTTGATGGATCCGTGCTATATGAGCCGCCAGTAGGACCGTAGTTATCGATGATAGTTTAAGATTAAAACTCGAGAAAAATGGAAGATTGTATTTTTCTCTTCAAGTGAAATAATAATAATATTAAGGGCCACTGTATTGACAGAGGCGGAAAGAGAATCAAAGAATAACAGTACTGTTTACCTTCGTGTCGTATGAGGCGACTAAAGAGGCTTATATGGTGGAGCTAGCTGCCCCATCCAGTATAGGGTCAAAGTAACTCAGAAGTCAAACCGAAGTCGGAGGTGTAATGCCGAGCGACCCAGATATCGCAGCAAAACTGTAAATCTGAACACAACGCATTCCGTTCTCCAGACTAAACCCTGTTAAATTCCAGAAGTTTGAGAACTATGGCAAAAACCCACGAGGAAGATAATAATATAACCGATAACTCGTTAGAATCGTATTGATGCTCACTGGAAACATCAGCACAGAAAACTCTACAAAATATTTATGTCTTCGGCTCTACACTTCATCTCTGTCTTCGGCCAGTCGGAGGAATGTAGAAAAATCATATCTCGCTACATGTCTACACGAGTTTACGCAGTTTCACCACTGTAAAAAAAAATTATTCTCGATAACTTGCAGTTTTGCTCCAAGTAACATACAAGTAAGGAAATCGATACCCACCCCCCCCCAACCTCCTTGACAAATATATCTTTTTCTTTTCGTTCGCAGTAGGTAGTTTACAGGATACGATGATGTTCCTGACTTCAGCACCTGTGCTTGCTGTGGCCCTGTTCGATATAGGGATAGCCCGTAGTTCTGGACTGTACAGACCTGCTAGTTGAATAAATTAATTAATTTGGACCCTGCTCGTTACGTTTTTGATTGCTGTTGGAATTTTAATTGGTCGCTATTTACATACTTGAAGTCGCATGCCAAAAATAGCAAAGGTCAACCAATAGATTATACGCAAATCGGAAACTAGTTCATGTTTACGTTTTAGTTTACAGGTCTCCTATCCTGACAGAGGTCGCGGATGGCCAGACCAATCTTAGCTTCCAGCATCTGCTGGATGAACTAAGCCCCATCTCCACTTCAAGAAGTTTGCCTTGATCAGGGTAAATACATGTATAGAAAACCTAGGATTGTGGGCTGAAAATCAAAGAAAAGTTGATAATTATTATTGGTGATTTCTTTTTTTTTAGGAACCTCCTTTCCCTCTTGCGAAGTCGTATCTACGGTCCTGGCAATGCACTGTTGCTCATATAGTACAATAACATCAAATGGAGGCAGATATGAGAGATTTGAGGTGAGTTGTACAATATTTTATTCATTATCAACAACAGAGCAGACCCACCAAAAACTATTCTTACCATGCAGCAACAAGGTCAAGTTAGCGCTACATATACAGTCACAAAAACTGGCGAAAAATATAAAAAAAGAAGTGCCATAGTTCGAGACAATATACTTTTGTCTACTAGAGTTATATCCTGCATCATTCATTTGGTCTAATCCGACTGATCCCAGGATTTAATTTGTCATTTTGCGTATATCATATTGTGAAGCTCACCAATGAAAAACATGGATCATTCAAAGGTCATCCCCCTGGTGTGACTAGCAAGCAGACTGTTTTTTTAAGTAGGCCACACATCAATCGTTTTTATGAATTAATCAGATAATAAATGGGGAAACATGTGGAAAGCTTTCACAAAACAAGACTTACAGGTTCATGTGGAAAAAATGAGAAACAGTTAAAGTTATTTTATAGATATACGCAAGATATACCTGCTTCAAAGTTACCAGATATTTGAAAGTGAATGTAGTCAAATTTCACGTAAAATATTGCCAAAAAAAATTACCAACTTTCAATGCATTATCAAATTGAATAAAATTACAACAATGAACAAAACATAAAAAGAGCTTTTTTTTTTTAGGAACTTCCGTGCATTGAATCCGTGCTGCTTAGTTTGTAATGTAGGTTCAATACAGGAATAAGTGGTCAAATCACATGACAACATATCAACATTTTAATTTCATGCGCTATTGCACAGATCTTCCGTTTCTCGGAAATTTAAAAAGTCGTTACTTCGGATACCGATCTAGCGATTTGCGCGAAATGCACTTGCCATCCACCCCGTGTGTAGCGCGCATATCGAATGAGCGGAGGCTCTCATCGCGTAGCACGTAGATCGTTGGATGCATCGGTATATGCGCCTTTATCGACATTTCGTTCAGTTTAATTTGCTTTTTGTTCCGTAGAAACCTAGTCACTGATGTATGTAGAGTACCGTAATGTATATAGCTTTGAATACATTTTTTGTAGGGTCAAAGGACATTAGCTCATCGACCGCTGAATCAACAACCAATGTGCTTTAGACCATTTCCATTCTCATCTTTTTTTTTTTAAATGTCATGCCGGATACAAGGTTCCCAGGATATAAGAAACTTAACTTGATGTAGATAACACAAGGAACATAAATGTCGACACTGTGCTAACTCCCCATTCACTGTTTTCCTTCCTCCTTGTTATGACCTAATTTTTCATGACACTAGATATAAGAACATACAACTATTGTATAATAATTAATGTATACAATCTTGACATCTATTAATGTCAGTTTCACCTTATACCAGCTTAAAGTTACACCCGTCTTGTAACTTGACGTGCTAATTACGTAATATTAAACTGTCTCTGGAAATATGATACGAAAGTGATAGGAGGGGGGGGGAGGGATTAGAATTAAAGCCTCTTTTTGAGTGAGGCATAGGCCTACACCTCTAACAACAATAAACGGGACTCCGCCTTGTTTATATTTGGGTGTATGATCACTACATAAATATAGTAGGGCAAGGTTCGAGTAATACTGCTAAAATCGGAATTAAGATATACGCAACTGACACAAGAACAACTAAAGAACACATGGTAGCTCTACACTCAAGTACGTCACAAAAAAGACTGCAATGATCCAGAATATAAAAAAGCCCTTCATGAGACTAATAAAGAAAAACAATATTTTTCTTGTCTCAAAAAAACATTAATGAACCAATATTACAGGAAACTATTAATGAAACAACATTACATGACAATCCTTCTCGTGACTGAGAAAGATCAAATGAAATCTTTCCCCCTCCGAATCAACACCAGATCTCAGTTCACATCAATGACTCCTCAACTGGACAATACCCAGACCATTAGGCTAGACAATACGTCCTAATATAGCCAAAAGGACCATCACCCCAAATTGAAAGGTGCGTGTCTCAGAGATAAATCTGGAGATAAATCCAACAAACGAGTATTACTGTCATAATAACTTTAAATTTATATATATATATAAGTTATTATGACAGTAATACTCGTTTGTATTTATAAATTTATTAATATATATATATATATATATATACTGTAGCCTCTGTCACTGAAAGATGGGGAGCGCGTCTCGCATCTCGGTTCCTAGTTTTATTTCAGCTACAACCAGTTTGGCATTCAGAAAGCAATGGCAACGTACTGTACGGATTTATTGCTTAGAAAATCGAAATAATCAAGTCAAAAAATACTGAATTGATGACAATGTTCTGATTAAGACACGTTGTCTATCTACTAACTATAGGCCCCTATTATTCTGCTTTCTATTCCAAGCTTCTGTTAAATTAGATATATGCCAGAAAACTTAATGAGTTGCGTCTTGAGTTACAATTTTGCTGCGATATATGCACATTTAGGCACTAAAAATATTCTATCTAGGCATGCAAGGTCGTATATATATATAGGAGGAAAAGGAATGCCGAGGAGATCACCTAAGTTGCCACACAAAAATATTTGATTACTTTTTCTTATACCTTTTTTTAATTATCCTCCCTCTTTTATTAAAGTATCTATGAAAGTCATTTAGTGCCTATTTGTCTTTTAAAATTCCCTATGCAGGAAACTGAGCTTCTGGTCGCAGAAAGCAATTTCAAACTACTGAACGCGTTTATATTGCCAAGAAAATCAATAATCAATACAGCCCAAAAAAATGTTGGATTGATTCAACGTCCTGAATAAGATATTCTATCAATTTTTCTTGTGATGTCAATTTCACGCCCAACCATCCTTCGTCACCTTAGGACATATGTGACACATCAACATGTCACAAATCTTTTGACTCTAACAACGCACAACTGATATACACACGAACACAAAAAATTTCTATTGTCTTTCTTTAATTTTTTGTAAATGTTTCCTCTAAGCTGTTCAGACTTTATTTTGGGTTGCTAGAAAACCACATAAAAACCTAGTGAACTTTATATTATTGTTGGTAAATAGAAATGTGGTGACTGCATGTCGAGAGCACAGATGGAACATGAACAAAACATTAGTGCCGCGTGTGATTTGATGTGAAATTTGTCAGGAGTAAGCCTAGTACTTTGTAAGATTTCTCAGTGTCTGTATGCGTGCTGTGGCCCTGTTTACTGCTCGCCAGAGTGTGGACTTGTGAGCTTACACAATGTGTTTCTCTGTGGTCATACGTATGCGCCTAGTACACTAATTAAGCCATCACGCACATGTAAGGATTGACAGGGCCGATACACTGGATTTTGTTTCTTCTAACTTAAGGAGAGGTCATCAACCGGTTACTACTTCCGGAAACTAATCAGGTCAAAGTAACTGCTTCTCTCCATCTTACTTTCTCCGACTCTCTCTCACTATCTCTTGCTCTCCAATACAGTAGACATAATCAATAACGCACATCTATAACTTCCTCCATATTAACAACTAAGTTAACCATTTCTTGTGTAGATATTCTTATTCTGAAGTTGACTACTTTTCTTTTCTCGTTTATTGTATTATTGAAGAGATACATTTCTCCTTCTTCTGTGCTGATATTGAAACTCCTACAAATTATCAGTATGCAGTCCAGATCGCGGAATGCGTTGTCATGCCTTATAGCTTGGCTGTGCTATATGTGTATTTCGACCAGAAATATCCGACTTCGGCATGACGTATAGCTCACTTTCACTCTCTATGGGATGGGACAGCCAATTCCACCTCCAACACCTACGTAGTCACCTCTTACGATATACATGGAAGCTAACAGTGTTGTTATTCTTTGCTTCTCTTTCGGGCTCCAGCACACACTCGTGTTGTTATTTTTTAATAAGTTGATAATTAACTTTCTTTTGATACCAATCTCACTCACCTTACTTTTAATGCCAATCTCACTCGCCTTACTTTTAATACCAATCTCACTTACCTTACTTTTGATACCAATCTCACTCACCTTACTTTTAATGCCAATCTCACTCGCCTTACTTTTAATACCAATCTCACTTACCTTACTTTTAATGCCAATCTCACTCGCCTTACTTTTAATACCAATCTCACTCGCCTTACTTTTAATACCAATCTCACTCGCCTTACTTTTAATGCCAATCTCACTCGCCTTACTTTTAATACCAATCTCACTTACCTTACTTTTAATGCCAATCTCACTCGCCTTACTTTTAATACCAATCTCACTCGCCTTACTTTTAATACCAATCTCACTCGCCTTACTTTTAATGCCAATCTCACTCGCCTTACTTTTAATACCAATCTCACTTACCTTACTTTTAATGCCAATCTCACTCGCCTTACTTTTAATACCAATCTCACTCGCCTTACTTTTAATACCAATCTCACTCGCCTTACTTTTAATACCAATCTCACTCGCCTTACTTTTAATACCAATCTCACTCGCCTTACTTTTAATGCCAATCTCACTTACCTTACTTTTAATACCAATCTCACTCGCCTTACTTTTAATACCAATCTCACTCACCTTACTTTTAAAACCAATCTCACTCACCTTACTTTTAATACCAATCTCACTCGCCTTACTTTTAATGCCAATCTCACTTACCTTACTTTTGATGCCAATCTCACTCACCTTACTTTTGATGTCAATCTTCCTTTTCAGTTTATTGCGGGATTTTTTCGAACTGTCCATGAAATTTTCATCTATTTTCTGTAGAAACTCATCTCTACTACATGAAATTTCCTACTTTCCAACTAAAGTAAAGTGAACACATATCATGTATTAATGCTGAAGGGGTGTGAGATGTTAACGATCTCACACTTCAGTGGCTCTGCTATATGAGGGCTGTAGTCATCTCCTCTACCTCGTAGTATTTACTTCTCGGATTAACCCGGAACCCAATTAAGGCAGGGTCGATCGGGGAGCCGTTGATATATTTTAAATTTGTTAAAACCCCGCCTCAACTAGGGAATGAACCCAGGACCACTCATATATCAACTAACACATATCCCAAAGAACAAATATTGGAACTATTTGAGAAGATGGTACAGTTAAAAGTTAAAGTATGTATCTAGAAAATGGTAAATTTTGAAGCTGAAATGAGTCCGTGTGTTGCCGGGCCCGAGAGGGAAGCAAATAATAACAACACTGTTTACCTTCCATGTATGTTGTAAGAAGCGACAAAGAAGGTAATGGGATGAAGTTGACTGTCCCATCCCATATATGGTCAAAATGACCCAAAGCCATACTAAAGACGAATGTGTCAGGCCTAAAGTTTTATATATATAGCAGCATTGTTGTAAACCATGACACAACGCATTCTGTTCTCTGGACTACATCCTGCTAATCTGTAGGAGTTTGAGAACGAAGAAGAAGCTGAAATCCAAAAATACACAATTCAAACATTGTAAATATTATTTTAAAATGAATTAAAATACGTGCTTTTAACACATGGATAAGAGGCGTCTGTAACTATGTCGCTAGCGAAGGCGAAATGTTCAAGCAAACTTTACTGTGATTAACGTTTAGTCTTCTTCTTCTTCTTCTTTCGTTCACTTGAAACATGTCTATATCTGCAATTCTGTCTCCTTAATAAAACTCACTGTCTTTTGTAGTTCATACAGTGTCCCATAGAGCTTTGATTCCAGTGTTGTTTCCTCTGGCCAATATGTCTGCCTCAGTGTTTCATGCTCAGAACACTCTTGAAGTATATGTTTGGCACTCTGTACTGCCTGTCCACATGGCCGACGTTTAGTCTGATGTTCAGTGTAACAGTACAGGAACCAATTCTCTATTACGATTGGTCTACTATCTATATAGCTACAGAGGTAATGTAGAAGAGCTCTTGGCTACCAAAAAAAACAAATGATCACTGGAACTTTTCCTGTTGTCCTGGAGCACAAAAAGTACACCAGGTCACCAGACTTTGTTTCTGGTTTCGACCGTGTGTTCCCAGGGCTTGAGAGGGGAGCAAAGAATAGCAACACTATTTACCTTCCTTGCATGTCGTAAGAGGCGACTAAGGAGGTTATGGGATGGAGTTGGCTGTACCATTCCATATAGGGTCAAAATTATCCAAAGCTATGCTAAAGGCGGATGTGTCAGGCTAAAAGGCGCATATATCGAAGCATTACTGTAAACCATGACACAACTAATTCCGTTCTCTGGACAACATCCTGCTTATCTGGAAGGGTTTGAGAACGAACGAAGAAGAAGAACTTTCTAGTGTCATTTCAGCCCGTGAACACCACACAGAAATTAGAAATATCACAGACATAAATATTGCACACAGAAATTAGAAATATCACAGACACAAATATCACACACAGAAATTAGAAATATCACAGACACAAATATCACACACAGAAATTAGAAATATCACAGACACAAATATCACACACAGAAATATCACGTGTTAAATCCAAAACCACTTCTGTGTTGTTGGTGTCAACACTGTGATCTACCATGCATATCGTAAGAGGCAACTGATGCGGTTTCAGGAGTGAAGTTGTCTGTCCAATCACACATCAGTGACTCAGAAACGACGTACAATTCAGGTATGCCTGTCCGAGAGATGAATATATTGCAGACAAGCTGTAAACAGCTTTCTTCGTACTTCTTCTAGCACATGCCGTGTGGCCTTAGTTATGGTGTTTGTTCAATACCTTCTGTTTTGTGTGATAACAATCATTTCTATTCAATACCTTCTGTTTTGTGTGATAACAATCATTTCTATTCAATACCTTCTGTTTTGTGTGATAACAATCATTTCTATTCAATACCTTCTGTCTTGTGTGATAACAATCATTTCTATTCAATACCTTCTGCCTTGTGTGATGTCAATGATTTCCAATAGCGATGTTCTTCCATGTTAAAATGTCATACTATCCATCATCATTTCTCTTAGTTTCCTCTCACTTCTCTTACTCTTCAACTTGTCCGCTGTCCTGCTTCTTCCATTGCTCAAGATATATCTAAAAATGTGCACTGTCTCCTGATACGAATGGATATATCTCTTTTGATTTAATTTCTTCCAATATATTTTCATTATGTTTTTTATCTGTTCATTGTGTTCTCAACATTCTTCTATAAAAACCACATCTCTGCTGCTTCAATATACTTATTACTATTCTGCTGATTGTCCAAGATTCACTTCCTAACACCAGAATTGGTTATTCGGATTACATCTTGCTAATACGTAAAAGTTTTAGAAAGTATAAGAAGAAGAGGAAGACAGTAATACATTATTTGTAAATGACTTACACCGATTATGATTGTGACACACCTTTTCTTTATAGCATATCTTATTCAAGGCTTACATACTTTGTGACTGTGGTGCAACTTTTGTTGGTAGAATTTCTTATTCAAGGCTTACATACTTTGTGACTGTGGTGCAACTTTTGTTGGTAGAATTTCTTATTCAAGGATTACATACTTTGTGACTGTGGTGCAACTTTTGTTGGTAGAATTTCTTATTCAAGGCTTACATACTTTGCGACTGTGGTGCAACTTTTGTTGGTAGAATTTTTTATTCACAGCTTACACAGGTTATGCTTGTGACACAGCTTCTGTTGAAACAGATTTTGTTGATCGCATATCTTATTCAAGGCTTACACAGGTTATGCTTGTGACACAGCTTCTGTTGGTAGCATATCTTATTCAAGGCTTCCACGGGTTATCTTTGTGACACAGCTTCTGTTGGTAGCATATCTTATTCAAGGCTTCCACGGGTTATGCTTGTGACACAGCTTCTGTTGGTAGCATATCTTATTCAAGGCTTCCACGGGTTATCCTTGTGACACAGCTTCTGTTGGTAGCATATCTTATTCAAGGCTTCCACGAGTTATCCTTGTGACACAGCTTCTGTTGGTAGCATATCTTATTCATGGCGCACATACCAACCCAATATTCTTTGGTTGTAGCCTTCCTCTTCGTCCTCACTTTTTTCTCAAACTCCTGCATATAACAGGTTAGTGTTAGGATAACGGAATTCATTGTGTCTTAGTTTATATCTTGGCTGCTATATTTGTGCCTTTCGGCCCCTTTGACCCTCTATGGTATAGGATACTAAACTCCACACCCTAACACTCTGTGTGTAAGATGTTGTGAGCGCATCCCCAAGTCGTCTCCTGCGACATGAATGACAGATAATAGTGTTGCTACTATTCATTCCTTTATGGGGCCCAGGAAAATATACGGGAGATTTGCTGCAGCGATTATCTCATCATCACCAGGTGCCATGCCGGCTGGCGCATGCTGTCATGACTCTCCACAGCTCTCTGTCCACAGTATTATGTATCAAAGTCGTTGTTGTTTTCTTGCCGTGCCAGGTTGTCAAACTGTCTAATATTTTCTCACGTTGTCGCCCTCTGTCTCTGTTGCCTTCATTTTTGCCTGTTGTGACTAAGCGATTATCTAGGCAGTATAAATACGTTCAGAAGGTTGACTTTACTTTAAGATTGGGCCTGATGCACAATTTCATGTGACGGAGTTTCAACCTGGTACCAAAGACACATACTGTACCTCCCCGCCGCCGTGTCGGACAACATAACTTTACACACTCGAGATTAGCAAGAGGATTATTGATCGAATCTAACACCATCTGTTGGATATATGATCTAGGCAAATGGCGTAGTCTAACCACCAACTTTCTAAAAAATAATACTGATTATTTGGCGCATTCAGAACTCTGCCATCAGATTGTGTTTCACTTATGATTATTGCCGACCTGTCCTAAAGCTAAATGGCCTCTAGTTCATTACTTCGGACATTTTTTTAAAAATCATTTATTCCCAGCAACAGTAACATCATAATATGTACTCACTGCAGCAAAACTAAATCCAAACTTGGAATATGACAATAAAATGTCCATAATCACTGGAAATACACATACATGCATATATGAGACTTGTTGAAAATACACCCGGTGCTGGCGACAATCTATCTTATTAAAATCTAGTATATAAAAGATTAAGATAACTTTCCTGCGACACACTATGTATTAACGTTTTGGTTGACTGCCTTCATTCTTCCCCATAAATAAAAATAAGCAATGCGTGAAAATAGTGGGATTAACTTGAAATAATACATAGACATCTGAGAAGTCCAGAATGAAACCAGAGACACTATTTCGAATTGGCGGGGCATTTATAAGTCATTGGATGGTGCACAAGGTAAATAGAAGGGCATGATCTAGAACAAGAGTTAAAAATGTTCTCTATATTGATTTCCCTGTGTTAAAAATATTCAACTTCAGTTATTTGGCACCGTCAGCTGTAGACTTAGTAGGTGCTAGACATGTGCCTATACCATGCAGACCCATTCTGTCCATATTTGCTAAAGCAGGGTAGGTAACTTCTTGAACGCGTGTCATTTATTGTATAATTCACCTGGACTCACCATTTGGTTCAGCCCGCCGAATGTAACCGATGCTTGACTAAATAGTCAATAAATCTAAAGCTGTATTCCATAACATTATCCATTTATATTAAGAGAATAATAATAATAATAATAATAATAATAATAATAATAATAATAATAATAATAATAATAATAATAGTAATAATAATAATAATAATAATAATAATAGTAATAATAATAATAATAATAATAATAATAATGTACATAATTCCTCACCAAAGAGAACCAGTTTCAACAGTCAAATTAGCAGTGAATTACTTTTAAGTGTTTGAGTAAATATTGCAGGCAAAATTTTAAGTTGATAATTTTGTGTGACCCGAGATTGATAGCAATTTCGCCCGTGTGCGCTGGGGCCCGAAAGGGGAGCACAGAATAGCAACACTGTTTACCTTCCACGCATGTCGTAAAAGGCGACTAAGGAAGTTATGAGATGGAGTTGGCTGTTCGATCCCATATAGGGCCAGTGACCCAACGCCATGCTGAAGTCGGATGTGTCAGGCCGAAAGTCGCAGATATCGCAGCAATGCTGTAAACCATGACACAACGCATTCCGTTCTCCGGACTACATAATGCTAATCTGCAGGAGTTTGAGAACGAACGCAGAAGAAGAAGAAGATAGCAATTTACAAATGGCCATTGGCACAAAAAGGGCTTCTATCCTCAATCATAAAAGCCACATTTACCATCGAAGTGGATTTTACATGTGTGTCCCGTGATGCCATTAATGAATCATTTGTAAACGTTACATCATGAAGTACATAAGGAAAATGAGTTTGAGGCATGCAGACCGATTATGTCCAGATTTTCAAAGTATAATATGCCAGCCTGGGACTCCTGTTTCTTCAACAGCGTTCATTCTCAAACTCTTGTTGATCTCTCTTGTATAGCAGGACAATGATCCTACTAGTTTTCAGCACGATGTCGTCCAGAAAATAGAAATGTGTTGTACCACCTTTTTATTTGAATCAATGGTCCGACACATCCGTATTCGGCGGAACTGGCCAATTCAATGATGCAGACCATCGGGGTGCTCGTGATTTCCAGGTTGCTTCCACGAAATCCTGCTCCTCTGATGATCGGACTCGATATGCGCCTGAGAACCGGTATATCCATCAGTTTGACACACTGCATTCCCATGTGGATTAATACCTGTCATTCATGTGTGTAGATGCTCTTTTATGTTCGGCCATTTTTCTAATGTTTTTCTTTTTTATCACGGCACCCCGTGATATTCTGCCAACTTTTTGTTTTGTTTAGTTTCATTTCTATCCTTATAATTTTTTCATCATCTATAATCTTCCAGATTTCTCCCGTTCGGTCATTATTATGTAAATGTGAACAGTGTTGTTTCATACTCGTCGTGTGTTAGGTTTTGTTCTTGATGAAAAACTTTTGTTCGAAACATTGTTTTTCATGTCACCATTGATTAGCATAATTTTATTACCCCATTCAAATTTCGCCTGAAGAGAAAATGCATTTTTTTCATTAACAATAAATTCTCATAACATTTTCATTAGCAGATAATGTTTTTCATTGTTTACGAGCCTGTAATTTGTGGTTGAATATTTTCGTATGTGGAATGTTTTTGGGGAATCGGAAGATTAGATATTAATAAAAGGGTTCCTGGAAAAAAAAAATAATCATAGGGTATCTGTACTTGAAAAATATCTTTAGGTGGGATTGGCCATTGATACATCTTTAGTAAAAACAAAAATGTTTACCTAAAAAAGGTAATTTATTAAATTTCGAAGGATTTCTAGTGATATTTTTGTTGTTGTTGTTGTTGATAAAACGATTAAAGGAGAAAAGCTATACCCGTTCCTTTTTGCTTATTCGCTATTAATTTTTGCTTGTGCTATCTTTTTTGTAGTAGGACAATTGTTCTAGATTTCGAGCAGGATATAGTCCAGAAAATAGAGATTTGTTGCGTCGCCTTTCTATTTTCACGCTTCCAGACTACCAACAGACAGCATGCCACATATGGCCATGACACATAGACACTCGTGGAACTTCGGAAACTAAATATGCACCAAGAAACCCCGCCTCCCTCAACAGAACCGTGCCTTTGAGAAAACACACTATATGCGTTGAGTGTCACCTCGGTTACTCAACTGAAGAGGACCTACGCTTTTGTGAGAAAGGCTATGCGCTGGTAAGAGCTACCAGTTCATAAGATTATTTCATCATCATCGAAAAGACGTGTTCTTATCAAGAGGGGGGATGAAACCCCCCCCCCCCCCAAATACCCTTTACCTCCGGCACAGAGGTGCGTAGCAAGCAGAAATATATTAGTCTATAGGAATTCCACGATAACTAACAAGTTGAGAACCCTTTAGTCTACTCTATTCTTCGTACACAAATGAACAGAAATAGATATACGCATTGCCAATATTAGTCAATAAAATAACCTGGTAACGAAACACAGTGACACACGACGTTTCGACTAACAAACTTGTCTTCTGTCACTGTGTCTCGATGCTATAATAGATTGCTGTATTGACTAATATTGGTAGCACTTATACAGTGAAACCTTGGCTTTCGTTGACATCGGTTATCGTCGTTTTCGGTAATCGCCGATTTTTCAGCGAAAAATTTGACTGGGATTTCGTTGTTGGCGTCGAATTTCATCGGATGTTTAGCTGATCTTAGTGCCAAAATACCACGAAGGAAAGATAACTTAGATAGTGCCATGATTATATAAGGTCCTTATTGAGGTGGATTCCACTTCCAAACAATAAAATCTCTCCTTCTCACCGTCTTCCATACGTCAAGAAGATTCTTCAGAAAAGTAATTGCCACGTCAAATGTTCATTTATTCTTTACATGAATCTTTTATATTCATTTTATGTTAATTTCGTATTGTTTTTTATATTTAACCCTATATTTATTTTCTATACAAATATGTGTTTGGTATGTATTTTGGAGTGTCTAGATCGAATTAATTGGATTTACATGTGCACCTTTCCCTCTTCACTTATCACTATCTTCTCCCCATACCCTCTTCTTTCCTGCTGTGTTGTTCCATCTTTGCTTCCTCCGCTATCTATTCACTATCTCTCCTTTTCTTTCCTCCCTATCATAACCATGTTTGTCTCCGTGTAAGATTCGTTGTACTGTTGTCTTTTGTTTGTCCTGATGAAGGCTTTTTAGTTGAAACGTCGTCTGTATCTCGTTGTTATGTTGCTTTATGTCTCATTTTGGTAACACTTCTACTTATTTTTGTGATATTTGCCCTGTGCTACTCCAGCCACTCATTTCCTTTTTAGGGTTGTTACCCTACTCTGGAACATTTATCCCTAGACATGATTGCCTCGGTTTTCACTGTACATATTTCTGTTTATTTGTATACGCGCCTTGTGTAACCCCAGACCATCCATTTCCAGTTTCGGATTGTTACCCGACAAGGGACCGTTATCTCTCTATTCTTTACATTTGTATTATATCTAACATCTGATGTTATCATGACATCCAAGTATTTCAATTGATTAAAGACAATCCCACGCACTCTAACGATTAAATACGGGGTATTATCTCTGTATTACGCAGACTTCATACCTGAAACGCAACCACAGAAACGTTCAGCATGATAAGACCACTCTTGAAAATTATTGTTTGAATAGACAAATTACGTAACATTGACACACCCGTACACACATTCCCATTCCCGCTACACATCTTGCGCGTTTTCCGTGTGTACTAACAGAGTGATTTATTCGAGATTTGAAATACGTGTACGTATTATGAATATTCTGTCAGTTTCTAGTGATACTGATATTTAGGTTTCTCGATTAAACACATGTGTTCTTGATTAGCATTGTTCGGGTTTCGTATTTGTTATGTGGAGGCGTGAAGGGAAGTGCAAAAGTCATATTTCATCTTGCCGTTCATGGGTGTCCGTAGATAAGGAGGGGTGACGATTTGAATGGTTACGACACCCATCCATCTTACTAAATTATAACATGTTCGTGGAATCAAACAAATAAAAAAAGCACACTCCCCAATCCCCTTTCCTTTTATTGAATTGTATTTAAAAATAATAATCAGCACATCTTGTACATAAACGAAAGGGGTGCATGGCCGGAAGGTTAGATCTTTGATCTCACACCCGTGAGGTCCCAGAGTTCGATCCCAGGTAAGGACTGGATTTTTTTTCTGCCAGAGAGCAAAAACATAAAACTAGACCACATAGTAGCTCTAATACACAAACATAAAACTAGACCACATAGTAACTCTAATACACAAACAATAAACTAGACCACATAGTAACTCTAATACACAAACAATAAACTAGACCACATATTAGCTCTAATACACAAACAATAAACTAGACCACATTGTAGCTCTAACACACAGACAATAAACTAGAGCACATATTAACTCTAATACACAAGCAATAAACTAGACCACATAGTAGCTCTAATACACAAACATAAAACAGGTTCCGGGTAATACAAATCATAACTTTGTATCTATACAGATGAGATAATGAAACGAGAATGCTTTCTAGCCAAAGGTACATTTCATATATCAACATTTTTATAAATATGTTCGAAGTATGCGGTTATTTTATTGGTGGAGAGGGGCGAGTACGGTGTATTACCACTAAAACTATAAGAATTTTTGTTTCGTGAACTAAGTGTTATACTCGTGACTTTCGACAATACCCATATCTTCATACATCGTACATATCCGTGCTGTTCAATGCATGAGAATCAGCTAGGGACGGTCTGGAGGAGGAATATTCTGGAGATGTAATTTGAAAATATTGTACTTGAAACCCCGACTGTTTTTGGTAACAACCGACTCTTTCTGTGACATTTTAAAATCCCGATTCATATCCTCTTCTATGTCTAGATGTCCATGAATAAACATCCGTAAAAATCACTGTTATCTCAACTTAACAACCAAACAAAAGAAGTTGACGACACAGAACCCCCTGACACATCTATGCCTTTGAGAATTAACCTTAGGTCTATACACGTTCGGGTGTCACCAACTGAGAAGGACCTATTCTTTTGTCAGAAAACAGGCCCGTAGACACGGGAGAAGTTTGCGATGATCAAACCTCTCCATTATCAAAATTGAACATGACAGTACCAGAAACTTAGCCAAAAAGTGGATAAAACCCCCTCCTTTGCGATTTTTCACAAAAAGGTCTTAAAATAGGTAAAACCCCCACCTTTAGGAAATCATATCTACGGCCCTGCCTGAAAGGTATCGGCTGTCAAGATCTACCTGTTCACAGTTGATATACTGATATCATCACCATTAGCATAATCAATGACACTAATGGCAGGTAAGAGTGTCACTATTCTTTGGTCACCTTCTAGGCCCCCGCAACACACCGACTTTCATGTTACTATTTCTCTCTGATTATAATTTCTGTGGAGAATATCTGTGAATCTTATCTATACGATATTTCTGAAGTGAATAGGGCTTCAAACGTTGTTGAACCGCCACTATCTGAAATTGATATAATCCTCTCGCGAAGATTACAGCAGCTCCCCACTGATGAATAATCCAAATATTAGGAGGCTCAACGATAGACAGGAAGATTATCCTAGTGGGGACAAAATCCAGAAGCAAATATACATTTCCGAAATATGTCTGCCTCTTGAACAATTTTTTTAGAAAGAAAGTACACATTTTGAACTGCTGTATTTTTGTCATGGCATATTTAAGAACTATACCTTCATATGTAGCTATCATCTTCTTTTGCGTTCGTTCTAAAACTCCTGCAGGTATACATGATGTTGTCCGAAGAATGGAGTAAGGTGTGCCATGGTTTACAGATTGGTTGCAATATCTGAGCTTTTCGGCCTGACATGTCCTACAACATTCCTTAGTTTCCTCTGATATTGCAAGATATAATGTTGTCATTTATTTATCACTTTTCAGAAACACACAAGCAGCATTTGAATGTGCATTAAAAATGGATTTTTTAAATTGTCATAAAATGACGAAATTCTGGCAACCCTGATTTATACGAGATCCATGTTTCGTCAACTTATGACAGCGCTAATCATATGAGAACCCTTTTCATTGCACTTCTTCACAAATATCCATGTCTGCTACAATCTCTTACATACTTTTCGTTGTACTTCTCCACAAATATCCATGTCTGCTACAATCTCTTAGATACTTTTCGTTGTACTTCTCCACAAATATCCATGTCTGCTACAATCTCTTAGATACTTTTCGTTGTACTTCTTCACAAATATCCATGTCTGCTACAATCTCTTAGATACTTTTCGTTGTACTTCTCCACAAATATCCATCTCTGCCACAATCTCTTACACAGAAACATCTCAGCGGGCCTAGTGTACACATTTTGTAATAACGGCAAGTGTATTCTCCCTATAGTTTAGCTCACCCAATTCTCTGTTGAGCATTGTTCTCTACAAAATCTCTTCCATCTTGCCCCGTCTTTAGATATTCATCCTGTACATTTATACATCTATTTTGTATGTTTTGTTTTTATCTCTTTAATTTAAATGTTTCTTAATCTTCTACTTTTCTCTTTTTTCGCGGAATTCCAGAATAATGCCCGTCTTATAATCATTGTTCCTCGTCTTCTTAGTGTTCATCCTGGCTATCTCCTCGGACGCTCTTACGATCTCTCTCTCTCTCTTTCTTCTCTCTCTCTCTCTCTCTCTCTCTCACTCATTGTGGTGTTAATTCTACTATTTCCTCTTCTACTACCTCCGTTCTCAAACTAATTTTGACGATCATGTAGTCCGGAGGACAGAATGAGTTGTGTTGTTGTTGACAACTTGTATATATCTGTGCCTCTATGTCTGGCACATCCAACTTTTAGCATGGCTTTTTGAGTCGCTGGTGCGACAGCCGATTACCATCCCAAACCTTCTTAGTCGTTTCTCACGATATGGCAGATCACAGTATTATTGTTCTATGATATTAAGGGACTTTCCATAAATTACGTCAACAACTAGGGGGAGTGGTCTGAAAAAGTTTGACATTTGTTGACAAGGAAGGAGGAGGGGGGGGGGAACGGTGATGAAAAAAGTTGACGTCAACAGTACTATTTTCGATACACCAATTAAAATGTATGAATTTCAAATGTTTTAAAAATAAAATGTGAAAAAACATATATTTTTGCCAATTTTTTTATTCTTAAAAATTGTAGAGAGGGCTATACGTTTTTGACATATATTTTTGACAATAATCTTTTTTTTTTTTTTGGGGGGGGGGGTCTCCCTGACTTCTTGACAGGCTAATAACAAGAGGCGGGGTAAAAATTAGCAAAATGTTGTTGATATAAATTATAGGCAGCCCCTCATTATTATGAATACCGACTACACACCAGCATATTTGATTCTAATCAAAAGTTCCCGGCAACACACCAGCATATTTGATTCTAAATATGAGTTCTAAATGGACCTATGTATTTCTTGTGATTCTGTTTCCTTTTCCATGTTGTCATATGTGAATGAACTATGTGAATCTCTTGTCCAAATATCAATTTTTTCATCTACTTTAATTATAATTCTCCACATTTACAAGCTTGAAAATAAAATACAGAAATTGGTTAAACCCCGAAAATAGCAAAGGAGCTCTGACCTCTTCCTATTTTCTGCTGTACCTAGAGTCCAGGCTACGATAACGTTTCTACTCTATGTTCTATTATGTTCCTAATATATAGTTTCATCCACAGCTTCTGTTATCTCTGTGGTCCATCGTTCCGTAAGTCACCTCTGACCTTTTATCCGTTGTATCCAAATAGCATTGCTTTACATCAAACTCGAACTGATATGGAAGTTGTGTTATCAAAAATGAAACTGTGCTATTCTTACCCAAAACATGAAATGAAGTATTGTGAACACCTTCATTTATTTCTTCAATATTTTAAAAAAAAATGTATCTTGTATGTTCCAAATCTTATGATAACCTGTATTTAAAGTACAATATTACTTCTTGGTGTTGTTTTAATCTTCGACTTTTTCTTCTATCCAAAGCTGAGAGTTCATACTATTGATAAGCCTATGCTAGTTTTCTGTTGCTGTTGTTTCGAAACCCAGAAAGAGCCAGAAATTAGATCTTTCTTCCTATATATAATGTAATACTTTCTGCAGAGCTTTATTTCATACAAAAAAAGTATCCCCTCTAAGTAAGAAACTCTTCACAAATCATTGCACACAGCATAAAGCTAGTCTTTTTCATACCCAGAAATTACCCCCTTGATAAATCAGAAACTCTTCTCAAAACGTTGCACACCGCCTAAAGCTAGTCTTTCTCATACCCAGAAATTACCCCCTTGATAAATCAGAAACTCTTCTCAAAACGTTGCACACCGCCTAGAGCTAGTATTTTGGGTATGTAATAAAACTATGGAGATTATAGGAAGTAAGAACTAATCTCTTGTAATACCCGGGGTTCGATACAACAACAATATACCCAGAAGATTACAACTCTCAGTGGTGTACAATATTTTTAAAATCTCCTCTCAGAAGGGTTAAGGTCTAGGAGTGTTGTGGGTTTTCTACCTTTCTGCAGCATGCGGAGTTGGAGTGATGAGATTCAGTCCCGTCATACTTCTACCAAGCATCATATCAGTGGTGTCTATAGCAACCCAGTCATGGACCATGGTCACTGGGATGAGTAGGGCAGCCAGCTACGCATTCCCGTCCATCCAAGGGGACTCTCACATTATGCAGGAATAACACGTTTGCACTTATTCGAAACCTTTCTGGAAAGTAGTCATTAAGTTTTTGTTCACCACACATCATACGACAACTAGGACCATGGTCATGACTGAAGTGCATCAGGTTCCCCTATCGTGATGTGCAATGCTGGGTTCTTTGAATGTTGCACAGCAATGAGATACGTAATTGTAAAAGATGACATACTATGGAGGAAAGTCTTACTTTATTAGCATGCCATCTGCTGATGGTTGGTATCAAATTTCAATAGAAACATCAGACATTCCTAGTGCGGAGTTCAAGTGTGTAAAATCTGTCTGTTGTCTGAGTTGTGATAGACTTCATTTCTTCTTCTTCTTCTTCTGTGGCGTTCGTTCGCAAATTTCTGCAAATTAACAGGATGAGAACGGAATGAGTTGAGTCATGGTTTGCATATTTTTACGATATCTGCGCCTTTCACCCGACACATCCGACTTCAGTATGTCTTCTGGGACACGTTGATCCTATATGCGATGGGGTAGCCAACTCCACTCCATAACTTAATTAGTCGCCTTTTACGTCATGTATGGAAGGTAAACAGTGCTGCTATTCTTTATTCCTTTTCGGGCCCCGGCAACATACGTGCAGTGATATACGTATATTTAAACCGATAGGGTTTTTAACTAATACCGTTCTCCGGGACCCACGTCGGAATTGCTACTTCACCCAATAACATATATCAATCTTCTAGAAACATTCATGATTCTCAGTGACTCGATAATCATGACTCGATAATCATGACTCAATAATCATGACTTCGTTTCACGTATTTCTTACTCAGTACATAACAGACAGTAGACTATATCATTGAATCATGTGTCATACCCTGACTGACTGACCAAGTGAATGACTGAACAATTGACTGACTGACTGACTGACCGATGAAGAAGATACTATATTTTCCTCAAGTTGGAAAGTTTGAACTTCTTAACCAGCCCTCCCTTTTTGTGTTATATACAGACTTATCCGTCATGAACACTTCCAGCCCCTCAACTTTTTTTTGATTACATATATAGATATCTGGCATAAACACTCCCGACACATCCCCATTTGTCTTATATCCAAACTTATCAAACATGAACACTCCATGACCTCCTGATTCATGTTCACACACAAACACATTCTTGTTATGCAATAAAACAGCCACTAGGAAATTGGTACCAGAGCTCACACTAGGATACGGTGGGATGTCGTCATCACTATACAGTACGTGATGAGGATGCGGTAACTGATTAATCACAACCACTGACAACGCAGCGGATCACTTGAGTGCAACCTCGTGCTCCCACGCTGATGCTGATTCATAACTCAGTTATCTTTAGTTTATCTTACCGAGTCCCTCGAAGATACAGTCCTGTGGGCTAATCGGGAAAAAAATCACCTTTCTAAAGTTACGCTATGTGACTCATCCTGGCGTATCCGGCTTCACCAAATCATATTTGGGTCATTCCGACTTATTTAATGAGATAGCTAACTCCACTCATAAATACCCACTTATTTAATGAGATAGCTAACTCCACTCATAAATGTCCACTTATTTAATGAGATAGCTAACTCCACTCATAAATGTCCACTTATTTAATAAGATAGCTAACTCCACTCATAAATGCCCACTTATTTAAAGAGATAGCTAACTCCACTCATAAATACCCACTTATTTAATGAGATAGCTTACTCCACTCATAAATACCCACTTATTTAATGAGATAGCTAACTCCACTCATAAATACCCACTTATTTAATGAGATAGCTAACTCCACTCATAAATACCCACTTATTTAATGAGATAGCTAACTCCACTCATAAATACCCACTTATTTAATGAGATAGCTAACTCCACTCATAAATGTCCACTTATTTAATGAGATAGCTAACTCCACTCATAAATGTCCACTTATTTAATGAGATAGCTAACTCCACTCATAAATACCCACTTATTTAATGAGATAGCTAACTCCACTCATAAATACCCACTTATTTAATGAGATAGCTAACTCCACTCATAAATACCCACTTATTTAATGAGATAGCTAACTCCACTCATAAATACCCACTTATTTAATGAGATAGCTAACTCCACTCATAAATACCCACTTATTTAATGAGATAGCTAACTCCACTCATAAATACCCACTTATTTAATGAGATAGCTAACTCCACTCATAAATACCCACTTATTTAATGAGATAGCTAACTCCACTCATAAATACCCACTTATTTAATGAGATAGCTAACTCCACTCATAAATACCCACTTATTTAATGACATAGCTAACTCCACTCATAAATACCCACTTATTTAATGAGATAGCTAACTCCACTCATAAATACCCACTTATTTAATGAGATAGCTAACTCCATACTCATAAAAAATTTAGCAATTCAATGAGAAACTTTCTCGGTCCGGCAAATATGTTGCAGAGGGCCTGCGGTTGAGAAGCACTGGTCTAGCTAATGATTACCAAACACCAAACACTACTGTAGTATTCAGGACCTGCTTCGTAGCAATGATGTCATCTATCGGAGTTATCAGGGCATGCATCAAGTACCCAGTTCTGCAACCTTGGGATTTTTATTTTTTAAATTATTTGGGGGGGGGGGGGTACATTTTTGCAATGTGTTGTGCTATCCTGTATAGTGGAGAGACTATATCTCCAGTAAATGAAGAGTGGATTCAAACCCAGGTCGCTTGGTTGTTGTAGAGAAGCACTCTTTTATCCCATTAGGCTATATTGTAAATTGTAATTGACAAAAATGTTCTGTACAACATTCAATGCTCAAGTACAATCATATGTAAGTTATTGAATGAAACATTAATCATCATAGACATACAATCATATGTAAGTTATTGAATGAAACATTAATCATCATAGACATACAATCATATGTAAGTTATTGAATGAAACATTAATAATCATAGACATACAATCATATGTAAGTTATTGAATGAAACATTAATAATCATAGACATACAATCATATGTAAGTTATTGAACGAAACATTAATCATCATAGACATACAATCATATGTAAGTTATTGAATGAAACATTAATCATCAAAGACATACAATCATATGTAAGTTATTGAACGAAACATTAATCATCACAGACATACAATCATATGTAAGTTATTGAACGAAACATTAATCATCATAGACATACAATCATATGTAAGTTATTGAACGAAACATTAATCATCACAGACATACAATCATATGTAAGTTATTGAACGAAACATTAATCATCATAGACATACAATCATATGTAAGTTATTGAATGACACATTAATCATCATAGACAAACAATCATATGCTATTCTATGAAAGACTACTTCGACGAGTTTGACAATATTGTAAAACCAAGACGCCTACTTAATTTCTTTATGGACAGTAGACCATTTGAAGATTGATGTATCACAATGGTATTGATAAACTTGGAAGAAGAAATTTTAAACATGTAAATATACAGATAAATCTTTAATTCCGTGCTGCGAGAGTAGATATCAGATTATTTTCCAAGAAAATTTTAAGGCCTCGTTCTCACGCGCGCGCACACACACGCAACACTCACACACGTATGTGTAGCTGTAGCTCTGTTCTAACAGGACATATATAACTCAATCTGTAGCTCTGTTCTAACAGGACATATATAACTCAATATGTAGATCTGTTCTAACAGGACATATATAACTCAATATGTAGATCTGTTCTAACAGGACATATATAACTCAATCTGTAGCTCTGTTCTAACAGGACATATATAACTCAATCTGTAGCTCTGTTCTAACAGGACATATATAACTCAATCTGTAGCTCTGTTCTAACAGGACATATATAACTCAATCTGTAGCTCTGTTCTAACAGGACATATATAACTCAATCTGTAGCACTGTTCTAACAGGACATATATAACTCAATCTGTAGCTCTGTTCTAACAGGACATATATAACTCAATCTGTAGCTCTGTTCTAACAGGACATATATAACTCAATCTGTAGCTCTGTTCTAACAGGACATATATAACTCAATCTGTAGCTCTGTTCTAACAGGACATATATAACTCAATCTGTAGCTCTGTTCTAACAGGACATATATAACTCAATCTGTAGATCTGTTCTAACAGGACATATATAACTCAATATGTAGATCTGTTCTAACAGGACATATATAACTCAATATGTAGATCTGTTCTAACAGGGCATATGTAACTCAATATGTAGATATGTTCTAACAGGACATATATAACTCAATCTGTAGCTATGTTCTAACAGGACATATATAACTCAATATGTAGATATGTTCTAACAGGACATATATAACTCAATATGTAGATCTGTTCTAACAGGACATACATAACTCAATATGTAGATCTGTTCTAACAGGACATATATAACTCAATATGTAGATCTGTTCTAACAGGACATATATAACTCAATATGTAGATCTGTTCTAACAGGACATATATAACTCAATATGTAGATATGTTCTAACAGGACATATATAACTCAATATGTAGATCTGTTCTAACAGGGCATATGTAACTCAATATGTAACTGTGTTCTAACAGGGCATATGTAACTCAATATGTAGCTCTGTTCTAACAGGGCATATATAACTCAATCTGTAGCTCTGTTCTAACAGGGCATATGTAACTCAATATGTAGCTCTGTTCTAACAGGGCATATATAACTCAATATGTAGCTCTGTTCTAACAGGGCATATATAACTCAATATGTAACTGTGTTCTAACAGGGCATATGTAACTCAATATGTAGCTCTGTTCTAACAGGGCATATATAACTCAATCTGTAGCACTATTCTAACAGGGCATATATAACTCAATCTGTAGCACTGTTCTAACAGGGCATATATAACTCAATCTGTAGCACTGTTCTAACAGGGCATATATAACTCAATCTGTAGCACTGTTCTAACAGGGCATATATAACTCAATCTGTAGCACTGTTCTAACAGGGCATATATAACTCAATCTGTAGCACTGTTCTAACAGGGCATATATAACTCAATCTGTAGCTCTGTTCTAACAGGACATATATAACTCAATCTGTAGTTAGTTCTAACAGGACATATATAACTCAATCTGTAGCACTGTTCTAACAGGGCATATATAACTCAATCTGTAGCACTGTTCTAACAGGGCATATATAACTCAATCTGTAGCACTGTTCTAACAGGACATATATAACTCAATCTGTAGCTCTGTTCTAACAGGACATATATAACTCAATCTGTAGCACTGTTCTAACAGGGCATATATAACTCAATCTGTAGCACTGTTCTAACAGGACATATATAACTCAATCTGTAGCACTGTTCTAACAGGACATATATAACTCAATCTGTAGCTCTGTTCTAACAGGACATATATAACTCAATCTGTAGCACTGTTCTAACAGGACATATATAACTCAATCTGTAGTTATGTTCTAACAGGACATATATAACTCTTCTTCTTCTTCTTCTTCTTCAGCGTTCATTCTCAAACTCCCGCCAGATCTCTCTTGTAGCAGAACAATGGCCGTACTAGATTTCCAGCAGGATGTAGTCCAGAGAATGGAAATGCGTTGTGTCGCCGTTTTATTTGCGCCGATGGCCCGACACATCCGTCTTCGGCGGAATATATAACTCAATATGTAGCTCTGTTCTAATGATCATACAATGATCCTAGATTTCCACCAAGATATATGCCTAGTTCAGAAAACGAAGATCCGCTGTGTCGTCTGTTTATTTGAACAAATGGCATGTTATACGACTTTGTGGGGTATGTATCTTTATGTATACTATAATTTTAATTCTGTTTATTTTTATTTGAAAGAATTTAAAAGAATGTATGGTATTCTGTCCTCTTTCTGTTCATTATTTTTTTATACTGGTACAAAAATGTGATCCAATAAGCAGTCAATCCATTATCTTTTTCACAAAGTGCTGTTATGCTTCCTTGGGGAGTTGAATATTTGTCTTTTGCCATCTTTGTTACGTTTGCCTTGGTTAGGTTAAGTTTCTTAACAATCCCTATGATTGGATCTTTCAATCTTGTTCTTGATCTTCCTCTTGCTTTGTAGCCGTTCTTTCTGCTGTTGTGTGCCTGGTTGTGATGATTCCATTTCCATAAAGTGGTCGAACCAGTTGATCTGTTGTCTTCCTGTATACTGTTAGCATAATATGGTCTTTACTATCTTTCTGATGTTTTCATTTCTCATTCGGTCTCTTCTTGTGACTTTTGTCTTAATAATCAGTAATAATAATCAGTAAGTAAGTCAACTAAAGTTGTTCCATTTCCTTGTCACTGAGGAGATTATTAGGCAATACGGCGTTAAGTCGTGTTTTTTCCTGACCAACAAAACCTAGTCATAATGTGGTCAGCATTAACCCTGAGGACATTATTTTCCCAGAAGAAAATCTGGTATTCATTTTCCGAAGTCTGTGTCGATCTTCTTCTTCTTCTGCGTTCAGCATCTGTGGTCATGCTATACTGTCAGGCCTGTCGTCAAGACGAAGTCCACTGTCTCATCCAGGTCATAGCGGCTGCCCCATAGCTTTTGCCTCAGGTCTGTATCCTCTGGCCAGGTCTGCTGTCTCTGCTATGTGTGCTATGTGTTGATCTAGAAGCTTTTAATGATTTTAAAATAGTTCCATTTGAACTGAAAATTTAACCATGGAGCCCACAAACAGTAAGCCAGTTCACTAATAACTGAGCTGCCTAGGGTTACCATAATTGTCAGATGGAAAAAAGAGGACGTTTCGACGTGCGCCTTTAAATCCAGTGCACCCTTATTGTAGGGTTATCATAGTTTTCAGATGGAAAAAGAGGACACGCAAAATTGTCATCAAATCTGACCAATATTAAGTGTTGCACAAATAAAATTAAAGTTAAGCTACATAAAATATTGTTCTTATTTAATTATAAACTTGTATTAACCGAGTGTTAACTGAGTTTCGGCATTTTTTAAACCTTATTTAAAAAAAAATAAGTTCAATCTTCAAATAAAAAATTAATAAATTAATAATTATCACTAACGAACTCGCGTTACCGTCTGCGATGCGAAATGCGTTATGTTTACGAAAAATTGAAAATGGCTAACGGAACCAGAAGTGCTGATGGCTAATGTTAATATTGAGCTAAATATAGCTGGCGCGCGTTTTTATTTCACCATACATAATAGATTAAAGTATATAGCACAGAAAATTAAGTAAGAAAGTATCGATCGATCGGGGACGGACGGACAGTCGGGGACGGAGAAAACTCGGACAAAAGCCATTTTTCTGGAAAGCCGCCCGGACGCCCGGACAGGGGCATAAAAAGAGGACGTGTCCTGGGAAACCCGGACGTATGGTAACCCTAACCGAGCTACCGCTATCCAAATAAAAAAAAGTGGGTCCATGAGTTTTTAACTGCTGTTGACAGAAGAGGAGTGTATGAAGGGGGAATATACATGACATGCAAATTACTACATTGCAGATATCGATGTGTAGCCCTGTAATCGATTGTTACGACATACATGGAAGATCATAACGTGACTTCTGCTCCACTAACAGTGCAAGGGATGCAACCACATAATATAAACACGAAAGTTGAGATATAAAAACGTATCAAATATAAACATTGGAAAAGAACCGGTATTCATCCATACATAAACACGTAACCTGTCAGGGTTATATCGATACCACATTGGATGTGTCAATGCACAAATATAACGAATAAACGTTACAGTGTCGTGTAACGCCCGTGTGTTGCCGGGGCCCGAAAGGGGAGCAAAGAATAGCAACACTGGTTACCTTCCATGCATGTCGTAAGAGACGACTAAGGAGGACTAAGATAGCTAGCTCCATCCCATATAGGATTAGTGACCCAAAGCCATGGTGAAGTCGGATGTTTCAGGCCGAAAGGCGCAGATATCGCAGCAATGCTGTAAACCATGACACAACGCATTCCGTTCTCAGGACTGCATCCTCTGGTCTGCAGGAGTTTGAGAACAAACGCAGAAGTGTCGTGTAACAACCCTAAACAGGAAATGGGTGACTGGGGTAACACAGGGCAAATATCAAAATAGACAAAAATGGGTATAAGTGTTACCAAAATAAGTCGATAAAACAACGAGACACAGTGACAGACGACGTGTCGACTAAAAAGCCTTAATCAGGACAAGCAATAGACCACAATAAAGAAATCTTACATAGAGACACACATGGTTGTGATAGGAAAGAAAGAAAAGGGGAAAAGGACAATAGAGAATGGATGATGGAGGAATTCCTATCATAACCATGTTTGTCTCTATGTAAGATTTCTTTATTGTGGTCTATTGCTTGTCCTGTGTCTCGTTATTAGGTTATGTTATCGACTTATTTTGGTAACACGTATACCTATTTTTTGTCTATTTTGTCAATACACAAAGCTATCCAACGATGTCTTTCCTCAGAGATGCTAATGAGTTTGGAGAAATGTTACTGGTCCAATCTTTTATATTGTCTGCCCGTGATAATCTGTCACCATTTCTCCTTCCTTCATCTATTCCCTGCCACATCGTGTTTAGAGTTAAATATCCATTACGCAGGATTCATGCTGGAATGAGATACTTCATGCTAAAATAATACAACTATCGCAGTCGAGTTGTAAACTATAACACAGTACATTTCATAATCTAACTATATCCTATTAATCAGCAGGAGGTTGAGAACGAACATAGAAACAGAAGCAAGAAGAAGAAAAAGTGGATATCTAACACACATCCAAATATGGCACTATAAGATATGCGGTTATTTTGAGGTCTTTGAATACAATTCTCTGCCGAAGACGGATGTGTCGGGGCATTGGCGCAAATAAAACGGTGACACAACGCATTTCTATTCTCTGGATTACATCCTGCTGGAAATCTAGTAGGACAATGATCCTGCTAAAAGAGATCCAGCGGGAGTTTGAGAATGAACGCTGAAGAAGAAAGAAGAATAATACAATTCACCGCATATAATTGCAGTCTTAAACAAGATAAATTTGAGAATTATAAAATGATTCTTCTAATCTATATTAATGTATGGCTCACATACGCGAACCATAAACAAACAATTAGAAGACAGGACATGTCAGGACATGTATGAAGACAGACACCTTTGAGGGTAGATATATAGAAGAATAGAGAGAACGTCATGAAAAGAGAAGAAAAATAAAGAGGTTCTAACAACGTGTGAAGAAAGAATTATTAAAGGAATATAAAGAATAAAGATTAAGTAAATAAAATATTTTGGACATCTTAAAGGACATGACACCTTGTTGAAGACCTTACTTGAGGGTAAAGTCGAGGGGAGGCGATCAAGAGGGAGACAGAAATACAAGTGGGAGAGTAACATCGCGCGATGGGCAGGTTACATTCTAGCAGAGTTCACCACCAAGACAAGAGAAGGGAATGTTGGAGGTCTGCTGCAGGCAACCTTCACTGCGGAGATGACACTTGATGATGAACTACAGTCTTCATACATTAAGTTGATTGCCAATTATTATGGCTTTTTAAATGTTCTTTTAGTAGTTTTAATACAATCTATCCGGAATCTCTATATGATTCTTCTATATCTAAATTCGAAGTCACAATGTGAGTAAAAATTTTAAAAAAAAACAAGCGTTAGTGCTTGTCCTCAAAGCAGGTCCTTTTATTTATCTTTTTATATTAGACTTTTATGTCCATATTAAATTGTATATGCGTGTGCATTCATTGATCGGTGTTTAGAATTATACATGACTAACTGAATTTAACCTATACATGGCTAAGTGAATTTAACCTATACATGGCTAAGTGAATTTAACTTATACATTACTAAACGAATTGAACCTATACATGGCTACGTCAATTTAACCTGTATGGAAGCCAGCTATTTATAAATAGTTGCTATAGGGGATGTCCATAAAATGTGTGAATAATTGGGAGGGGGGGTCCTGAAACAGGATTAGGCAGAAGGAGGAAGGTTGACAAATGTTGCCGGGGTCGAAAGGGGAGCAAAGAATAGCAACACTGTTTATCTTCCATGCATGACGTAAAAGACGACTAAGGAGGTTATGGGATGGAGCTGGCTATCCCATCCCATATAGGATTCGTGACCCAAAGCCATGTTGAAGTCGGATGTGTCAGGCCGAAAGGCGCAGATATCGCATCATTGATGTAAACCATGACACAACGCATTCCCTTCTCCGGACTTCATCCTGCTAATCTACAGGTGTTTGAGAACGAACGCAGAAGAAGAGGAAGATATACCAATGAAATTGTTTTAATTAGAGACATTTTGAAAAAGAAGGAAATAAAACATGGCTTTCTTTCGTAAATATTGAGGGGGGTGTTATTGTTTTCATATAATTAAGCAAGGGGGGGGGGTCCTGAATTATTGAAATATCTGATAGAGGAAAGGGTAAAAAATTGGGGAAAATATACGTTATTTATGAACAGTCCCTAGACAAATATAATTGCAACACAAAAGGTATACAGGGAGCTAACTTAAAATAAATACAACACAAAAGGGATACGGGAGGTAGTTCAATGAATATGCCTGATGTGTCGACTTTCTGTTTTGCTAACACTGTTACGTAAGTTTCGATGTCTTTATGTTCTATAGACTTACCTTGAAAATTCCACCTGGAAAAATGTAATAAGATAGAATAAAGGAAAGTGATGATTATTGATTGAGAACAGTTTCTACAGAAGGTATACACATATTCCAGTTAGTGTGTTTCGGTCCCTAGAAATTATAAGCATTTTAACTCTTGTATTCTTTTTTGCAATGGAGAGAGTCCTCGGCCTAGCACATCTGACTCAGCACGACATATGATAACTTTGACCCTGTATGGGATGGAACAACTAACTCCATCACACAAATACTTCTAGTAGCTTCTTATCTCATATATTGCAAGTAACACTGTCACTATTCTTTGCTTCCTTTTCGGGCTCCGACCACATATAGGTTGTTGATAAATTAGATCAACAATTGGGAAGTGCTCAGAACGTCTTACAAAGCTGCGTGCGTGCGAAGAGAGTCAATTAAAAAAGAAAGTTAAATTTTTTGAATTTGAAATTTTATTTTGGACACATCAGGAAAAAAAAGACATTTAGTTTTTCGTACATTTTCTACCATAAAATATTGGGGAGGGGGGTGTCAATTTTTACATAATTAAGGAGCAGGTACTTGAATTCTTGACTGTCTTTTGATAAGGAATAGCTGTCATAAAATGGTTTTTAAAAACTGTTTAATTGTTATAGATAACCCCCATACAGATTTTCAAGTGTGCAATCAAAGCAACGGCAATGAATGTAAAACGACATGTTCAATTAATTTCACGTTATAACTGCTAGCACAATGGATGTCCTTTTGTAATATAATTTCGCCCCAACATAAGCCCGCACGAAGATAAAATACAACAACTCCGAATGTAACTACACTAAACTCCCGTCTTAGGTTGACAGTGCGTGCCTCAGCAAGTAGTATTTAATCCCGTAATTCGCAATCAAAGTTCACGTTAGACTACCCGTCCTTCATTGCGTTGACCTACTAATGGTGAATGAACACCTATGGTTCTAACATTGAGCTATCACAATGGTTATAAATCAATAATTAATTTTCAGGGATTTTTTTTTAACATTAGGTATTAGGTATGTTGATTCTTATCTTCGCACACCGGACACGTCCATAAGTGCTCCGATCTCCGCTTCAGTAAATATCTCAGGGTATAACGGCTGATTGTTCCTATTCTTTGTTGTTTCACTACTCTTTTTGAAATCTTTGTTAAGTGTTCTCTTCGGGACACGCCCATCCTCACTCCCAATTCTTGCATTCTTGATATTGACTCATGCTTATTCATCTCAAAATCCTCTGATCATGAGGACTCACGAAGAGCAGTGAGTATGTCTGCTAGGTCCATAGGCTGACCGTCTGTTTTTGTGGTGAGACTAGCTAATTTGTCGGCCCGTTCGTTTCCCTCCACGCCCGCATGTCCGGGGACAAAAATAAGCGTGAGTTTTCGTAGTGATGCCCGCATTGTAGCTTTCTCCAATGACTTCGCCCATTCCCTAAGTACATCACATGTTTTGACTTTCTGAATCATATTCAGTGAGTCACTTAGTATGCATGCATGGGAATAGGTTTGCGATTCCAGCCAGAAAAGTGTCTGCGTTAAGGCGAATACTTCCATAGTTTTAACATATAAAACTTCAATTTTTTAACATACAAAACTATAAAATAGCAATACCGTAAATTTAAAAAAAATATCAACATCCCCTATTTACAGATAAACCTAGATTAGTGTATATAACCGAAACATCCTTCTACAAATACATCAGTAATTAACAATGAAATAGTCAATTTTCATTATGCATGTAAAGAATCAATCAATCAATTTGCTTCTAATAAGTTTCCAGCTTTTCATTTCCTAAAACTAAAAGAATGATAAGTGCAGCAGCAAATGAGGCCACAATGGCAGAATGGACACCAAGTATAATCCGTTTCGCCAAAATGATCTGCAAATGAAACAAAAATGTTATTTTGACAAAAAGTTGCAAAATTAGATTTGAAAATGTGGCAAAGAGAGAAAATATTTCTTCTACATTAATTAATATCACTTTTACGTCCGTGTGGGAACCGGGACCTGGACTTCTAGTTCTGTGTGCAAAGAATAGAATCGCTGTCTGCTTTCCAAGCAAGTCGTAAGAGGCGAATAAAGAACAGTTGGAGAATGTAAATGGGAAAAATGTATTGTCACTGCATGAATGAATTAATAAACCCGTAACCGATCAGGGTTGTACGGGTACCACATTGGATGCTTCAGCACACAGAGCCTTCCTTCGATTTCTATCTTCATCGATGCGGAGGAGTGAGGAAAAATCTTGCCCTGTTCATTCCTTGATGTTGTCTGTCCATGTCTTTATTTGCCCTTCTCTGCCCCCCCCCCATCTACATCCCGTTGGAATATCTAATAATACAAGGTCCTGCTACAGGAGATATCCAGTGGGAGTTTGAAAAGAGCACCCAAAAAAGAACAATACATGGAATTATGTAAGTACAGTTAATAACAATAGTACTTACGTAGAACACAGGCTTTTGGCGTTTCACTCGAACACAACAGACGGACTATTACTAAGGGGTTATGAGGTATAAGCACGAAAAAATACAAATGACAATACACAAGATATTTTCAGCGTTTCGAACCGCTAGGACTTTCTCAAAAATATATAAAACAAACAGTGAAAAACAATGAAAACAGTAAAAAAAACAATGCTACCATTACACAGTATAATATATTTGATATAATAAATACAAAGTTAATAACAATGGTGATTGAGAAATACGTTAACCATTTAGATCCTGATGCACGTACGTGTCTGTCTGTATCATACCTTATCTATCCTCATTATAACCTTGACCTCACAAGGATAAATTAAAGGTTGATACTTACCTTTGAAGCATTCTCAGCATTTTTATCACTTGATTCATCATTCGCACACACTTCATAGACTTCACTATGTTCTATAAATGAAAGCGACAGAGATCATTAATTAGTATTAGTCACTAGTATCGATCAAGCCACGACTAAAATTCTTAAACAATTATACATAAGGGACGGGGTGTCCATAAATAATGTCAAATTCTTAAACAATTATACATAAGGGACGGGGTGTCCATAAATAATGTCAAATTCTTAAACAATTATACATAAAGGGACGGGGTGTCCATAAATAATGTCAAATTCTTAAACAATTATACATAAGGGACGGGGTGTCCATAAATAATGTCAAATTCTTAAACAATTATACATAAGGGACGGGGTGTCCATAAATAATGTCAAATTTTTAAACAATTATACATAAGGGACGGGGTGTCCATAAATAATGTCAAATTCTTAAACAATTATACATAAGGGACTGTCCATAAATTTGACAACTTTGTATGCCTTCCTCTCCTAGTATGGCAAGAGTTCATAGACTTTTTGCGCCCCAGCCCCTCCCCCTAACTATGTTTTACAGAAAATACCACCCCCCTCTTTCCAACTTTAATTTGCAGACAAAATACATGGTTTGTTAATATTTTTATAAAAACAATTTTGAATTACAAACAATTTAACGACATTTTAAACAAGTATTGTTGACGTCAACTATTCCTAATACCTCCCCCTTTCCACTTAGTTAACAACAGCCCATATATTTAATACCACCGTCCCCCCCCCATTTGTTAACATAATTTAAGGACACCCACCAGTAGATTTTCAACTTCCTCTGTTGCTCGCCTTGCTGGCAAAAACACCGAAGATGTCAGTTTACAAACCACAGCCCAACCGTACACAACCCTAATTGCACAACCCTACAACCACTTTGAGTAAAATAGACAATTGGTACTTGCAAAATCTCACAGAAACCTGTAACCACAAATAGAATGTCAGAGAAATCTATCCATCAAATAAATAGTGAGAAAAATCTACCCATCAAATAGAGTGTTAGAGAAACATCCACATAAAATAGAGTGTTAGAAAAACATCCACATCAAATAGAGAGTTAGAGAAACCTCCACATCAAATAGAGTGTTAAAGAAACATCCAAACCAAATAGAGTGATAAAGATACCTCCACATCAAATAGAGTGTTAGAGAGACCTCTACATCAAATAGAGTATTAGAGAAACCTCCACATCAAATAGAGAGTTAGAGAGACCTCTACATCAAATAGAGTGTTAGAAAAACCTCCACATCAAATAGAGAGTTAGAGAAACCTCCACATCAAATAGAGAGTTAGAGAAACCTCCACATCAAATAGAGTGTTAAAGAAAAATCCAAACCAAATAGAGTGTTAAAGAAACCTCCACATCAAATAGAGTGTTAGAAAAATCTAACCCATCAAATAAAGTGTTAGAGAAACCTCTACACCAAATAGAGTGTTAGAGAAACATCCACATCAAATAAAGTGTTAGAGAAACCTCCACATCAAATAGAGTGTTAGAAAAATCTAACCCATCAAATAAAGTGTTAAAGAAACCTCCACATCAAATAGAGTGTTAGAAAAATCTAACCCATCAAATAAAGTGTTAGAGAAACCTCTACACCAAATAGAGTGTTAGAGAAACATCCACATCAAATAAAGTGTTAGAGAAACCTCCACATCAAATAGAGTGTTAGAAAAATCTAACCCATCAAATAAAGTGTTAAAGAAACCTCTACACCAAATAGAGTGTTAAAGAAACCTCCACATCAAATAGAGTGTTAGATAGACCTCTACATCAAATAGAGTGTTAGAAAAATCTACCCATCAAATAAAGTGTTAAAGAAACCTCTACACCAAATAGAGTGTTAAAGAAACCTCCACATCAAATAGAGTGTTAGAGAAACCTCCACATCAAATAGAATGCTATAGAAACATTCTCATCAAATAAAAAAAGTCATAGATCCCAACTCCACATTTTAAAAATGAATCAAATCTGCGTATTAAAACCATTAATTTTCAATTTTACAGTATCCACTAAGTCATTTACCAATAACACTTACATATCATACAGTACGTACCAATCGTGGGCCCAAAATATTTGATGGCTTCCAGTAGCAGCTCCACAGAGACTTGCCAGACAACATAGGCACCCAAGATATAAATCAGGTAATATGGGACATTTGCCTTGGTTAATAGGACTCCGAAAAAAATATTCACCACTATACGGAAGAGTTGAAATAAAACAATATTTAGAAGCAACATCTATCAATACAATGGCAAATGTTTTAATTCTACGTCTAAATATTTGCTGTTTTAGGTTTGATATAAAAGGTATATTTTACACCTACAGGTGCTTTATATAATTTATAATAGGTGTATCTTACACCTGCAGGTGATTTATATAATTTATAATATGTGTATTTTAAAACTTCAGATGCTTTATATAATTTATAATAAGTGTATTGTACGCCTAAATGTGCTTCATATAATTTATAATATGAGCATTTTACACCTACATGCGCTTTATATAATTTATAATAGGTGTATCTTACACCTACAGGTGCTTCATATAATTTATAATAGGTGCATTTTACACCTACATGTGATTTATATAATTTATAATAGGTGTATTTTACACCTACATGTGATTTATATAATTTATAATAGGTGTATTTTACACCTACATGTGCTTTATATCTTACACCTACATGTTCTTTATATCTTATACTTATATGTGCTTTATATCTTACACCTACAGGTGTTTCATATAATTTATAACATAAACATAGCGGATTTTTTTCCGTGGTAATATCAGCGCCATATCATGGCCTTGGGATTCATCAGTATGCATACCTTTCGTCATGGGCTAGGAAACACTAAGCACCAATTTGTTTTCCTGGAGTGCAACAATATTGGTTTATCATAGTCATAACATTTACCTATAATTAAATTAAATCACAGTGCACCTACCTCCCAAAATGTGAGCCGAAGTACCGACAAGTCTATGAGCCCAATTAAAATATGGTCGTTTAAGTGTGCCAGGGTGAGGTCGCAATATTGCCATAATAGGCTGAAGTGAATAGACAATTATTGTTATTAGCATTGTTAACTTTTTTTTTATAGACAATTACAATGGACAATAAATATACAGAGCTGAAACATAGTTGCCATGTGACATTGTTTGCGCATGCGGAAGGTAAAGAAGTTTCGCTTTTGGTCTATTAGATCAACCATTAAACAATAATAAATTCTTAGAAGAATGTAAATACATTGAAGCTTTTCTTTTCTGGAAGTCTCGCGACATTGCATCTGTACAATTACGTTTCCATGTGTGCTGCAACATTTAAACAACCCAGCATTATATATCTCGCTGGGGTAACAAGATGAGCTTCGAACTTGAGAAATATCTAAGCTGGCACCGTGTACGTGGTGCCCCGGCTATGAACAGGTGACACGTAGGGTGTGCGAAAAAACTCTGTTCTTCTTCTTCAGCTTCTTCTTCAGCGTTCTCTCTCAAGTAACCACATCGAAATTATCGTGTGATTTCCGCCGGGGAGCGTGAAGTACGTTGTGCTGCAAGTTCCACAGTAGAACTGTGATTATTTTCACCCCGGTTGGCCCCTTTGTGACCTGGACGTCCGAGGTCCAGCACATCCGTTTTCGTCATTCCTTTATTTCGGGTTTGGTCCCTAGTCCGTGACAGTCTGTCTATCTGTCGCCGGGCACGCTGGTGTGTAGTGCCTCTTCGCCAAGACGCTTATCGAGCGCGTCTGTCTTGCACGAGGTGTTCCACTATCTATGAACTCATCTCGAGCAGTTGGGTGTACTGTGCCTGTGCCCATCGGGTACTGAACCGTTTCTCATCCGTGAGCCTGGTTCCGTATGAGGAAGAACTCGCCAGAAGAGTTGGACCATGGCTCGTTCGCCCTCCTACCCGAGGCGTTGTTCACCGACATCGTGAACCCCTCGTCCAAGTTCGAGTCTCACACCACGCGTTTGAGAGCACGGCGCTCTCGAGCTGAGCGACCTTGTCCCAATAGCGCCTGATCCCATCAGGTACTGAACCTTTTCTCTCTGCAAGTGTGTTTCCGGTATAGGAAAACTTGACAGTAGAGTTGGACCAGGGCTAAATCTTTGTCCCTTTTGTGCCTGAGCCCATCAGGTACTGAACCCTTTCTCTCTGCAAGTGTATTTCCGGTATAGGAAAACTTGACAGTAGAGTTGGGCCAGGACTGCCATCGTTGTCCCTTTCTTGCCTAAGCCCTTCGGGTTCGGAACCCTTTCTCTTCGCAAGCATATTTCCGGTATAGGTAGACTCGACATTAGAGTTGGTTTAGGTCTTCTTGCTTTTTCTGCGCGGCCACGATTGGGTCTGGGTCTCTGACTATAAGGATTACAGGTAACTAGAATCTCGTCTCGAGCTAACAGAGCTTATAGTTCCCCTATCCAAGGAACGTTTCAATTTTTATTTGCAGATCGCTCTGCCCTCTAGCACTGTTCTGCCCTTTCATTGTGTCATTGTACTCATTTTGACATATATTTAAATGCTCTGTCATGTACTTGATAATTCCCTGGGAGAGCCCAGTATCAGGCAGACATGTTAGCCTTGCATAGTATGGACACCTCTAATAAGAAAGGGTGCTTTGCAATGCAGAGGAAGTTGAAATTCATAAATCTGCATGTTGCGGAACGGTGGAATATCCACAAGACCTTTAGAATTTATACATTATTAATATGAGGCTAATTCTCTAAGCATTAAACTTACCCACTCTTATTAGGAGGCTAATTATCTAAGCATTGAATTTACCCACTCTTAGTAGGAGGCTAATTCTCTAAGCATTGAATTTACCCACTCTCATTAGGAGGCTAATTCTCTGAGCATTAAACTTACCCACTCTTATTAGGAGGCTAATTCTCTAAGCATTGAATTTACCCACTCTTAGTATGAGGCTAATTCTCTAAGCATTAAACTTACCCACTCTTATTAGGAGGCTAATTCTCTACGCATTGAACTTACCCACTCTTATTAGGAGGCTAATTCTCTTGCATTAAACTTACCCACTCTTAGTAGGAGGCTAAATCTCTAAGTAATGAATTTACCCACTCTTAGTATGAGACTAATTATCTAATCATTGAATTTACTCACGCTTATTAGGAGGCTAATTCTGTAAGCATTGAATTTACCCACTCTTAGTAGGAGGCTAATTCTCTAAGTATTGAATTTACCCACTCTCATTAGGAGGCTAATTCTCTAAGCATTGAATTTATCCACTCTCATTAGGAGGCTAATTCTCTAAGCATTGAATTTACCCACTCTTAGTAGGAGGCTAATTCTCTAAGCATTAAACTTACCCACTCTTAGTAGGAGGCTAATTCTCTAAGCATTTAATTTACCCACTCTTAGGAGGCTTATTCTCTATTATTGCATTGAGGCATTGTACACTGATGAGACGTCTTCTGAGAGTTAGAGTATGAAATCCAGCTATGGAAAAAACCCACATCATTTAATACAGGAAATAAGAACTAATTGCTCGTAATTCATGTGAATCTACAATAACAGTTACATTTATTTTCCACCACTGGTGAATTGTAAAGGTAAAGGTATGTCCCAAAAGGTATGTCCCATGGCAGCAATCTGCCGTTGGGAATGAAGATAACTCTTCATGTACTAAGCCGCAGCAACTATTAGGTGGGGTGGCCAGTTCCCTTCCTTGCTGTCTTTACCTCCTCTAATTCATACGTCAGGTACTCATTTACATCTGAGTCGACTGGAGGAGTGGTCGTGTCAAGCGAGAGATCACAACCCGGATTTTTATCCAGACGTGGTTTCGAACCTGGCACTCTGTAACCTAATGATAGAAAGCAAGCTCACTATCAACTAGGCAACCTCGCTCCTATTTATACAGTACAGGATCATTGACAGTATTATGTGGAAATCGCAACACCCGTTTTCCTTATATTCGAATTCCAACGTCTGTACGAGTCCATATCTAATGTGTCAATATTCAAATCATGTGGCACCTCTGAAATTAAAGTTGGTTGCAATTGATCGACTACTTTTTCTATCTCTTGCCTTGGTGATACACTATGACAAACTGTTTTTATTCATCCATTGGTAAACTTTTCACGTGTGCCCTTGTATGCTTATTGTCAAGTCTGTCGTATATTATAGAGTCCTGTGGACTCCTCGTGAATCATCCTTCAAAGGTATCACCATCTGACTTTTCCCTTTTCCCATGATTTTTATTAGTCACAGTGTGTGTAATTTTTTTATCTATAGCCGTAATGAGGTCGAGTGAAGCCAGACTTGGTTCTACATCTAAAATATAATAATCCTAATAAATCCACCGGAAAACATAGCCAAAAACCACTCTCGTCCTTAAAGAAGAATCAACTACTGGTAACCTAAGTACTTACCAGAATTGACATTCATGATTTAACACCAACAACAATGCAAAATAGAATGATTTCAACGTACCAAAAAAAAATACACTTAAAGACCGATATATAGGGTTACCATATGTCCGGGTTTCCCCAGACACGTCCTCTTTTTATGCTCCTGTCCGGTCGTCCGAGCGGCTTTCCAGAAAAAATGGCTTTTGTCCGGGTTTTTCTCCGTCCCCGACTGTCCGTCCGTCCCCGATCGATCGATACTTTCTTACTTACTTTTCTGTGCTATATACTTTAATCTGTTATGTATAGTGAAATAAACACGCGCGCCAGCTATATTTAGCTCAATATTAACATTAGCCATCATAACTTCTGGTTCCGTTAGCCATATTCAATTGTGCGTAAACATAACGCATTTCGCATCGCAGACGGTAACCCGTTCGTTAGTGATAATTATTAATTGATTAATTTTTGATTTGAAGATTGAACTTACATTTTTAAAATAAGGTTTAAAAAATGCCGAAACTCAGTTAACACTAAGTTAATACAAGTTTATAATTAAATAAGAACAATATTTTATGTAGTTTAACTTTAATTTTATTTGTGCAACACTTAATATTGACCATATTTGATGAAAATTTTGCGTACCCTCTTTTTCCATCTGACAATTATGGTAACCCTACCGATATATGCCTGTATACTATAGAAAACCCCGGTTACATTATATTCTGTGACCTACATTATTGGACTTAACACACAAAAATGACGTTACTTTTCCCGGTCGTCACATTAAAAAGGAACGAAAAGCGTTAGCTTGGTACATAGTCTTATGTTTACCGCCCAAATATTTTCAATAATTATAAAACTGATCTAGCTTTAGTTATTCGTGATGTGAGATCTCTTTCTCTAAGACTAAGCTCTAATATTTGAAATTTGGCGCCTTATACACACTCCACCCCATCTCTTTACATAAACTAAATTCATTTTGGCTATGGCACACTATGTATTGTTTTGACGCATGTGCCAAGGGCGGCCATCCCAGTCACTAATGTCTAGTTTAAACACTGTTTTCTGTGCCTCCTATTTTATTAGATACTATCCAAATCTTTGAAATGGTTTACCCCCCTCAATTAGTACACCTTCAATCTCTGCTCCCAAAACAAACATATGTAAAATAATGTCTATCAATACGATCACTTACATTTACAAAATCCAATATCTGTTTTCAAGACAAACATATGTAAGATAATGTCTATCAATACGATCACTTACATTTACAAAAGCCAATATCATGACAATAATACCAATGATAGGATGACCTTGTAAAAATGTCTTGCTTTCCACGATCTGGGAAGAAAACAACGTTACTTAGTTAAAATATTCTCTAACTTTGCTACATAAAAAAAGAAATCTTCTTCTTGTTCATGGGTTCTGAAGTTCCTTAGGGTTAGCAGTGTGTTGACCAAAAAATATTTTTATTATTCTATTTCCTATTTCTTATTAGATGTGTCTTGCCTGTTCTCTTCGTATTCATTTCCTACTGCATGTCTCGTACATTAATATCTTGAAGAATTGTGTTTCACTTACCTCTCCCTCACTCTACTTTTCCTTCCATCTCTCCTTCGCTTTCCTCCTTCCCTTCCTCCTTCCCTTGTCGCGTACGTGTGTCTATGTAGAATTCGTTGTTTGTCTACCGTCTTTTGTCTTAATGAAGGTTTCTTAGTTGAAACGTTTGCATGCCTTTGCTTTTGTTTGCTAGTGTGGCGTGTTTATAAATATAGGCAAAACTCGTATCTATATGATGATAATAATAAAACTCGGAATGGAGTACGAGGTTGCCTTTTGTTCCTTATGCCAGATGAGGAGTTTTACTTTCTGCTCTAGGTTCATGTAGGTAGGTAGGTAGGTAGGTTAATGAGTTTGCCTCTTTTTGGAGAGACGTGCTCTGTTCACCCAGCAGACAAAGTCCAATTAGGTTATATGAGGGCACATTACTATAAAATATTAGAGGTAACAAAGACCCCAAGTTTAAGTATCTATTTAGGTACTAGGTTTATGTCCATCCTGGCATTCGTTTTTAATGAGATGTTCTCCAGAGTTTAGTCAAGTCCTAGAAAACTCGCAATATTTACACAAAAATATACATTTTCATTGTACGCGTTGGTAAGTCACTTTCACCTCTGTCCCAATGTTACAGCCGATTTTGTATCATATTTTATCATGTAGTAAATTTAACACCTGACAATATTTGTGTTTTTAACACCTGACAATATTTGTGTTTTTAACATCTGATAATATTTGTTTTAAACACCTGACAATATTTGTGTTTTTAACATCTGACAATATTTGTGTTTTAAACACCTGACAATATTTGTGTTTTTAACATCTGACAATATTTGTGTTTTAAACACCTGACAATATTTGTGTTTTTAACACCTGACAATATTTGTGTTTTTAACATCTGACAATATTTGTGTTTTAAACACCTGACAATATTTGTGTTTTTAACATCTGACAATATTTGTGTTTTTAACATCTGATAATAATTGTGTTTTTAACATCTGACAATAATTGTGTTTTTAACACCTGACAATATTTGTGTTTTCAACATCTGACAATATTTGTGTTTTAAGTGGATCAAATTTATCATAAGCAAATACATCAAAATACGGACTGAAATTTTGGTAAACAGTATTCTGAAAACACTTCTCGCTAAAGTATTTGGTTAAGTACACATTACCTCTTATGACAAAGAACTGGTATCATTCCAATCTTGGAATACATTAAGACACAACAGATAAAATGGTTTTCACACATCAGTAGACTGCCATCAGACAACATACCACAGTAAGCTATGCTACAGATACAGTGAAGGTAGACCTAGAGGTCGACCACGAAAACGATGGACCACCGAAATAAAAGAGGCGACAAACTCCACAATACACTCAGCACACACGAGAGCAATCTCCAGAAAACCTTTCTACCCCCCTGACGCTGAAAGGCAACAAAGGGTTTAGCGAATAGATAGACCTTTTATGATGAGGTACATTTTTTTCAACCGCAGACGTTAATCTAATTTGGTTATATCACAACTTTTAGCTATACAAAATAGTGGAGGTCGCGGTTCTGGTAATCAAGTCACGAAGACTTAGACTGCGCATTCGTCGTTAAAATTACTTCTTATGCGTAGTTACTACAGTACAAGTTATAGTATATCCAGCTATTGTCAGGGTCTTTGAAATATGTATCGTTCAATGCATTGTTGATTCAGTTACCGGTGCTATCGTTGCAATCTCCCAGTCCTCGTGGATTTGACTAGTACTAGAGGTAATGGGTATCTTTATAAACAATAAATGGGAGTTTACCTTTTAAATGGTAGAAGGTTTAAGATAAACAGTTAACTCCTTTTTAGGGTTTAATCTTGATTCTCGTGATTCTTGATTAGAAACTGGCTTCACAGCACGCGGGACAATCCCATAAGTGCTCCGCCCTCCGCTCCAGCAGCCATCCCAGTGTATGTAGACTTATAGTTTCGGTCAGGTGTTGATTGTGTGATCTTCTGGACTTTCCAAAAAATTCACTTTTACTCCCCTCACCTCTGAATACTCCAATTTTTAACATTCTCTGTATGTATACGTTCTCAGCCTCATTGACATCATCTGCATCTTGAAATGAATTTATTACTGCCTTTATTAAATCTGCTTTATCTCTTCTCAGCAATGTGCCGTCTATCGCCGCATTGCCTGCCAATAAGTCGGCTCTCTCGTTTCCTCTGATCCCAACATGACCAGGGCAGTATATCCATGTAATGCTCTGGACAATTGAGTTGTTCAATAAGTCCCACCATTCTTTTTTTTTAGGGTTTTAGACTCTCATCACCTGGGTGGACTGGCCATCTTCATGTGAACTGGGAGTTCCCAGCGATAACACCCAGTTACCATATGTCAAAATAATCATCAAAGCCATAATTATCCCTTCAGGTACGTAGGGGTGTCACTCTGGAATCATCAACACAAAAATGTCCCCAGTTTCTCTGTTATCAATTCTTTATTGGAGCGCGGAGAATCTCAACCCTGTCCAGTGTTTAATATTATCAATGCATACTTTCCTCTGATACCATATGTAATACCATGTGTGAGATGTTAGCGAAATGAGGGCGGTAGCCATCTCCTCTCCCTCGCAGTCTTTACTTCCCGGATTAATCCGGTACCCATTTAAGGCTGTGTCGACCTGGGAGCCGTTGCGATCTGAATACATTTCCGCCTCAACTGGGGAATGAACCCAGGACCACTCATATGCGAAGCCAGTGCGCTAACCACTGCGCTAACGCGGCTCCCAATACTGTACAATGTACACTGATACCATATGTACTGTACGCTGAACATTGGTCAGAAAGATATAGACATCTATAAAGAAGACATGTATATAAAAGAACACCTAATCCAAGACTGAATTTTCTGAAAGGAACAGAGCAGAAATAAATGAATGTTTCTCCGTGTGTTACTGGAAATATACTTGCTCTAATCGAATGTAATACAGCTTTATAACTGGTGATTTATAGTTTTATAGTGGGTGTCATATCAATTCTACAATACATACAAAACCAACAGATACAATGGTTTGGTCATCTGGAAAGAATGCCGTGTGATTCATTAGTTTATAAAGCATATACAAAGAGAGGAGAAGCAGAAAGAAGAGCCAAGGGTAGACCTAAAGTACGCTGGATCGACAACATCAAAGAGACATTACACGAACACCAAATAACTTTATCTGAAGCTGCCAGAAAAGCAAGAACAAGAACATTGTATCTCCCTCGACACCCATAAAGGGTAAAAGAGGAAGGAAAGAAGAAGAATAAGATAGCTGGTGCTTGGCCAAAGATTTTTCATTTGTGCAAGTTTTTAAGTTACTATTGCAATTCTTCTCTTGATTTCTGCAGTACAATCACCTGAGCGGTTTATGTTCACACACAGATATTCCAAAAACTTTAGCATTAATGATTTATATCCTAGCAGACATACTTAAATGGAAAACTATAAGATGACGGGAAATGCCTTAAGACAGAACGTTATCTTCATAAGAAAAAAATATGGTAGTATGAGCAAACAATGAAAAAGAAGCATGTAACAAGAAATGTTCTAGAGAACAACCATCTTAATAAAGAAGAGCAAAGATCATGACAATCGATTTTGTACCGTGCAGTCACAAAATTGAAAAATTTACTTGTCACAATTAACATCTCTATACTCAGGGCCGGCCCTAACAATTGAGGGGCCCAATGCGAAACGGATTGCGCGGGGCCCACTCTGGGTAGGGAAGAGGATAATAAAATAAATTCTAATATGAATTTATGGGCCTATGAAGTGCGGGGCCCACTGCTGCCACATAGGTTGCAATGGCCTAAGACCGGCCCTGTCTATACTTATCAGCTTTGGTTCAACTAAGTTTCAGTAGTTTCAACGTCATGACCACTATCTTTCCTTACAAATATCAAGCAAACACGTTCAATAGATACGGGTGGAACTACAGTAAAAATGCATACTAATAGGAGACACAACAGTTCACAAAATAGACTAAAGCACACAATTTCGTCCGCAGTTTGTCTTTATTTTTCCTGTTTGTGTTTATAATGGCATTTTGGTTAAACGTTAATTTTGTCTATTTTATTAACTGCTACTAGTATTGTTCTTGTGATTTAATCTATTTTGTCACCTGTTAAACTCTCGTACTTTGTTTGCTCTGTTTCTGTCCGTACAGCAGTTAAGTGTAAATTCAATCTGCTCTATCTCGGTTTCATCCCTTTGTACCATTTAATCAAACATACCACACACTGTGTTGCATCGACAAAACTCATATATTGTATAGAGATAGATAAATATTGTCCACTCACGTTGCTGTATCCGTTGACCTCCACGAAGATAATGACGAACCCAGCAGCAGTCGTAGAAAACGCAAGCACCATGCATACTCTATGAAGCTGTCAATTAAAGTTAGCAAGACCTGTAATATTTCATGAACAGAGAGAAAGAGACTGACAGAAAACTTCATGAACACATTTCAAAAGATATTTTAAAAGGAGTGATCTTTCGAGATCTCTATACTTTATCAACTAAATTTGCATATTTTCCTCTTTATTTTTTATTTTTTTTTACAAGGAAAAATGCTGCCAAAACGTCGAATTCGTTCATGTTTTCTATTTAAGCTTACATTTTGATTGTTGTTCATTTTTTAATTGTAGCACTTTAAATTACTAATATTTATTCAAAATTTAACAAAAAATTAGATGTAACCAAAACGTATAAAGTAAAATTTTGGATAAAGTAGAAATAACATGGTAAATGACTATCATTCTGTTTGCAAATAAAAGAAATGCAATGATTTTGCAGTAACCTCTATTTCCAATTAGCTTTTTTATATATTTCGTTCTCGTGAAATATCCAACTTCTGCGTTATTTACAGGTGTATACGGTTCTGTGTAATTCATAAAGATGTATACATAACTTTGTATGTATAACGATCAATTACAGAACGGATGGTGGTCTTTTCAATTTACGTCGTCTAAAAGCAAACACGAAAACTAAATCTAGTACTGTTAGAGAATTACTTTATGCTGACGACTGTGCATTGTATGCTGACTCTGTCGTAAACATGCAGAGCACCATAGACCGCTTCTCAAAGGCCTGCAACAACTTTGGTCTCACTATTAACACCAAAAAAACAGAAGTCATGCACCAAGCAACATCAAATAGCCAACATACTGCTACTTCCATCATCGTCAATAAGGAAAAACTGCAGGTAGTCGACAATTTTACTTACCTTGGAAGCACTCTCTCTCGCGATGTCAACATTGATGTGGAAGTTAACAAGAGACTGGCAAAAGCTAGTGCTGTATTTGGCGGATTACGCAAAAATGTATGGGACAGAAGAGGTATAAGAACAACCACCAAACTACAAGTATATCATGCTGCTGTTATACCAACCTTACTATACGCCTGCGAAACGTGGACAGTGTATGCTAGACATGCAAGAAAGTTAAATCATTTCCATCTTACCTGCCTACGTAAATTACTAAACATCCATTGGTGGGACAAAGTACCAGACTACGAGGTCTTGGAAAATTCAACCTCAATCAGCATCCACACAATACTTATGAAGGCGCAGGCACGCTGGGCAGGCCATCTTGTGCGCATGGAGAACTCGCGATTGCCAAAACAAATATATTATGGAGAACTCAAGGCAGGATTTCGAAAAGCTGGTGGACAGAAAAAGCGTTTCAAAGACACGCTCAAGTCATCCTTGAAACATCTTAACATTGACGTAGGTGCTTGGGAGAGCCTCGCTCAGGATAGAACGGCTTGGCGTTACAGCATTAGAACGGGAGCACTAGCGGCAGAAGAATTCAGACAAGAAACTGCAAGACAGAAGCGGACACGTAGAAAAGAAAAAACATCTCAACCTCACACAGATACATTCTCTTGTTGTCAATTCTGTAAAAGAACATTTTGTGCGCGCATTGGACTTGCTAGTCATTTAAAAACGCACTATTAACTTTATTATTTTATTATTTATTGTTATTATTATTATGGTTGAGTTTTTGGTCATCGTCGATCACGACGGACGAACATCATACATAACTTTGATTCAAGCAGAGCCGTAGAAAATATTTCGCAGTGTAGGAACTCTACACCCCAACCCCTACATCTACTGTCGTGGCTTCAAGTGTGGTCTCTCTAGTTAGATAATTTGCTACAAAATTTCATACACAATTTTAAGTATATGTCCTACAGTTTGATGTGTCTTTCCAAATGTAGATGATGTACAGAGAAAATTGACAAATAGACATCGTATGGTGATGATGAGCGCTCCTTTCAACCGCGAACAGTAGTCCAATTGATTTATATCAGTGTGGTGACCATCAAAAATATATGGGTCGAACTGTGACCTCCGAAATATATATATATATATATACTCATAGAATTATAATGCGTTTTTTAATGTTGTTGTCAATATCCCTAGGAAAGATGATGAGCGATTAGTTTTTATTTCATATGTGCGGTGATCTGGTTTCTCTGGAGCTTTCTTTCATACCCAGAAGACTTCAGCTTTCGCTGTAATTGCAATGCCCAGCGAAAATGCCTTATACTTACTGTTTATGTCGCGAGACGGGTTGGTATTTTGATTGGTCATCAACTGTGTATCTATATTCGGACGAGGAGCTTCACATCCAAACCCATTACCCTTGTAGAAAGACGACTTAATTGTCCACTTGGCCGTTTCGTTTTTGGGTAAACAAAAAGTGCCCCTCATGATGAGACACACTCTTTTCAACCGCGGACAATAATTTCATTAGGTTATATCAATGACTTTTTAAAAAGAAAGCCGTGGGTTTTTGGTCAGATAAAGAGGCATAACATCATGGAAAGATTAATAGCTGAAAGCAAAGTTAATGGCAACATGGAAAGAGAGCGCTTAAGACGATGATGGTTCAGTGATATATCCGATTTCTTAAACACATCTTCAGCTGCGGCGGGTAAACTCGCCCAGAATCACGGAGTATTCGGAGAATCCATAAGAAAGACCACATTCTGGAAAGAATATTTCATATGATATATAATCATAATTTGTAATCATCACAAAATATTGGAGATTGTGGTTATGGTAATAAAGTCACTTCTGTTCATCATCATGTGACATATTCTTTCCAGAACGTGGTCTTCCTTATGGATTCTCTGAACACTCCGCGATTAGCACCCGGTCTGCCAGTTCCTTATGCATCTAGTAGAGAACATATTTATACAAAGGCTTATGCTTTAAGTGATCTGACTAAAGATCGTACTGTCTAGAAGCAAACTCTGCACACAGGGGCGGAGTCTTTTATGAAAAATGTGATAAGAGTGAGGGTAAAATCGAAAGACGCAAGACAAATGTTTCTTGGCTGTACCTTGATCACATAGATGGTTCATTTATGAGAGATATTGATCAATTAGTGACTTGAACACATGGAAGGTTCATTCATTATAGATATTGCTCAACTGGTGACTTGAACACATGGAACATTCATTCAAAAGAGATATTGATCAACTGGTGATATTTTTTATGCCCAAGACGTAAAAGAGTATACATATATACAAACATACATAATATTTCTATCTATGCATAAATATATTAATACAATGCTATAGAGAACACATGTTTCCAACTTGTATTCAAGTAGAGACTCGTGAATATATTTTATGGATGCAAATTGACATTCGACCAAATTTTATAACGACGTATTGATCCGTGCGCTGATCATTTAAAACGATGTTTTAATGAGGTAACATGAAATACATAGAATATAATTGTTTTCAGCATAATATACATTTTTATTACAATATATTTTTTGTGATGATTGAAATTTTAATTCGTTACCAAACAATAGAGACCAAATAATAGAAATACATACCAAATAATAGACACAACAGGCAAGCAATTTGGAATGAAAATCAACATAGACAAAACAGAAGTAATGAATATTGCAAGAGAAAATGAGAACATCAACATACAGATAAATAATAAACAACTAAAACAAGTAGATGAATTCAAATATCTGGGCAGCACATTGAGATATGACAACAAACAAGAAACAGAAATAAACGCAAGATGTAATAAGGCCTGTCAGATCATTGGTCAATTAACACCCTTACTAAGAAACAAAGATATTACACTAGAAACAAAGAAAACGCTTTTCAACACCATTTTCTACCAACGTTGTGTTATCAGTGTCAAACTTGGACATTAGATTCTAGAACAATTCATAAGATTAACACCACTGAAATGCAATGGCGAGACGTATGCTTGGAGTTAGCTTGAGAGACAAAATCAGAAATGAAGCACTAAGGAAACAATTAGGGATCAAGTCAACAATAGAATACATCCAGATACAACAAGTTAAATGGTACGGCCACATAACCAGACAGAAAGAGCAAAGTACTATCCAAAAAACATTTAACAAACGATACGAAAACAGGCAACCTATTGGACGCCCTCGTAAAAGGCGGATAGATAGTGTATTAGAGACACTCGGAAATATAACAGCAGAAGAGGCAAATAGAAGGGCAAAAGACCGTACACTCACGCTCCCCTCAACACTGAAAGGTACACGAGGACAGAAAGAAGAAGAAGAAAAGTTACCAAACATCAAAATACGCTGTTGGGTTTTGGTTAATACCAACCTCATGTCATTTTTTCTTCTTGTTTTTGGTTTTAAAATAAAGCTTTGAAAATCCAGTTGTACAAAGAAATTGGCCTATATAAAAGCAAATAGAAAAATTAGAATGATAAATATTTGAATGTGAATTTTTTTAGTTTACCGTTTGAGCTGGAGATCCTACAGAAAACCCTTCGCGGCGACCCCCCGCCCACCCAATCCTAGTCCCCTAGTGCCACAGTGGATTTGATCTCATACTCTAAAGGTTTAATACAATTCGTTTGGATCGACGTCCTTCTAGCAGATGTCGTATTTTAGGTCGTATCTAGAACCTCCCTAGAGATGGAAAATATAGCTTTATCGCGAATTATAGAACAGATTATATGATTCTTACCAGAAACCAAGCACTCTGAGAACATATTTGACTTTCCAACACTGGTTTGTAGTATCTCGCAACAACGATTCCAATACTTGCCAGAAAAATCCAGGCCACAATCATCAGGCTGCCTGTTTGCGACAACGTTATGTTTATTTAATTGAATACAGATGAAATATACAGCTGTGTATTCTTCTTCTTCTTCAGCGTTCATTCTCAAACTCCTGCTGGATCTCTCCTGTGGCAGTACTACTAGATCTCCAGCAGGATGCAGTCCAGAGAATGGAAATGCGTTGTGTCGCCGTTTTATTTGCACCAATGGCCCGACACATCCGTCTTCGGCGGAACACAGCTGTGTATAATATCCATCTACTTGACAAAAATAACACTGTTGTTACTGTATGCTTTAATGCTATGGAGTGTAGGGGGGTGCATTTGGCTGTGCGATGTAGGGAGATAAATGTAGCTGTGCGATGTAGGGAGATAAATGTAGCTGTGCGATGTAGGGAGATAAATGTAGCTGTGCGATGTAGGGAGATACATGTAGCTGTGCGATGTAGGGAGATACATGTAGCTGTGTAATATAGTCCACATATATTTGCGGCCGCCACAGCATGTAAAAAGTAAATTTTTTTTAATGTATCTTCCAACGGAACAAAATAAAATAGTCTTCACTTACAGTCGAACCCTGGACCTTATGGTTGTTAGATCAACGACCTAAACTATTGGTCATGCGCTAAACATACTTATCAAGAACATATGCTGTTTGTTTGTTTGTTTGTTTGTTTGTTTGTTTGTTTGTTTGTTTGTTTTGTTTGTTTGTTTGTTTGTTTGTTTGTTTGTTTGATTGTTTGATTGTTTGTTTGAGAACCCCAAAATTGCGAGCGATTATCTCTAACTTCCTATGTACAGTGAGGTGGTTTTTCTGAGCTTTCTTTCATACCCAGGAGACTTCAGCTTTCGGCTGAGCCTTCTAGTCTGAGGGGGTATATAATTGTATAGATGACATGCTACAAAGCATCCATAAAAGAGCTTCAATATAACGGCATGTCATCTAAGGTTTTCTGTTGCATGGGTGGTTTTCTAGCGCGTGATTGGTGATACCCACAGACGCAACCGGATGCGTAGTAGTTGTAATAATAGTAGTTGTTGTAATAGTAATTGTTGTAATAGTAGTTGTTGTAATAGTAGTTGTTGTAATAGTAATTGTTGTAATAGTAATTGTTATTGTAACAGCGATTGTTGCATTAGTAGAAGTAGTAATAATACTGGTGGTGGAGGCGGTGATAGTGATGGTTGTGGTAGTTGTTATGATTTTAGCAGTAATGATGGTATATGTAGATACCCATTACCCCTAAGAATAGCCAAGTCCATGTTTGCCGGGAGACTGCCAAGATAGATAGCACCAAGCATTATTATACAGAGGGTTAGATATCGCAAAAATTTATTAAAAGTTTGGAATAAAAATATCGACGAAAAACAAACGAACTTAATCCAAATATTCAATTTTAATATTGCTATGCATCCAGTATTTCAAACATGTACTTCATAGAATTATATAGAAGTACCGTTACTTGTCATTATAATCATGTGCCGCGTCGACTGGCGTGGGTGATTATGGATGTTCAAACTCTTTATTTCCAGTATGCTTTATCAGGATCGCCTTTTATTCTGCCATAACACGATATCAGACTGCGTAACATTTTTTTTCACGCTACCGTCCTCGATCTCTTGCCTTCTATTTTACGTGTTGTAACTATGCTCTCCATGCCCCCTTGTTTCATAACGTGTTGTTGTTTTTTAAATGTGTCTTTTTCTGATATTAACCTGGTAGTAACCCACGTCTTGCATTTGACTCTTTCAACCTATCTTTGTTAGTTTGTTTTCTACTTGTCATGGTACTCTCATCATTCTTCTATAAACCACATCTCTGCTGTCTCAAATTTTCCACTCTCCTGTTTATTTATTGTCCAAGACTCGCATCCATATGTTAGAATCTGGTATATGTAACCCTGAAGAACTCACTTCCTTGCATCTAATGATAGAGACATGTTACACAGTATAGTATTCATTGTTAGTAATGCCGTCTTTGCATGTCATATTCTGTTTCCCATTTCTTTTGAACTTCTTATATCTGATGTCAACGCTATGCCTGAGTATTTGAATTGGTGGACCAGTTAATTGTACAACACTTTAATGCAAGATTGTGCACATAAAATCAAAGTTGGTACAATACAAGAATCAGTGGACAGGTTTCTACGGAACAAATAGCTAACATAATTAAATGGAACGAAATTCCGATAAAGATGCATATACAAAGCACGTGGGAGTTGGATGGACAGTTCATTGCGCGCAAATCGCTAGATCGGTATTTTAAGTTACGACTTTTTACGTTTCCGAGATAGTGCAATAGCATATGAAATTAAAAAGTTGGTATGTTGTCACGTGATTTGTTCAATAATTCTTGTATTGAACCTCAAAGTTTCATATAAACGCCATGAACTTACCGTGAGCTTTAACAAGAGGATACTCTAAGTATTGTTCGCCCAAGTTGATTAGATCGCTAGCCTTCACCGCCATACTCGTTATAAATCTGTAGCGACCATGGTAAGAAATAATGACGTCCCCTGTTTCTGCTAAAAAGAATTATTAAATCTCATTTTGGATTGTGCAAGTAATTAATATTTAGGAAAAATATAATACAACAACCGCATATCATTTCTATTTCCCTTTTCCCTCTCACTCAAATAAAGAATGTAAGGTATGATAATTTTCTTTAAACAAACTGAAAAAAATATATTTCAAATGTTAATGTGTGCGTGTATGTATATATATTGTTAAATCATCTACACTAAGCTGAAAGTTGACAGGGAAGTTGTACTTCAAGTGCTGTTATACGCTGGCGAAACATGTATTCTGTATAGATGGCATATGAGGAAGCTTAATCACTTTCACACAACTTGCATCAGAAAAATGATGAATGACATGACAATATTCTGGATACCACTATCCTTAACATATCTATTATCCCAAGCATTCACAGTATTATGATGCAGACACAGATTTGTTTGGTCATCAAGTACGTTTGCCAGATCATCGCATGTCAAAGACACTACTCTGTGGTGAGTTGCAGAAGAGCGTACACTTTTTAGGTGGCCAAAAGAGGCGATACAAGGACGTTAAAGACATCACTGGACGCCTTTGAAATAGACCAAGATACGTGGGAAGAACTTACAGAAACTTAGAACTAAATATTGCTCTACAGTAAAAAAAATGACGTAGCTTCTTGTGAAAAGAGAACTTCAGCAGCTAAACAGCGGAGAGTAGCTATACATTGTCATAGGTAGATCAAAAAATGATCTACTGTGATTATCTCATGTCCGAACTGTCCAGTGACATTTGCGACCATAATGGTTATCTACGTTCTCATAACTCTAATTGAGTTACAAAGGGTTTGAGAGATGGTTTGAGAGGTGGTTTGAGAGATGGTTTGAGAGATGGTTTGAGATATGGCTTGATAGATGTTTCGAGAGAAATTGAGAGATGGTTTGAGAGATGGTTTGAGAGTAGTTTGAGAGATGGTTTGAGAGAGGGTTTGATAGATAGTTTGAGAGAGGGTTTGAGACAGGGTTTTGAGAGATGGTTTGAAATAGAGAGGGTTTGAAAGATGTTTTGAGAGTTTGATGGTTTTAGAGAGGGTTTGAGAGATGGTGTAAGATGTGTTTTGAGAGAGAGAGAGTTTGACAGATGTTTTGAGAAATTGTTTTAGAGAAGGTTTGATGGTTTAAGAGATGATTTCAGGGAGGGTTTGAGAGAAGGTTTCATGGTTTCAGAAATGGTTTGATGGTTTGAGAGATGACTTGGGAGATGTTTTGAGAGAGATTGTAAGATGGTTTGAGATGTGGTTTGAGAGATGGTTTGATAGATGGTTTGAGAGATGTTTGAGAGATGTTTGAGAGATGGTTTGACAGATGGTTTGACAGATGGTTTGATAGAGAGTTTGTGCGATGGTTTGAGAGATGGTTTGACAGATGGTTTGATAGAGAGTTTGTGAGATGTTTTGAGAGATGGTTTGAGAGATGTTTTGAGAGATGGTTTGAGAGATGGTTTGAGAGATGGTATGAGAGAGATGTTTGAGAGATGGTTTGAGAGATGGTTTGATAGAGAGTTTGTGAGATGTTTTGAGAGATGGTTTGAGAGATGGTTTGAGAGATGTTTGAGAGAGGGTTTAAGAGATGCTTTGAAAAGGGGTTGAAAGAGGGCTTGAGTGGTGGGGTTTAACTCCTGAAGTTGACCTCACTTAGGGATGTCAATGAATTACGTCGTTGATTATGGAAAAGGGAATCTGAAAACGTTTGGACAGTTGTTGACACGTGGGAGGGATGGTTGAGATGTAACAATAACAGGCTTGAAACCCAACTTTCTCAATTATGTTATTATTTTAACATCTTAGTTGTATCTCCAGTTTGCTTGATTTTCACATAAACTCTTGATATTGGTTCTTATAGACTTAGTATTTTGATTCTAATAGTGGCAATATATCGTGTCGTTTTTCTGTATTTTTTTCATCAAACAATTTTTATAAGATGGGAGGTTACATTTTTCTGACAGAATTAAGCAGTCTGTTGATAAGGGAGAGAACAAACATTAACAAAAAGTGAAGACGTAACTTATGGACATTCCTTATATATGCCAACAGGCTTGATGTGATTTATGTTGCTGTAACATATATGTCTACTGGCTTGATGTGATTTGTGTTGCTGTAACATATATGTCTACTGGCTTGATGTGATTTGTGTTGCTGTAACATATATGTCTACTGGCTTGATGTGATTTATGTTGCTGTAACATATATGTCTACTGGCTTGATGTGATTTGTGTTGCTTAAGTAGCATATATGTCTATTGGCTTGATGTGATTTGTGTTGCAGTAAGTAACATATATGTCTACTTCCTTGATGTGATTTATGTTGCTGTAACATATATGTCTACTGGCTTGATGTGATTTGTGTTGCTGTAACATATATGTCTACTGGCTTGATGTGATTTGTGTTGCTGTAACATATATGTCTACTTCCTTGATGTGATTTATGTTGCTGTAACATATATGTCTACTTCCTTGATGTGATTTATGTTGCTGTAACATATATGTCTACTGGCTTGATGTGATTTGTGTTGCAGTAAGTAACATGTATGTCTACTGGCTTGATGTGATTTGTGTTGCTGTAACATATATGGCTACTGGCTTGATGTGATTTGTGTTGCAGTAAGTAACATGTATGTCTACTGGCTTGATGTGATTTGTGTTGCTGTAACATATATGGCTACTGGCTTGATGTGATTTGTGTTGCAGTAAGTAACATGTATGTCTACTGGCTTGATGTGATTTGTGTTGCAGTAAGTAACATGTATGTCTACTGGCTTGATGTGATTTGTGTTGCAGTAAGTAACATATATGTCTACTTCCTTGATGTGATTTGTGTTGCTGTAACATATATGTCTACTGGCTTGATGTGATTTGTGTTGCAGTAAGTAACATATATATGCACTTACAAATCTTTCCAGGTCCTTTTGCAAACATTAGGAACCACAATTTATTAACATCGACGCGTTCCTTTCCTGCTGACACAGGTCGACGAAACGTACAGGAGAGCAAACCATCTTCAATTTTGTGTGATATAAGTAGTATATCCTGGTGAATAGAAATTATAAGAATGTATTTCCCCACAAGACATGAAGCACAATAACAACTTGGTACCGCTCGATGAATTTAATCCAGCTCCATAACGGGAAAAGATCAGGAATTGTAGGGAAAAGATCAGGAATTGTAGGGAAAAGATTAGGAATTGTAGGGAAAAGATTAGGAGTTGTAGGGAAAAGATTAGGAATTGTAGGGAAAAGATTAGGAATTGTAGGGAAAACATTAGGAGTTGTAGGGAAAAGATTAGGAATTGTAGGGAAAAGATCAGGAATTGTAGGGAAAAGATCAGGAATTGTAGGGAAAAAATTAGGAGTTGTAGGGAAAAGATTAGGAATTGTAGGGAAAAGATTAGGAATTGTAGGGAAAAGATTAGGAGTTGTAGGGAAAAGATTAGGAATTTTAGGGAAAAGATTAGGAGTTGTAGGGACAAGATTAGGAATTGTAGGGAAAAGATTAGGAATTGTAGGGAAAAGATTAGGAGTTGTAGGGAAAAGATTAGGAATTGTAGGGAAAAGATTAGGAATTGTAGGGAAAAGATTAGGAGTTGTAGGGAAAAGATTAGGAATTGTAGGGAAAAGATTAGGAGTTGTAGGGACAAGATTAGGAATTGTTGGGAAACGATTAGGAATTGTAGGGAAAAGATTAGGAATTGTAGGGAAAAGATTAGAAATTGTAGGGAAAAGATTAGGAGTTGTAGGGACAAGATTAGGAATTGTTGGGAAACGATTAGGAATTGTAGGGAAAAGATTAGGAATTGTAGGGAAAAGATTAGGAATTGTAGGGAAAAGATTAGGAATTGGAGGGTAAAAGATCAGGAATTGGAGGGAAAAGATTAGGAATTGGAGGGTAAAAGTTCAGGAATTGGAGGGGAAAAGATCAGGAATTGGAGGGGAAAAGATTAGGAATTGGAGGGGACAAGATCAGGAATTGGAGGGAGGAAAGATCAGGAATTGGAGGGGAAAAGATCAGGAATTGGAGGGGAAAAGATCAGGAATTGTATAAAAAGGTTCAAGTAAGCCTGTGATTTCTTATATATATACTGTTAAAGAGTCTTTATGGCTCAGATTAGTCTTAGGTCGGATTAGTCACATCCATCATCGCTATTGAACATAGACTATTTTTCTTATAATACAACAATAACACTATCGTCTGGACAGACGAAAATATGCCTACTACTACTGTAGGATCTAACTCTAATGTCGAGTCTTCCTATAGCGGAAACATGCTTGCAAAGAGAGAGGGTGCCATACCCGATAGGCTCAGGCAAAAAAGGGACAAAGATGGCAGTCCTGGCCCAACTCTACTGTCAAGCTTTCCTATATCGAAAATACACTTGCAGAGAGAAAGAGTTCCATACCCGATGGGCTCAGACACAAAAGAGACAACGAATTTAGCACTGGCATAACTCTACTGTCAGGTTTTCCTATACCGGAAATACACTTGCAGAGAGAAAGGGTTCAGTACCTGATGGGCTCATGCGCTATTGGGACAAGGTCGCTCAGCTCGAGAACGACTTGCTCTCAAACGCGTGGTGTGCACTCGAACTTGGGCGAGTGGTACACGATGTCGGTGAATGACACCTCGGCTAAGAAGGCTAAAGAGCCAGGGTCCAACTCTTCTGTTGAATTCTTCCTCTTAAGGAACCAGGCTCACAGATGAAAAACGGTTCAGTACCCGATGGGCACATGCACAGTCCGTCCAATTACACGAGGCAAGTTCATAGACAGTGGAACACCTCGTGCGAGACAGACGTGAGCAAAAATCGTCTGGGCGAAAAGTCACCAAACACACACACACACGTGCCTGGCGACAGATAGGGAGACTGTCATAAGCAGGGTAGCCCACTTGAATTGTCAAGACATGCCGAAATCGGATGTGCTAGGCCTACAAGGCGCATAACGGTAGCACAACGTAAACACGCTCCTGGCGGAAATCGCACGGATATCCATGCTGATTACAATGGAGCGAACGCAAAACAAACAAACTGGAGGATCGTGAAATGTAGTTGTTCACAATGTAACAGACATTTGTTATAAGGCAAGTGGTAAACTGTGGACATTTTGTAAGTAACATGGGGTGTTTCAAAATAACTAATACTTGAATATCTTGTGAAAGGGTGTTTCAAAATAACTAATACTTGATTATCTTGTGAAAGGGTGTTTCAAAATAACTAATACTTGAATATCTTGTGAAATGGTGTTTCATAACTAATTCTTGAAGAATATCGTGTGAAGGGGGGTGTTTCATTTTAATTAATACTTGAAAAATATGTTGTAACGGAGGTATTTCGTAATAAGTAATACTTGAAAAATATTTTGTAAAGAGGTGTTTCATAATAGCTAATACTTGAATAATATCTTGTAAAGAACACTGCTATGCAATTACTGTTGAATTTTCAAGCGTTACTCATACATTCAATCGTATCACCAGTACAATATGGATGGATGGTGTTGATACCACAAGGCGAACTCACTTTGTATCGAGCTGACAGGGGGACGTTGTAACCCGGCATAATTGTTGACAGCACTTCTTACCTAAAGATGTGTGAACATTTAACCATCATTCCTCAACCTTCCCAGAGCATGAACCTTGGTATCTGTTTCCTAGTAATCCTGTATCTATCTCGTATTAACATTGGGAAAAATCTAACCAGATATAGAACATGCGCAAGCAATGTATACCTATACAGTACATTCATATTGTATCACTTTGTGTTCATAAAAGTATGCACAGAAAAATTATGTATTGTTCTTTCTAGCTATATTTTTTTTTAATTGGTAGCGTGTCCTATTGAGTACGTAGCCATTAATCCAGCATTTTTTTTTTGCTGTAGATATTTTCTAGGCAATATAAATAAGTTCAGTAGTTTGCCATTCCTTTCTGAACGGTCCAGATGCACAATTGCCTGTGGCGGAGATCGAACTCGGTACCTTGGCTGTCACTTTACCACTTTGCCACAGAGCCGGGTTTATCTATATATATATATATCGTATATTCTCTTATTTTGATGTTAGACGACGCAGGATTTAATGGCGATCGGTTTCCGGCTATAACACGTTTAATTGATTGGTATGCAGTAATAGTGTGATGCCTCAAAACTTTGGAGACTCCTTCAATTCACCTTCTTATTTCTCTTTCTCTGTCCCTTGTGTTTTAATTCTCATGTTGTAAGCTCTTGCTGCTGGCTAATATGGGCTCATTCTTATTGAACGTCGAGCAATTTAAGTATCTGCTTTTGAATACATTTGGGCCCAGAAATGACATGCACACAAAAGTGCAACGGCCGGCGCTCCATAGCTGGTCGAGCACCAGGGTCAGTGAACCACAGCCGGCCAAGACCCTCAGTACACTTCCACGCAATGGGCCTGGAAACAGGAGAGCAGCAACTCTGCTGTAGCCTGGCCAAGTACTAGGGATCAAAGATATGGGAATGCCAATCCGACTCCAAAAAAATTATGGCTGAAGACGGATGTGTCAGGTCGAAAGGCGCAGTTAACGCAGCTTGCTGTAAAACATGATACAACACAGATCACTCTCATACGTCCTTCTCAGGACGGTCAGCGGAATGCTTTCAGAGGGTCCGCCGCAAGGCGTACGACGAAGAAGAAGAATACATTTGACAACAGACTTTATTCAAAACAGTTCTTGAAATCCTTTATCGCATGGTATCTTCTTATTCTGTTTGCTGCTTTTTATTCGACATTTCATTTAACACGTAGTAAGCTTTCTCTCTTGTCCTTTAGTAAATATTCACATCTAACATTGATAACACAATGTTGGTATGAAGATTGAATTTATGATTTGCATTTTGGTTTCAATCGGTATAGATGTGTGTTTCAAGATTGGTGTAAGTTCATAATTTCAATAGTTGACTTTCAAAATCTTTTTCTCAGTCTTCTAGTTCATTCCTCCGTCGTCTGTAAAAATGTTCCCAAGATATTTACATTACTACACTTGATTCAGTGGTTGATCATTTATCTGTATGTTCATTGCATTGGATTCTCTACCTAAAGACATTGCTTATGTTTTTCTGTATTAAAACCGTCTTCAACAAAATATTGTACCATTTTTTTTAAATTCAAGATTGACTAATAACACACATATATTATGTTCTCATACAATAACACACATATATTATGTTCTTATACGCTAACACACACACATATATTATGTTCTCATACAATACTATAACTTACCACATCTGTGTACATAATAGGTTTCCTATGTTTGGTATTCGTACCAGTAAAGTCAAAAACATTGTCGCTATCGTCTGTTATACATCCCATTACATCGTCATCACCCTGGAATGAATAGAACACAAGATAATATTTGTCAGATTAGAAAGTTTCAGAATATTCTTGGTTACAACATAGAAATGTATTTTTTCGGATTCGAATTTCGTATTAGTTCAGGACACATTTGATTACAACATAGAAATCTCTCTCTCTCTCTCTCTCTCTCTCTCTCTCTGTCAGTTTAGGTTTCATAATATTCTTTACAACATAGAAATCTATTATTGTCAGATTATGTTTCATAACACTCTTGATTACAACATAAAATCTCTTTTTGTCAGATTATGTTTCATAACACTCTTATTTACAACATAGAAATCTATGTTTGTCAGAATAAGTTTTAATCTGTCAGATTGGAAGATTACATAACATATATTTATGTTATTAAATTACAATATTAAATTTCATTTTATCCGGTTAGAAGGTTTGTTCACATTTGACTACAACATAGATATATCTCAGTGTCCGATTATACGGTGTCAGAACACAGTTGATTATAACATAGAAATCTCTCATTGTCAGATTAGAAGCTTTCATAACATTATTAAATATTTTGTCTTTTAATTGTTTTAATATTTTTACTTCTTCTTTTCCTGAGTTTATTATCAAATTTCCTGCTATGGTCTATTCCGGAGAACAGGATGCGTAGTAATATAGTCTCCAGCTTCACTGCTATATCTGTGCCTTTCGACCAGGCACATGCAATTTCAGCATGATTTTTGGAACAAGTTGGCTTATGAGATACGACAACCAACTCCTCCAATCTCCTTAGTTGCGTCTTACGACAAATATGGCATATACATATATTGCTATTTTTGCTCATATTTCGGGCTCCGGTAACAAACTTCAGCGGTCAATTTAAGTTAAACGTCTATTTCGATATGGGTCAGCAGCACGGACGATAGACTTGAGGCATTCTGGTCTCCAGTAAAGACCTGTGTACAGAAAGTAAACATGACCTCAAAGGCTGATTTAAAAAAAATTATTTTCGTGAATTTCGTTGGTCGACCGTGTCGTTTTTTGTAACTCCAAATATATAAATAGGGACCAACTGAAAGTACCGTAATAATAAAGAACGTCATAAATTTAGTCTTGTTTACTTTCTGTACAGAGGTCCTTGCTGCCAACGGTCTCGTTTGAGGTCTTCGCCTGATTCCCCCAAAAGTGTTGCTCTGTAGAGATGATATTGTTTGTCAGTGTCTATTATCTTTTGAAGTTGGAGTTCTCTTGCAAGATGTTCTCTGGATACTAAATTAGTGCTGCACAGATGAAGTAGACCTCGTTTTTCGATGAATGTGCGCATTGAGTCTACATTTTCATGTTCTAAGTTGGAAATTGTATACCCAAACCAAAGACGGATATGTCGGGTCATTGGCGCAAATAAAACTCCGACGCAACGCATTTCCATTCTCTGGACTATATCCTGCTGGAAATCTAGTAGGGCCATTGTCCTGCTACAAAAGTATACAGCGGGAGTTTGAGAATTAATGGTAAAGAAGAAGAAGAAATTGTGAATCTGCTCTTATCTGTCTAACTTGTTTACACTGTTATGTTTTATCTGTGCCTGTTATTGCTTACACTGTTATGTTTTATCTGTGCCTGTTGTTATTGTTTACGCTGTTATGTTTTATCTGTGCCTGTTGTTATTGTTTACGCTGTTATGTTTGATCTGTGCCTGTTGTTATTGTTTACGCTGTTATGTTTTATCTGTGCCTGTTATTGTTTACACTGTTATGTTTTGATCTGTGCCTGTTATTGCTTACACTGTTATGTTTTATATGTGCCTGTTATTGCTTACACTGTTATGTTTTATATGTGCCTGTTATTGCTTACACTGTTATGTTTTATATGTGCCTGTTATTGCTTACACTGTTATGTTTGATCTGTGCCTGTTGTTATTGTTTACGCTGTTATGTTTTATCTGAGCCTGTTATTGTTTACGCTGTTATGTTTTATATGTGCCTGATATTGTGTACATAATCCTATGGAAGATCAAACTGACCTTAAAATGTCATCCTGAACTGCGGTGTTTCATGTCAAAACGCGCAAATATCACATCCAAGCTGCATATACAGGTTGACATATCCGATGAGACGCATGTAAAAGTTCCAGTGGGCATATTCATTTTGGATCTACATTACAATAACAGGTTCAATCTCGGTAAACGTGCCTACCTTTTTTCGGAAAGTGAACGAAATAATTTTTCCGCGAGTATTTCCCTTGGCTATAATTACCCATCAGCGGTTGGAGATGGATACATTTAATTTTGGAGGGTAACATGGGTAGGACTCTCAGTGGTTGGCGCGCACATTGGGGGGCCTCTTAGTTTGTGGTGCTCACATCTTTGCATTCGGCAGCAATTCTCGTGACCAACAAAATTGCTTCATCTCTGACAAACTTACAATTACGATAGCCATTTTGTATCTAGGACTCAATCGGCAGTCAGTGACATCACAAAATTTCGAATCGGCGCAGATTTTTATACAATAAGTGGATGGTAGACCCGTTTTCCGGAATTGTACCCAATAATATCTAGGACCCTAGGTACGGGCGTTTGATGTAAGTTGAAGAATAGTACTATTAACAAAAGTAACTCACAAAAATGCACCTTTGTGTTAAGTAGCGACATAAAGTTAGAATTTCTATAAAAACCTTATAAAACTGACTGGCTACTTAAATTAAAGAGGCCATCAAAAACCACTTTTCAAGCATAAAATGTTTTTCCCGGATTGTTCGGGACACCATGTCCACCACTGGCTATTGTCGTTGTTTCTGCTGCTGTTGTTGTTACTTCGATTTCCAGATACGAGCAATTAGCTCTTTCACCAGATGTGCAACAGCTTGCTTTCTACACCGCCTTCTTTCGTACCAAGATAAATTTGACTATTGACCGTGTGCAATGCATTAAATGGAAACCTACATAAAGAGATATATGTCCCTTGTTACAGGCTACCTTTTTTCATGACATATCTTACAGTAACAAATGTTTACTAATTAACAATACCACACTATACCTCAACTAAAATTACTACACACTTACCATCAAACTATCATTTGAAAAAGCAACAGAAATCCAATCTACCGATTGTTTGGCTACAGTAGACGTCAACGTATATTCAACAGTATCTCCTGTTACATTCCAAGAAATTATGAAACTGCATTTCGAACCCGCACAGTCCGAGAAACAGCCAATATTTCTTCCACAACCTTGCATTTTGTGATCGGTACGGCTCTACACAATAAATAAATATAAAAATAACACTTTTCATTCATTTATTATAAGTCCTGTATAAAAAATACAAAATCGTAAAATGTATAACGCAAATGTACACAACAATGGCAATATTTTGGGGGCCAAAATGGGTGCTACTTAATAATATTAGGAATAAATAATGTTTTATAAGTTACGGTAAACCTTTTAGGTGGATTGCTACAGAATAATATGTGAATAATGAGTGTTTATAAGTTACGATAAACGAAAAAGGTGGATTGCTACAGAATGATATATGAATAATGAGTGTTTATAAGTTACGGTAAACGAAAAAGGTGTAATGCTAGAGAATGATATTGGAATAATGAGTGTTTATATGGATGTTCCTCCTTCGCAAGCGAAGATGAGCATGCCATGGAAAACAATAAATGCGATGGAAAAAATAATAATAATAATAATTGGTAATTGTCTAATTTGGTTTGTGAGTTCGCAGATGTCCGATGAGTCCGATTCGTGCACGGAAAGTTATATTGCAGTGCATTGCTGAAGGTTCGGGAAAGGAGAATTTTCGGATTTGTCCTTCCGCTCCTTGCGCTTGTGGATTGCCCGCAGAGCTCTTTCTTTTTCAAATTTCGTGATGCCAGCAGTGATCTGGGCGTGACAGGCTGAGCGATCAAGTGGTAGTCTCCCAGGAGCTAGGATCGATGCTGCAGTGCTTGAGAGAGCTTTTTAAGTTATCCTGGAAGCGCTTTTTCTGCCCTCCACTTGAACGTTTACTTTTGCACAGCTCCCCATAGAATAATCTCTTGGAAGACGCTTCTCTGGCATGCTAACGATGTGACTAGTCCAGCAGAGTTGGGACCTAGTCAGCATTGCATGGATGCTTTGCATCTGTGTTTATATATAGTGGTTCTCAAACAAACAAACAATAAATCAATAATAAGGAATATACTCAGTGAAATGCGTAAGGGTTTCACAATGGAGACATTAGCAGAAACACCCCCCAAATACCTACGTAACGAGTATAGAATAATAATACCTTGACAAATCCTTGATGTCAATCCAAGATTCTCTTTCCTGCCTCTTCTACTTTCACATTCAACTGTTCCGTGCCAAAATAGTTTTAGGACGTGAGCCGTTCCTCTGTCCAAAACAAGTAAGTTTACGCCGCTTAATATCCTGTAGGTTTGTTTATATCCTGCAGGTTTGTTTATATCATGTAAGTTTGTTTATACTTGCAGGTTTGTTTATATCTTACAGTTTTGTTTATATCTTGCAGGTTTGTTTATATCCTGCAGGTTTGTTTATACTTGCAGGTTTGTTTATACTTGCAGGTTTGTTTATATCCTGCTGGTTTGTGTAAATGACGTAGGTTTGTTTATATCATATAGGTTTATTTATTTTTACAGGTTTATTTATCACTTGCAGATTTGTTTATATCATGTAGATGTGTTTATATCATGTATGTTTGTTTATATCTGCAAGTTTGTTTATCTCCTGCAGGTTTTTTTATATCCTACACGTTTGTTTAAATCCTACAAATGTATTTATAGCCTGCAAATGTGTTTATATCTTGAAAGTTTATTTATATCCTACAACTGTATTATATCCTGCAAATTTGTTTATATCCTGCAAGTTTATTTATATCTTTAAAATGTGTTTATTTCCTGCCGGATAAATATATGTGTTTTATGTTCCACATAATTGTTTTTTAATAGTCGTCTGTAGCATTTATATTCGTCAGTGGAAGAAGGGCTTCCATTTCTTTTTGTGTCTATTTTAATATCCAGTTGTCATTCGTTCAAAAGACGTTATCACTATCTTTATATTCTATGATAATCGTTCTTGGTCGGTGTGGTTTTTAACCTTTTTTTATGAAGCAAACACTGCTTTGTTGTTATCTTGACTCATACCTTTACTGGCAGACTGGAATTAATCTGACATCATTCTCAGTGAATTATTTCGTCTTTTATCAAAAGCTTTTATTTAATATACTATCCTGACACGTTGCTGCATGATTTTGTTTCTTTCCTTCTTCAGTTCTCTTCGAACAACACATAGCGTCAGTACTTCGTGCTTTCCATTGGATTGCAATACATAGTTGCAGTATTTTGTCCGTGCTTTCCATTGGCTGAGAATACATAGCTGCAGTACTTTGTCCGTGCTTTCCATTGGCTCGCAACACATATATTCAGTGTTTTGTCCGTGATTTCCATTGGCTCGCAATACAAAGCTGCAGTACTTTGTCCGTGCTTTCCATTGGCTCAGAATACAAAGCTGGAGTATTTTGTCCGTGTTTTCCATTGGCTCAGAATACATAGCTGCAGTACTTTGTGTTTTCCATTGGCTCAGAATACATAGCTGCAGTACTTTTTCCGTGCTTTTCATTGGCTCGCAATACATATATTCAGTACTTTGTCCGTGATTTCCATTGGCTCGCAATACATAGCTTCTGTACTTTGTCCTCGCCCGTGTGTTGCCAGGGCCCGAAAGGGGAGCAAAGAATAGCAACACTATTTGCCTTCCACGCATGTTGTAAAAGGCGAATAAGGAGGTTATTGGATGAAGATGGCTGTCCCATCCGTAATAGGGTCAGTGACCAAAAGCCATGCTGAAGTCAGATGTGTCAGGCCGAAAGGCGCAGATATCACAGCAGTTATGTAGACCATGACACAACGCATTCCGTTCTCCGGACTACATCCTGTTAACCTGCAGGAGTTTGAGAACGAACGCAGAAGAAGAAGTACTTTCCATTGGCTCGCAACACACTTATATTCAGTACTTTGTCCGTGATTTCTATTGGCTCGCAACACACTTATATTCAGTACTTTGTCCGTGATTTCCATTGGCTCGTAATACAAAGTATATGCAAAGTGATTCATAATGAGTCGCATCAGCCAAGATAGATGACTCTGTTTGGGATTTACGCGATGAACTATTTTAAAGAAGGACACATGCATGTGGTTGCGTCTGTAGGTCTCACAAATGGCCCACTAGACATACTATCCATGCAACAGAAAACCTTAGTGGATGATATGCCATTATATTGAGGTTATCTTCTTATAGAAGATTCCTGCCATGTCATCTATACAGTTATGATTTTGTTTTGTTGTTGAAATGTTTTTCATGTTTGCCTGAATATATATGTATGCACCCTCTGTGGTTGGAGGGGGGGCAGAGATGTACTGTGCAGCACTGAGGAGGAGGAAACTGACATATCTGTTTTTCCTATGGCTGAGGCCTATCATAGAGACACACTGACTCAGGACGTGACAATCCTTTTGACTTGAACATTTGGTTGCATGCCTGGAGCAATAGAGAAGTTCGGCATAACCAGTAGTCAATTGGTAGCGGGGAATGAGCACAGTGAACACTATCTTGGCTACAGTGGCTGGGAGCAGTGCATAGGTTGAAACATACCTTCCTGGAGGTGTGATAGTTATTATCTGGCTCTGTCCCGGGGTGGGCCGAAAATCCACAGACTTCCCAGCAATATAATGTCATCTAATGGCATTAGGTCAAATGGCATGAGCCCATGGATCAGCAACCAACCAACCAACCAAAGACGGACATTGATGTAAAGTAAATGAAGTCAAAGCTTCAACACGGAAACTATATTTAATTAAACTAACCTGATTGTAAAGAAACCCGATCTTGCTATCAAATCTAGTAAAACACTTACCAGCGAAGTTTGAGAAATTACTTGGATCACGTTCACGTAAACAATCGCCAGCGTTATTGCAATCCTTACACAATCCATATTGACTGAAATATATTATGATGTTAATCAATAATATTATAATATTGTGTCGATAAAAGTCGATGTACACTAACGCTATACATATCCATACTAAATACCATTCTTATGACGTAGTCTCACCACCAGTGTAAATGAGTGCACAGTGACTGTGTAGACACCCAATATTATTTAAATTGATGAGACTCTCTAACATCTTCTTTCTTTGTATGGACAAGATATAATATATTAAAACAGAAGTGTTCAAATATGCCGTTGAATAACATCCCACCCCTAACCACAATGTTGTAATATTTTTATTAATGGCAGCTTGTTGGTGATTAAAAAAGGGGGCCATAAGCTCTCGATGCCATTTATACTAAGTTTTTCTCCAGAGTGGTCAGGCGCGCCAATCCCAAACAGGGTCACTTATCTTGGCTGATCCTGCTGATCATTGGTCCCTATTCGTACAATTTGTGCCACCAGCCAATGAAAGGCACGGGAAACGTCAGATCAGCTAAGTCACGTGACTCTGGGATCAACCATTACCAATTTTAATTCTGTCCTCTAACCATTGACCGAAACACTAGTCTCTGCTGGTCCGAATTATCCATTAATTTGATTGGCGGATTGTGTAAGTAACCAATGAAAAAAGTCTCAATATAATCAAACAACAGTTGTGAAGCGGTAATGGGCTAGTCCACGTGTACTATTTAATCAAAAGCTGGTCATGGATCAACGTGTAGGACTATTCCGGAGAAGGATTTGTTTAATATTGGAGTATTTCAGACATTATTTCCCCAAACAGCTAGACATGGCAATACACATTTTTTTCTGCCACATTTTCTCCTCTCTTTCATTAGATATTATTTATTGTTGTTTTTCATGGACTCATAATCAATATTGACGGTATATGGCAGGGGTCGGAAACTTTTGCTGTGTGCCAACTTAAGTTTCCAAATTATTCAGAGTGCCAACATCACATATCATTTTATACAAGTCGAGGCCAATATTTTTATTTAACCATATATTTTATTTTTATATTTTAATTAATTAATATATAGTGATATTCAATATGTAAAGTTGTAAATAATATTAAAAGAAATAAAGTTTCTTGGAATATTTTTTTTTTAAAAACGTTTTTATTATTAATGAGAGACTTGCCCTTGTATGGTCTTGGCCAGTTGCTCAATATCGACAACATACTTTGTCACTTTGAGTTTGACACAATTTTCTGAATGTTCAGTCGTTAGGCGAGTGCCGAAATGAGCGAGGAAACCCCGCTAATCAACTTTATACAGGGTGAAGAGTCTGCGTACCATTTCAAATTACTTGGCGTGCCAAGCGTGGCACGCGTGCCATAGGTTGCCGACCTCTGGTAAATGGTATAATTGTAAAAAGAGGGAGGGGTAGGGTTGACATAAGTTGAAGTCAATAAAAAAAAGTGTATGGCAAAATAAATGTGTGAACTTTTACATTTTTTTCGAAATATGAAAAAAATGCATGTGGTTTTAATTTTATTTTTTTTAACTTCTGCAAAACAAAGTATGGGGGGGGGGGGGGTTACGTAATAAAGCAATGGTTATCATTGAATTATTGACAGTTTTTTGACAAGTGACGTTGGTCAAAATTGACAAATACTGTTTACGCTAAGGACAGCCCCGTAATTGTGTCACCACTGTATGTATGCTGGTGTAGGAGCAGAGCATAACGATGTATCGAACAATGGATGCAGACTGTCAATGATGTCAAATGCATTGGTAACTTAATGTTCGCGTTTGAGTGAGACATGATGATATATCCAAACGTTGCCGGTCTAGATATTTGAATCAATAATCAATATTTCTTAATGAAACCGTCAACGTACTTTATGTTTGTGGCTATTTAATATCGAGCTGAATAAATGAGTTTCATGTTTACTCTATCTCTCAACTTGATACACTTTACATCATGTTTACTCTCTCAACTTGATACACTTTACATCATGTTTACTCTCTCAACTTGATACACTTTACATCATGTTTACTCTCTCAACTTGATACACTTTACATCATTTTTACTCTATCTCTCAACTTGATACACTTTACATCATTTTTACTCTCTCAACTTGATATACTTTACATCATTTTTACTCTCTCAACTTGATACACTTTACATCATTTTTACTCTCTCAACTTGATACACTTTACATCATTTTTACTCTCTCAACTTGATGCACTTTACATCATTTTTACTCTCTCAACTTGATGCACTACATCATTTTTTACTCTATCTCTCAACGTGATACACTTTACATCATTTTTACTCTCTCAACTTGATGCACTTTACATCATTTTTACTCTCTCAACTTGATGCACTTTACATCATGTTTACTCTATCTCTCAACTTGATACACTTTACATCATTTTTACTCTCTCAACTTGATGCACTTTACATCATTTTTACTCTCTTATCTTGATACACTTTACATTGAAGTTTCCGATTGGTAAACAATTTTAGTTCATGTTTTTGAAACCTAATTTTGTTTGTCTCATCTCTAGAAATTACTAGCGTTGAAGCACTTGTTTCCTTTGTGCAAACTAGAGGCTTCTACAGAGGGGCTAAAATTGGAGGCTTCTTCGGAGATTACGTCAAGAATTGGGGGAGGAAGGTGGTCTGAATAATTTTGACATTTTTGGCAAAAAGAGGAAGATTTACAAAAGTTTACATCAACAATATTGATTTTATACGTCAATTATATGGTTTTAATTTGGAAGAAAACTACTATCAATCTGATAAAATTATGTCGTTTTATGTACTTTTAAAATATTGGACAAAATTGTGTCACTTCAAGCACTTTTTAAAAATTTTATAAAATTAGGTCGTGTGGTGCATTTTTATAATATTTGATAAAATTATTTCGTTTAATGCACTTTTTTTCCGCTAAATAATTTATGTTTTGAGTGTGTTTATTATCAAATTACTTCACCGTATTTCAAATGGTCAAAGTTGAAAAGGTTCAAAGGTCGTCAAGCTTCAAGTGATAATCCACAGAGATCTCTGAAAAATCCACCTTACATACAAAACAAAACGAGCCGGATTCGAACTCGAAACATCTTGAGCACAATACAAAAGGATTAACCAATACTTTATTTAAATTAATTTCAATATGATAATTTAATTATTTACCTTCGTGTACTCCTACAAGCGCAGATGTTCTAATTAATATATCCTTCAATATTAAACGTTTTTTGTAAACAACGAATAGGTGTATTCCATATAAATGACTATCCGACCTAAACGAATGTCACCAACTGAAAACATGTGTTGCTTTTTATCACATTCTGGGACTGGTGGCGCAAAACTAACCGTAACCATCGACTTTATAAGACCTACTGGCTGATGTAAAAATTAGCCTTCTTAATGATTAATTTGCATATTTTTATTACTTTTAATGGTCGCTATGACTACACTCTGTGTGACAGCAAATGCAATTCAATGGATAGCTAAATGAGTCATTTTTAGAAGGTTTGATTTCCTTTTTACCAATATGTCTTATATCGTGGAGGCCACGGACTAACCTAAGTTTTTAAAAAACAGTAAAGTAACCCATAGCATTTATTAATGCCGTAGGGGGGTGAGATGTTAGCGATCTCACATTTCAGTGGCTCTGCAAATGAGAGCGGTAGCCATCTCCTCTCCCTCGCAGTCTTTACTTCCCGGATTAATCCGATACCCATTTAAGGCTGGCTTAACCCGGGAGCCGTTGCGATCTGAAAACATTTTCGCCTCAACTGGGGAATGAACCCAGGACCACTCATTTGCGAAGCTTGTGCGCTAACCACTGCTCTACGCGGCTTCCAAAGTAGAGCAGCCTAAATAGATTGTACACAAAACAAAGAAAACTTCGCATTCTACTATCCGTGGATCGTATATATTATATTATACTAATACTTATATTATATTATATTATACTAATACTTATATTATATTATACTAATACTTATATTATATTATACTAATACTTATATTATATTATACTAATACTTATATTATATTATACTAATACTTATATTATATTATACTAATACTTATATTATATTATACTAATACTTATATTATATTATACTAATACTTATATTATATTATACTAATACTTATATTATATTATACTTATATTATACTAATATATCTATTATGTATCTTTTAACGGACTGTATCGATCTTTACACCAATCTTACGGAGTCTTGACATGACTTTGATTTACACATTAAAAAAACTTCTGAGCGGATGTGGTCTTTTCGTCATTAACTATCTCAGATTCATTGATTTATTGACACTGTGATCATGCGCGTCAGTGTATCGACTCCCTCATTGATCTCAACACCGGGGTGTCCTGGCACAAATGTAAAGGTAATCTTTTGTCATAGATTGTGTCAAAATTACACCCATTGATGGCGGTCGACTTCCGCTTCAACTTTGCGGATCATGTTCAGTAAGTCACTATAACATTATAATGTCAACTCGTTTGATTTAGTTTCTAACATCGGTACAACAGTTAGTTTCTAACCTCGGTACAACAGTTAGTTTCTAACCTCGGTACAACAGTTAGTTTATAACCTCGGTACAACAGTTAGTTTCTAACCTCGGTACGACAGTTAGTTTCTAACCTTGGTACAATAGTTAGTTTCTAACCTCGGTACGACAGTTAGTTTCTAACCTCGGTACAATAGTTAGTTTCTAACCTCAGTACGACAGTTAGTTTATAACCTCGTTACAACAGTTAGTTTCTAACCTCGGTACGACAGTTATTTTATAACCTCGTTGCAACAGTTAGTTTCTAACCTCGGTACAACAGTTAGTTTCTAACCTCGGTACAACAGTTAGTTTCTAACCTCGGTATAACAGTTAGTTTGTAACCTCGGTACAACAGTTAGTTTATAACCTCGGTACGACAGTTAGTTTCTAACCTCGGTACAACAGTTAGTTTCTAACCTCGTTACAACAGTTAGTTTCTAACCTCGGTACAACAGTTAGTTTCTAACCTCGGTACGACAGTTAATGTATAACCTCGTTACAACAGTTATTTTCTAACCTCGGTAAGACAGTTAGTTTATAACCTCGTTACGACAATATGAAAAATGTGGATGCATGTTTACAGATACACACGGGTGACAAAGTGGCACGATATATTTCCCATACTTAAACAAAGTATTAAATTTTTGTCGTGACATATATGATTAACTCTGATGTTTCTTCTCAAAATATTGCACACTTGTTAGAGTTGAAGGGTTCTGGGTATTAAAAAATATCTAGATAAAAAACCCACTGCAAACAGGAAAGGATCATAATAGCTAGTAATTTATGGGGAACAAAACACACGACAATGTTCATAAACTATGACAATGCAGAGCGACAGGTGGTACATGAGATGTGAACCACAACTAAAACTACAACTTCAGTTGACAGTTCCTACAAAATATATATTAAACATATGTATAAGATGTTTCTCGCAAAGTTTTTCAGATATTCTTGTTCTGTGGTCCCCTTTTTAGAAACATTTTCTCTTGTGGCTTCCCGATGACTTTTCTAAAAAAATTCAGTTCTTTGACTTTATTTTCAAGACACCGAGCGGTTTCATCTTGATCTCTATAAATATTGTGTACAATCCCAGAACAGGTGTCTACCGCATATTTCGCCAATTTTCGAAATGTGAACGAAATTAGATATTATGCACAGTTCATTCCAAGCTTGTTGCGGTGCACACAACTGTCGTGCAGTCCATGGAAATTACGTCACTAGGAGAACGTTTTGCCACAAACAAATAAAATGGCTAATTTAATAACACGACTGCGCATCGAAGGAGAAGGGAAGATTCTAGATGGTTTTTTTTGTTTTGTTTTTTTTGTTTGGGGGGGGGGATATTAGGGATATGAGTAGACCAAATTCTAACCCAAACACCTAACCACCCCCACCCCCCCCCCCCCCCCAATATATATACCTCTCTATTTCAAGGGTTGTCAATTAAAGGCAAGTTTTGCATAGATACGACGGTCATTTCGCTAATACAAATGAAACGACAGAGTGACGTCATAAACTACTAAAAAATTGTAATCGGTTACTTAAAAACTGTGAACGCTGTAGAATGTGATAGGCACCTAATTTCGGATTGGACCAAATATTGTTTTTTTAGCATTCAAATAGTTATCTTACTAAAACCCACCTGGTCGGATCTGTGGCCCCATCTGGTCGGATCTGTGTCCCTCCCCGTCATTTAATTTTTTTTTCTCCTTGTCCTCCATTACAAATCTCCGTGCCACGCATGGGATCCATAGAACTCATTTTGAGAACTAGTGGTTTATTTTTGGGAATGGAGTCCCATTACAGTTTTTATCCCCAGATCATTGGTTAGTTTTTCCTAATATATGACGGCAATACAAATGATGTCAATCCACATTTGTTAGCAAGATGTGTGTTACTGTGGCGCCCAACAAGAAGATGAATTGAAGCCCCTGAATCGTGACTCTCCCTTATAAAAGACCAACGAGTATAATCTTCTTCTTCTGCGATCGTTCTCAAGCTCCTGCAGATTAGCAGGATGTAGTCCGAAGAACGGAATGCGTTGTGTCATAATTTACGGAGTTACAGCGATATCTGCGCCTTTCGGTCTGACACATCCGGCTTCAGCATAGTTTTGGTCACTTTGACCCTATATGGGATGGGACAGCAAACTCCATCCTATAACCTCCTTAGTCACCTCTCACAGCATGCATGGAAGGTAAACAGTGCTGCAATTATTTGTTGTACTCTCGGACTCGGGTAACACGGGTGGAGTAGAATCAAAGCAAGCATTGTTATCAATTATTTCCGTTCTTTTCGTTGGTCGTCGGTGGCAGGCGACAAAGTATATACACAGTGAACAACGAAAATCACGGTAGTAATCAAAATCGTCACAAATATAGGCTTGTTTTGATTCTGATCGTAGGTCTCCCTTTTTGCCAAGTCACGCCTGAAACGTGACCGTCCACATATCTATAAGACCTCTGTACAGAAAGTAAACAATACCTAAAAGGCTGATTTTTTAAAATTATTTCCGTGCATGTCATTGGTCAGCCTTTTCTCTTTTACATACTACTGGGCTTTTGTGTAGTTAGACTTGTGTTGCATTGTCCTCCTAAATGAATTTCTCGCTGTAGTTCGAGTTTATACATTGACTCTTCTGTGAAACCTAACAATAGGACTTTCAACCACGCATGACGCCTAGTCACGAGTTATTGGAAGATGACAGAAAATATGTTCTCGACCATAAATCCGCTTTAGTCATTCATTACTTCCAAATTCCGTTGCCAAAGTGTACTACCACTTGCACTAAGCGCTATTTTATAAGCGTATGTACTACCACGTATTTTATGTACTACCACTTGCACTAAGCGCTGTGTTGTCTTCGACGCAGACATTGTACTCCATTTATGGACCATACAGCATACGTACTTCTTTGTCTTGGGGGCTTAGATATTGATATTGTAGTCTTTGATGTGTAACAGTCTGGCATTCCATACTAGTCGTTGCTGGACAAATATAAATAACCAAATGGTCAGAGGGTGTCCGACAAAGTGGATGGTGCCGCAGTAACCTAATGAACTAATAGTAACGCAAAATGAGGTAAACAGGTTACTAAAACACTTACCTAGCCTATTAATAAAAATATATTTAAAAAAGTATATATAAAAAACATACAATAAAACTAAACAAGACAATTCTCCACGTATCGCCTCAAATTGAACCTTTTTAATTCAACCTTTTTTGTTCTATGTATCCACACAATTACTTTGGGCCACACATTTGTATGTATACATATGCAGTTGTTATAGCATTATCTTTATGTGAACGAACGTTTATATTTACATTAATATATGTATATGTTTCTATGTGTACGAATGTTCATGTTATTATTTATGTGAGAAAGGTTTATGTGCATGAATGTTCATATTTATGTATACATATATATATGTATATTTATGTGAGCGCTTTTTTATGTTAATGCACGTATCTCCATTGTGTGTCAATGTGTATACCTATTCTGGTGTGAGCCCTTTCCTGTGTGTGGATACATTTACATGCCTGTGCATTTTGTGTGGGTATCCTTCACACATCTGTGTCCATCTTGTTATGTGTTTATTTCTTGACTCTTGGTGTGTGTATACATTTCTATGTATGTTTAGGTTTGGTTTTATATATATGTTTATGTCTATATTTGGTTTCACATTCATTCCATGCGTTTTCACATGTTGATTATTCTTGTATCCTTCCTTCCCCAAACCCACTCACCCCACCACCAAACAACCTCATCATTATTCATCTATCATTGTCATATGCCATTCTTGTTGGCGTAGGTGACCATGGTTCTCTGTTCACAGTATTGTTATCAGGATCGTTGTTTCCAAGCCTTGCTAGGTTGTCACATGAATATTTTCTCACGTCCCCATCTGTCTCTGTTCCCTTCAGTCTTGCCTGTTGTGACTATGTTCTTAAAACCTGCCTGTCTGATAAAGTGACAAAAGGGGTATTTTTCTTATCTTTTTCTTTTATTATTCTTGCACTCATCTATAATGTCTCTAATTTCCCACTTTCGGCTTGTTTATAATGAATGCACGCATTTTCTCTTTTACTAGATGCGTTGCCATCCCTGCGCTATGGAGACAGCGCTTGATGAAATATAGACATCTATTTTGTTTTTTATTTTGTCGTTTTCTGTTGTTTGTCTCTTGAAAAAGGTTCAATTTGAGCCGATACGTGGAGAATTGTCCTGTTTAGTTTTATTGTATGTTTTTTTTTATATATACTTTTTTAAATATATTTTTATTAATAGGCTAGGTAAGTGTTTTAGTAACCTGTTTACCTCATTTTGCGTTACTACTCGTTGCTGGACTCTGTGCTATGAATTTCTTTGTTGTATTGAATGTAGGGTAGCAATATGAAACATTGGTTATCTAGATACATTCAATTCTCATCCCACTGCGGTGTTACATAGCAGAGATCGATCACTGAAGCACTAGCCACGAATCTACCTGATCCGACCAGATGTGTTTTTAGTAACATTTTCGCCCGTGTGTTGCCGGGGCCCGAAAGGGGAGTAAAAAATAGCAACACTGTTTACCTTCCACGCATGTCGTAAAAGGCGACTAAGGAGGTTATGGGATGGAGTTGGCTGTCCCATTCCATATAGGGTCAGTGACCCAAAGCCATGATGAAGTCGGATGTGTCAGGCCGAAAGGCGCAGATATCGCAGCAGTGCTGTAAACTATGACACATCGCATTCCGTTCTCCGGACTACATCCTGCTAATCTGCAGGAGCTTGAGAACGAACGCAGAAGAAGAAGAAGTAACATTTTTATTGCTTAACCCTTGAGGATCACCCTGGCGTAGTGGTTAAGACGTTCGCTTTGTATTCAATAGATTTCGGTTTCAAATCTCACTCGTGGCGTCTTATTTATAAAGTACGTGCTATGAGTTGTACTCTCTGCAGGAGGCGTGGCGCTTCGTTTTAGAGACGGTATACAAGTTATGCGGTAACCCGTGTACAATGCAGTCAATCCTATACGCCTTTTCGACCTTGTTTAACCCAAAGATTTACACAACAGCATTGATAGACTTTTGCATTAGTTTCCATACAAAAATAAATCATAATTGGCGAGGGTGATTTTCCCTGTATGTCTTACTACGAAGCAGTTGGTTTTTTTTTTTCGATAAAAAAGCCAAACAGCACAAGAAAAAGGCTAAATTTGTCCCAATTTCGCCTTAAAAAGGTCAATATGGTAACCCTGCTCTAATATAACGTCTGCTTCACTTTTAATTATCTAGCTTACAATTTGTTGTCATTTTGTTGTTGTTGTTTTTGTGGGTTTTTTTAATGTATTCTTTGATGTTTATTTTGAGCGAACTTATAAATACACTAAGATAACATTTATGAGGAGCGCGGTAGCCTAGTGGATAGTGAGCTTGCTTTCTATCATCTGGTTACAGCGTACCACGTCCGGACATTTTAAAAAAAAATCCGAGTTGTGATTTCTCACTTGACACGACCACTCCTCCAATCGACTCAGCTGTAAATGAGTACCTGACGCATGAGTTAGGGAAGGTAAAAAAACAGCAAGGAAGGGAACTGGCCACCCCACCTAATAGTTGCTTCGGCTTAGTACATGAAGAGTTATCTTTATCCCCGACGGCAGATGCCATGGGACCTACCTTTACCTTTTAACATTTATTGCTTTGTCTAATACATCATCATTACGTCATATGGACAGATGTGATACTACAGCGCAAGAATATGTATCTTGTCCAAATGAGTTGTTCTCAGCCTTCCTCCCCAGGTGGGACCTTTCAGATTAAATTTGTTCGTGCCCCCCCCCCCCTTTCCAAGAATCTAAAAGCTGCGTTTAAACTTTCTTCATTATTTATGCTATTACTGTCATCGGAATAATTTCAGAAAAGTACAACTCTGTACCACTAGCCCTCCTAATTCGGTCACTGTTTCACATTATCTTTCGTCGTGACCCCTGGCAAATCGCTGTGGAACCCTCACCTAGGGTGTCTTGTTCCACATCCAGAACCACTGTTCTTCTTCTTCTTCAATGTTCATACCCAAACTACAGCTGGATCTCTCTAGTAGCAGGATATGATCCATTCTTGATTTCCAGCAGAATGTAGACCAGAGAAAGGAAATGCGTTTTGTCGCCGTTTTATTTGCGCCTATGGCCCGACTCGTCCGTCTTCGGTGGGAGTCACTGTTATAAACAGTCATACTTAATCCCCAAAAATGTTGGACATGAAGAGTCATATATATATATATATATATATTCAACAAGTTCACAAGTCGTAGAGGAATGACTTCATTGTACTCGGTTTCTCATATGTACTTCGTCACTCTCAACGAAGCGGCGCGCCGCCTGCCAAGAGTACCATTCATAGCACGTAACTCCGTAGCTTCAAGCGATAATCCACAGGGATCTCCGAAAAAATCCACCTTGTACAAGACGATACGAGCAGGATTCGAACTCATGGCCTTAATTTTTAATAAATTGGGATATTAACCTTGACTACTGCATCATTTTCTCGAAAGTAATGTTTATTACTATTTGGTTTGGGGGCATTTTTTTAATTGTCTGCACGTACTAAGTGACACAGGTGGCTGAAATTGAATCATCACAGCTGTAGTTAAATTTGCTCGAAATATAGTGAGTGTTTACGTCTTTTTCTAACAGTTTTATCTGTAACCTCAATCTTTATTCTGATATTTCATTATTTCTTACCATAACAAAAAATACAATACTACGAGCAGACACATATGGTCTTAGTCTGTCAGTAAACGATTGTATTCTGGGGGGTTTTCGTTTTAAGTTGATTATCTGTGTTTCTAAAAATGTACTGTTTTATATTAATGTTATTGTATTTCATATGTCTTCCAACTGTTCTTTCAATAATATACATTTTACTGATCCGTGTTTTCTACCAGTCCCTTGGTTGGTTGGTTGCTGATCCGGCGGTCATTGGGCTCATGCCCTTTGACCTAATGCCATTAAATGGCATTATATTACTGGGAAGTATACCAGTCCCTTCAATAATATACATTTTACTGATCCGTGTTTTCTACCAGTCCCTTCAATAATATACATTTTACTGATCCGTGTTTTCTACCAGTCCCTTCAATAATATACATTTTACTGATCCGTGTTTTCTACCAGTCCCTTCAATAATATAAATTTTACTGATCCGTGTTTTCTACCAGTTCCTTCAACAATATGCATTTTACTGATCCGTGTTTTTTTACCAGTCCTTTCAATAATATACATTTTACCGATCCGTGTTTTCTACCAGTTCCTTCCACAATATACATTTTACTGATCCGTGTTTTCTACCAGTTCCTTCAACAATATACATTTTACTGATCCGTGTTTTCTACCAGTCCCTTCAACGATATACATTTTACTTATCCGTGTTTTCTACCAGTCCCTTCAACTATGCATTTCATTGATCTTGTGTTTTCTGCCTGTTCTCTCACAAATATATATTTTATTCATCCTGTATTTTTCTACCTATCATTTCTTCTTCTTCTGCGTTCATTCCCAGACCCCTGCGGATCAGCGGAATTCGTTGTACCATAGTTTACATTTTGGCAATTAAATCTGAGCTTTTCGGTCTGACACATCCGACTTCAGCATGACTTCTGAGTCAATGTATCTTCTAAGAGATGGGACTGCCAAAACAACCCCAACACTTCTTAATCCTCTCTTACGACGAACATGACAGGTACAAGTATTGTTATTTTTGCTCCCCTTTCGGACGTCATCAACACACGAGCACCTATGACTTCAAAAATATACACGTTATTGTTCTGATTTTTCGAATTGTCTATTCATAATATATATACGTTTTACTGTTTGTGTAATTCTTCTTCTTCTTCTTTCGTTCACTTGAAACATGTCTATATCTGTAATTCTGTCTCCTGAATAAAAACTTACTGTCTTTTGTAGTTCACACAGTGGCCCATAGAGCTTTGATTCCAGTTTTGTTTCCTCTGGCCAATATGTCTGCCTCAGCGTTTCATGCTCAGAACACTCTTGAAGTATATGTTTGACACTCTGTGCTGCCTGTACACATGGTTGCGTTGCCAATCTTGAACTTTGTATACATGTGACTACGGAGTCTGTTGTGTCCTGTTCTGAGGCGTAGAATTACAAATTGTTGTGATATGTTCATAATGTGATAGTCATCTTGTGTTTGTGGCTTTCTTATTGACTTGATCATCTGTTTTTTTTCGGATGGTAGGTGATTGGTACATCTGGTTGGTCTTCGACAGGACCTTCCTTAGCAGGTTGGTCTGCTTTTTCACTTCCTGTTATTCCACAGTGAGAGGGTATCCACTGCATGATTACCCTATACTGGTAAGACAATTCATTAAGTAGTTTAGTTTTTGCAAGTCTGTTAGTTTTTACAAGTCTGTTAGTTTTTACAGACTGGAGAGCTTGAAGCACTGACCTTGCACATCTCAGGAATACCACAGGCTGTAGGCCAGATTTGGAGTTTAGCAGTTTTTCAGTTGCTACCCTACTGTTTGTGTAATATTTACCTGTTATGTCAACAATTTACATTTTACTGATCGTGTGTTTTCTACCATTTCTTTCAAAAATATACCGTCGAGTTGTTTACATTTCATTTACGGGTTCCTTTAGGGATGGTTTTACGAGCAGCCTATAATACACATCTATATAATTCATTGATATCTTATTAATATCTTTGTCTGCTTTGTCTGCAGTTACTTCTCTAGCTAGTACTCTTTGGTTTACTATGTTGTACTATCGTGTACTATATTGTACTATACTAGTGTACTATCGTACATCCAGTTTGCCTTCTTGTAGTTCCACCAACAGAGAGAGTGCTGCTATCTTTAATATATTCACTATCTATAGTCAGAAATACTGGTCGGTGCCTCCAAGCTTTTTTTTATAACACGATTGATGTTCGACCTCAAATTTGGTGAGTGAAATGCCAAGTCTGGAGTAGAAGGTTGGGAGGGGGGCGTCAGTTGTTTGGTTGATCAGGATAAGTTCATGTTCATCCCGCCAGTTTTCTAGTTCCACACATCCCTTGTCCATGTGATCATAGCCCCCCAATTCTACGAGTGGTTATTGATGTCTCCGCACAAAGTGTTTTCCTTGCACTGAGATTGTGTCTAGTGCTAATGGGTGGTCATTCAGAAAGTAGCAGTTGAGGAGGTAAAATTATGTACTTTCTGTACTGAGAAGAAGTATCTGGTATTACGCTCCTTCCATATATGTTTCTAACTGCCATGCATTGATATTGTTCTTAACCAGCGTCAGTAGTTCACCTTTTTGCCTGTTATTTCTGTCTGATCGATAGCATTGGAAGCCTCTTATTTTGAAAGCTACATTTTTGTTGATATTGGATTCTTGCAAGCAGCATAAATTTACATGCTCTTCATTCAAGATGTATTCTAGTTTCACTTGTTTGTTTCATTTCAATGCATTATTTTTAATGGTCTTATTTTTTTGGCCAGTTGTTCTATTCTTATGTCTCCTGGCTCCTCGTGGCAGTTGAGAAGGACTTTCAGTAGCTGCGGTTGGACCCTTTCGAGACTTAGGGTCCGGCACCGTCTCTGCCTAGATGTCCATCACAATTTTCCATTGCATGGGTTGGTGGGTGGCATCCTGATTGGAGTGGTGCACCACTTTGTTGGTTATACATGTTCTTGCTAAGACAGACTGTGGTTTTGCTAGATTTTAGGAAAGTCTGGCAAAACTTACTTTTCAGCCTCTGTTTGCTGAACTAAACCCATCTCCCGGCAAGGTTCGGGCCTCGATGATGATGATAATAATAACAATAATAATAATAATAATAATAATAATAATAATAATAATAATAATAATAATAATAATAATAATAATAAGATAATAATAATTTTAAAAAATAATAAGAACACTGCAGTAAGCATGACACTTACCAATGAGGTTAGAAATTATGAAACAATAGTGAATATTGTTTATATTTTTTTAGCTCCCGCTACATTCAACCAACTTTTCCCAGCCTCAAGCTGAAGAAAGTCATCCGAGCTGCCTGAGTCAGGAAAAACAACTTTTGAGACTTGTCTTTATCTACTATGAAATGTTCACAACATCTGCTACTTGGAGGTAGTTGATAACACTTGTGTTCTTATGATGTTGAACCTTTTATTATTTTGTATTATTTGCAGTTGAAGCACAACAGCTCAGAACTATAGAAAAATAATGGTCACAGCATATAAACAACAATGACTGTTTTGCGTCATAAAAACGTTGTGGGATAATGGTAATTGTAAACATATATCACATGACTGGTTGTTACATAAACGTAGTGAATCATAGTGTTCGACCTTTCTGCATTAATTTCCAATGTTGTTGTTTTTTTCAATATCCCAAGGTCATAACAAAAATTGCTGAAGTCTGATGTGTCAGGCCTAAACGCGCAGATATCGCAGCAATGTTGTAAACCATGACACAATGCATTCCGTTCTCCGGACTACATCCTGCTAAAATGCAGGAATTTGAGAACGATGGCAGAAGAAGAAGAGATAACAAAAATTCTGCTTTCGGTATCTACCGTCCACTGAGCCGCTAATATCTACATTTTGGAGACCCGCTATGCCGAAAAGCCACTCAAATCCATATTTTAATATGAATTTACTATAGTGTTCGGCATAGCTGAAAAACCTTACAGAGACAAAGTTACCAGACGAGCTGGTATCTTGCTTAGGTCACTCACTTTGCCACTATCTTCAAAAGCAGCGCTTCGCTGTCGAGTCGCCATTCCAATTTGTGTCTTTATGGGCTGTACATATATTACGTCAACAAATTATTGGGGGGGGGGCGCTGTGAAAAAGTTTGGTAGTTGTTGAGGATATGCAAAAGTTGTCAAACTATGCTGTTTTGTATTCTTCTTCTTTCGTTCACTTGAAACATGTCTATATCTGTAATTCTGTCTCCTTAATAAAACTCACTGTATGTTTTGTATAATATTTACATTGTTTAAAAATTTAAATATTTCTCAAACCTATTTCCTGTGGTACAGATCATGTTATTTTTACGAGCATTTTCAGCAATACTTCTTCTTCTTCAGCGTTCATTCTCAAACTCCTGCTGGATCTCTCCTGTAGTAGTACTACTAGATCTCCAGCAGGATGCAGTCCAGAGAATGGAAATGCGTTGTGTCGCCGTTTTATTTGCGCCAATGGCCCGACACATCCGTCTTCGGCGGAATCATCAATACAAAATGCAGGGTTTTAGGGAGGGGGATTTTCGGTATGCTGAAAAACCACCACTATTTTGTGAAAATCGTCCTTTTCTTAGCATCCCAGGGGAAAAATGTCTGGAAGCTATAATGAAGTATCCAGACGAATTGTTTCCCTGGGAAAATAAGAAGATACCAGCAAAATAGTGGCAATCCCAAATCGTATACTCAAGGATACCTTCGCAGCTAAGGGGTTACGGTTCCTGAATTTTGTACAGTTGTTGGCAGGAATGAGGTTAAAAAGTGGCGAACGGCTGTTGATGTGAATTATGGACAGCCCCGTGAGTATTTAACCAAAAACGTATGTGTATGTCCGTTAACTGATACTATATCACAAGCCTACTACAAAGTCGTGGAAGTATATCTAGTTTTACCGTGATGCTGCTTATTCAATATTGTTCCTCTTCCTTGCATGTATGCTTATATAATTATGGTTTTAGACTGCGTATATTAAGAGTGAACCGGGGTTCTCAAATTGGGCGAAAATATTCCCATGAGAGATGATATATTTCAAGGGCGATGCTGCGATTGGGGGGGGGGGAGGGTTAGATGACGATGTTCCGCAGAAGACGGACATGTCGGGTTATTGGTACAAATAAAACGACGACACAACGCATTTCCATTCTCTGAACTACATCCAACTGGAAACCTTGTATGACCAATGTCCAGTTACAAGAGAAATCCAGCGGGAGTTTGAGAATGAACGCTGAAGAGAAAGAAGATGGAGATGTAGGTTCAGGTGGGCAAAAGAAATAAGAGTACACTGAACACATCAAACTGCAGCCAAAAAAATGAAAGTACTTACTACTTTGTATGTACAATGGGCGCTAGGGTTACCACATTGCTCTCACAGTGCACAAATGTTTTATGTTGCAACCCTGCGAGTCTCTGTAACTTCCAGGTGGGTCATACAGCCCAGGTTGAGAATCTCTGATCTACATTAAATGATGGTTTTAATTGTGCAAAGCTATAGAGTTTAAGACAGACCCAACTACGCTTAGCCTATATGACCAACTCAACATGACTGCCACGTACATCTCAATAGTGTGCACATTGACTATCCATTTTCAGATGGTAGATAGGAAAACTTAATGGACCTGAAGTTGAACGCCCGCATGATGATTCCAAAATGCAGATCACTTTGTGTGTAGATCTATTTTCTATTGTCTTTCCGTATGTGCTTTGTTATCCACTTTTGATGTTAACCTTAGGGGTGATTGCAGTTCGAGCACGTGTTCCAGGGCCAGATGTATCACCTCGGTTCTGATGTGACCGTCTTTGTTCAAGATGTCCCTGACATTTTCTATAGTCTTCCTCTGGCCCCTGATTTCATTTGATTATATGCCTGTACGCTGACCTTGTCGTCATACATTCTCTTAATTCGTAGATGCCCGATGAGTCTGATTCGTGCCAGGAAAGTTCGATTGCAGTGCGTGCGCATGTCCCGGGAAAGAGAGTTTTCGGATTTGTCCTGCTTCAGTCTCTTTTAAATAGCCCGCCATGTTCTCTCATTTTTCAAATTTAGTGGTACCGGCAGTTATCTGGGTGTGCCAAGCTGAGTGATCAAAGGCTGTAATTTTCCAGGAGCTACGTTTTGAACTCCATAAGAGATATAGCACGCGAGAGTGAGACTAGAGTGAATGATGATTCCTTTTCAATGTACAGGATTAAAGACCAGGGTTTGAAATTGGCATTTCAATTATATTTCTTAATTCAATTCTAACACAAGACTAACAACTTCTGGTGTTTTCAAGGGATTAAGAATCTAAATTCATGAGCTTCCGGTGTCTCCAGCCTGCTCTTCAATAGATCTTCGGTCTTTCTAAACTACTCTACAATAGTGGGACCAGCAGAAGTGTGGATCTGTAACAGGAGTACGCAAAACGTGGACCGCTAGCACCACCAAAACATCTAGCCATTTTACTCACCCTCATGGCTGATAAAATAATAATGCACTGGCCCAAAAACATCAAAGGACAATTTATCACAGTCAAACTGCAAACGTCGCTAAGTGAGAAAAGGGAAAATGATGTCAAATCTGAAAATTTGCTAATTTAACAAGTGACTGAGACCTGGGAGGGCAGTGTTTGCTGACCAAAATAGGCAAACAACAAATAAATTTTGATTTTAAGCTGTGCTAGTCTTTAAACCGTATGATCAAAAAAAGCTCTTCACATCTCCCAGCTAGCATCACATCTCCCAGCTAGCATCACATCTCCCAGCTAGCTTCACATCTCCCAGCTAGCATCACATCTCCCAGCTAGCATCACATCTCCCTGTTAGCATCACATCTCCCTGTTAGCATCACATCTCCCTGTTAGCATCACATCTCCCTGTTAGCATCACATCTCCCTGCTAGCGAGGAAATATCACCAGGTCCCACTAAAATAACCCGGAATTTGCCCTACAGAGAGATTACCCACCTATGATTAGTTTTCAGCCTGGTCATGCTTGCAAGGATGTAAACCAGAGGTGAGCAACTACTTTGAGTTGACGAGCCAGATTGAACTTTTTTGTGTGGTTTGTGGACAAAAAACTGTTTTAGTACCTGTGAGCTCCAAGTAGTATTTTCTGAACTCTGGGTCCAGCCTTAACAGTACTTCTAGATCAGTCTTGATGGTTAGAAAAATATTGATTGACGGGCCGGATTTGGTCCGCGGGCCGTGTTTTACCCGCCGCTGATGAATAAGCATAAAACACAATGTCATGAATTTTTGATTTCAGAAAACATGTTTTTATTTATTTTATTTTTTTTAATAGTTTTATGGCAGTCTGCCTCCTCCCATCATTTGTGCAAGCCATTCATTTTCTATGCATTAGAGTGAGTGTGAGAGAGAGAGAGAGAGAGAGAGATGGAGGGATTGAGTGAGAGTTGGAGATTGTGATACAGAGTGAGAGGGTGTGAGAAAGTGTGTTAGACTGATCAAGTGAGTGGGCAAACTGGTGTGAGTGAAAGAGTGAGCAAACGAGTAGAGTAAGTGAAAGAGAGAGTGGCAGTGAAAGAAAGAGTAAGAGTGAAAGAGTGTGTGAAAGTGAGTCAGTGAACAAGTGAGTGAGTGATGATTGAGTAAGTGAGCGATTGAGTGAGTGAAAGAGTAAGCATGAGCGAAACAATATATAAAAAGAATGCAAACCCCTTTTTCTTTATTATAAAGAGATAGCAAATATTAAAAGAAAACAATAATTATATATATATATATAAATATAGGTATATACTTCGGTGGTCATGGTACTACTATGACCTACATGATTTGCTATGGTCACAGCTATGACATATGCAATTTGGACTAAGGTCTAATATTGAAAGAATATCATAAGATAGTACATTTTAATTTTCACTTCACACATACAGGAAATAGATAACTGTCGTACATATAGGAAATAGATAATAATCGTACATATAGGAAATAGATACCAGTTGTACATATAGGAAATAGATAACAGTCACACATATAGGAAATAGATAACAGTCACACATATAGGAAATAGATAACAGTCACACAAATATGGGAAATAGATAACAGTCACACATATAGGAAATAGATAACAGTCACACATATAGGAAATAGATAACAGTCACACATATAGGAAATAGATAACAGTCACACATATAGGAAATAGATAACAGACACACATATAGGAAATAGATAACAGTCACACATATAGGAAATAGATAACAGTCACACATATATGAAATAGATAACAGTCACACATATAGGAAATAGATAACAGTCACACATATAGGAAATAGATAACAGGCACACATATAGGAAATAGATAACAGTCACACATATAGGAAATAGATAACAGTCACACATATAGGAAATAGATAACAGTCACACAAACATAGGAAATAGATAACAGTCACACATATAGGAAATAGATAACAGTCACACATATAGGAAATAGATAACAGTCACACATATAGGAAATAGATAACAGTCACACATATAGGAAATAGATAACAGTCACACATATAGGAAATAGATAACAGTCACACATATAGGAAATAGATAACAGTCACACATATAGGAAATAGATAACAGTCACACATATAGGAAATAGATAACTGTCGCACATATAGGAAATAGATAACAGTCACACAAACATAGGAAATAGATAAGTCACACATATGATATGGAATTGCAGCTAAATATGATGATGATGATGATGTTCCTCCTTCGCAAGCGAAGATGAGCATGGCATGAAAAACATTAAATGCGATGGGGAAAAAAATTTTTGGTAAAATTGGTAATTAACTAATTTGGTTTGTGAGTTCGTAGATGCCCGATGAGTCCAATTCGTGCACGGAAAGTTCTATTGTAGTGTATGCAGGAGTGCTGAAGGTTCGGAATAGAAGAATTTTCAGATTTGTCCTTCCGCTTCTTGTGCTTGTGGATTGCCCGCAGTGTTCTTTCTTTTTCAAATTTCGTGATGCCAGCAGTGATATATACACACACACATATATATATATATATATATATATATATATATAAGAGATAACATCTGAGTATTATTGGGACAATAACATCTGAATATGACAGGGATAACATCTAAATAAAGTATTTTGACACATTAAAAGACATGACACCTTGTTGAAGACCGTACTTGAGGGTAAAATCGAAGAGAGGTCAAGCAAAAGGTAGGCAGAGATACAAATGGAAAATAACATCACAAGATGGACAGGTTACAGTCGAGCAGAGTGCACCATCAAAACAAGAAACAGGGAATGTTGGTGGAGGTCTGTTGCTGCCAACCTTTGTTGTGGAGGCTGCACTTGATGATGATGAACAGCTGCATCTAATACAGAGATGACATCTGAATATATGACAGAGATATGTCAGAACTGCATCGAAGACTGAGATTGACATCTGAATATATGACAGAGATATGTCAGAACTGCATCGAAGACTGAGATTGACATCTGAATATATGACAGAGATATGTCAGAACTGCATCGAAGACTGAGATTGACATCTGAATATATGACAGAGATATGTCAGAACTGCATCGAAGACTGAGATTGACATCTGAATATATGACAGAGATATGTCAGAACTGCATCGAAGACTGAGATTGACATCTGAATATATGACAGAGATATGTCAGAACTGCATCGAAGACTGAGATTGACATCTGAATATATGACAGAGATATGTCAGAACTGCATCGAAGACTGAGATTGACATCTGAATATATGACAGAGATATGTCAGAACTGCATCGAAGACTGAGATTGACATCTGAATATATGACAGAGATATGTCAGAACTGCATCGAAGACTGAGATTGACATCTGAATATATGACAGAGATATGTCAGAACTGCATCGAAGACTGAGATTGACATCTGAATATATGACAGAGATATGTCAGAACTGCATCGAAGACTGAGATTGACATCTGAATATATGACAGAGATATGTCAGAACTGCATCGAAGACTGAGATTGACATCTGAATATATGACAGAGATATGTCAGAACTGCATCGAAGACTGAGATTGACATCTGAATATATGACAGAGATATGTCAGAACTGCATCGAAGACTGAGATTGACATCTGAATATATGACAGAGATATGTCAGAACTGCATCGAAGACTGAGATTGACATCTGAATATATGACAGAGATATGTCAGAACTGCATCGAAGACTGAGATTGACATCTGAATATATGACAGAGATATGTCAGAACTGCATCGAAGACTGAGATTGACATCTGAATATATGACAGAGATATGTCAGAACTGCATCGAAGACTGAGATTGACATCTGAATATATGACAGAGATAACAGCGCATGGCTGTGTGGTTAGAACGCCGTTATCAGACCCCTTAGGTCCCAGGTTCAATATAAGGTTGGGACAGATTTTCTTTCGGGGGTACATTTAAAATCCTTTCTGTTAATGTCACACCATCTGCAATGGCAAAGCAGCCTTTATTTCCACAGCCCATAGTAAGCCTGCCTGCACTCCTTCACAAGAAAACATGCAGTACAAAAAAAATATTTTTGAGTGGGTGAGTGGGTACCATAAATCAATATTTTATTGACATAATGTATAGACATCCCATAGTGTCATCTGATGTAAACTCTGTTATCATTGGATGGTGCAACATCCCATAGATAACATCCCATGTATAGACATCCCATAGTGTCATCTGATGTAAACTCTGTTATCATTGGATCGTGCAACATGGATCATGTCAACAGGTGGTACCTACAAATTTAAATAATAGTTGAAACAAAAATGTTCAACACAGAATACATATTAATTTGTTAACTCTATGAGTCAGGCACCCATGTACATATTTCAATGACAGTAAGCCATAAGAAATAAAGCAGAGTGAAGATTATACTAGTGAATTTTGCAAGGTAAATATTGACAAATTAGAGAATGTGTGGGGATAAGAGGGCGGTTGTGGAGACTAAAATATGATTTGTTGAAGAGTCAACCAGATTTCTTTTCAATTTGTCAACTCAAAGTCAACTCAATTTGAAAAAGTCCAAAAAAAGTTGACCAAATTTGTTGAAAAGTCCACCCAATTTATTGTAATGTCCACTTAACTTATTGAAAAGACAACCAGATTTGTGAAAAGTCTACCAAATTTATTGAAACGTCAACCAGATTCATTGAAACGTCAACCAGATTTGTTGAAACGTCAATCAGATTTGTTGAAAATCAATCAGATTTATTGCAAAGCCAATCAGAATTATTGAAAAGTCTAGATTTATTGAAAAATCAACCAGATTTATTGAAAAGTCAACCAGATTTATTGAAAAATGAACCAAATTTGTTGAAAAGTCACCCAAATTTGTTGAAAAGTCAACTAGATATGTTAAAAAGTCAACCAGTTTTGTTTAATAAAAAGTCAACTAACATGATGGAATGTGCTCATTCTGTACAATGAAAGTATTTCAATAAATATATGCACACAAAAATAAAATAAAGCATCACACTTTTTGGTTATTGGAGAACAGCAAAGCTTAATATACTTTCTTTCACAAGCAAAGACTTTGGAAAATGATATATGGTAAGACATCCCAAAATTATTCTTCTCTGTTCGTTCTCAAACTCCTGCAGATTAGTAGGATGAAGAATGGAATGAGCTGTGTCATGGTTTACAGCTTTGCTGTGATGCCTGTGACTTTAAGCCTGACACATCCAATTTCACATCCTTTGATGCCGCAAGGCAAACAATAGCTACAGCATGGCCTATGGGTCGCTTTGACCCTTTATGGAATGTGATAGCCAACTCCATCCACCACACCGCCTTAGTAGCCTCTTACAACATGCTTGGCAGGTAACAGTGTTGCTATTCCTTGTCCATTTTTCAGGCAGCGACAGTATACAAGCAATAGAAATAATCATTAATGGTACTTATCAGCAGACATCAAATGTTTTCCTGGACACTGATAAAAGAAACATTGAATCTTGTGTGGAATTTTTCTTTTATTGGTAAGTTCTCACTGAATCTCTCTTATAGCAGGACAATGGTCACTCTGCCAAAGATGGATGTGCCAGGCCATTGGCGCAAATAAAACAGCGACACAACGCATTTCTATTCTCTGGACTACATTCTGCTGGAACTCTAGTAAGACCATTGCCCTGCTACAAGAGAGATCCGGCAGAAGTTTTAGAACGAACGCTGAACAAGAAAAAGATTGGTTCTACTAGATTTCCAGCAAGATGTAGTCCAGGAAACAGAATTGTGTTGTCACCGTTTTATTTGCGCTGATGATCCAACATATCTGACTTCGGCATGGGATCTTGTGTATGAAATTAGTGCTGAACATTATAATGAAACATATTAATTGAGGCAATTTTTTATATGAAATTGATATGCATTATGAATAGGAAATTTAACACCTACATAGCTGTCAACTTTTTCCCCCATAAATCTGTATTTTTAACAATATATTTCAGTATTACAATAAAAATGTCCGAATATAGCACCCCCCCAAAAAAAAACTTTCAAATGTTTGGTTTATAATAATTTTTTTTGGCTCATCAATATATTCAATGCGTGCAAAACATCTGCATTAGTAGTAAATACTGAAGATGTACCGCCAAATGACTTTTTTTATTTTTAAAAAAAGGCCAAAACAAACAAGCAAAAAAAAAAAAAATTATGCTGTTTTTTTTAAGGGCCTGAAATCTGTATCAATATGGAAAATCCGCACTATTTGACACCTATGAACCCATATACAAGATAACAAACATTCAAATGCAAAATGTTTTCTTTGCATAGAAAAATTTAACGATCTTTACACAAAAAATATATAATTTTCTCCCATATGCAACCAAAATAGATGTGAAGATCTTTTGATAACAATTACTGAGTATCTCTGTCAGAAACCAGTTAGCTCATAATCAATGTTTACTCTAAAGTTTTCCTGTACACAGATCATATGGCAACTGAATAATCTCCATGACCACTGTTGGATATAAATTTGCGAATAGTTCTTCATGAGCTTCTTTGTTAAGTTCAGTCTAAATTCTATGAGCGGAGGGAGTGTTCAATCTGGCGAGCTATGCAACAGTGCAGCTTTGAGGTTTTGTTTGTTTGTTTTTCGTTCGCTCCATTGTAACCATCACGGATATCCGTGCAATTTCCGCCGGGAGCGTGATTACGTTGTGCCACCGTTATGCGCCTTGTAGGCCTAGCACATCCGATTTCGGCATGCCTTGACAATTCGGGTGGGCTACCCTTAGCCTGTGACAGCCTCTATCAGCTTTGAGGTAATGTTGGTCATAGAGTAGCAGGTTGACTGCACATACAAATGTTATTCTTGAAATTTGTAACAATATTCTTAAGCTTAAATCCTTCTTCCTAGTCTGTGTTCATTCTCAGACTCCTGCCAATCAGTAGGATGTTGTCCTGAGAACAGAATGTGTTTTATCGTTTAAAGTTTGACTCAATAGCTATACTTTTTTGGTCTAATATATCAGACTTCAGCAAGATCTCACATATAAAGTAGTTTATATTCTCACAAATAATAGAATTATAATGATAAAGAAATTGATTAAAGAATGTCTTCCCCATTTTTAAGGACATCGCTTCTTCCAAATGTATGAAAACATCACCAAACATATATATTACTTCAGCTTAGAATAAGAAGGGTGTCGCACTGCTTGAGTTAATTCCACAAAGACCGTCAATCACCTTCGCACAGTGTATCATAGAAACCTGCAACTTCAAACTTTCAGTCTGATCAATGCTTAAGAATCAAGTTACCGCCGAAGATGCATGTGTCAGGCCATTGTCGCAAATAAAACAGCGATACAGCACATTTCCATTTTCTGGACTTCATCCTGCTGGAAATCTAGTTGGACCATTGTCCTGCTACAAGAGAGATTTAGTGGGAGTTTGAGAATGAACGCTGAAGAAGAAGAAAAAGAATCAAGTACCACAGCACAGCAACTCAACTTGAAGAGCAATATGTTGTGATCTTAGCATTGCACACTAAGCCATAATCTTGGCTCCAAGCTTAATCCTTGAATATTTTGGCAGGTTCTGCATGAAGGAAGGTCACTATGGATGTAAAACAAAACTCAACTCTGTCCAAGACAAAATTGATTTCTTGGGAGAGTCCAGACCCAAAGCACATACTTTTAACACTGCATATTTGGTGAGAAGAGAAGACAGCTTCGAGCTCACAATATAAAATATGGCCTACTGAGACAGCACGACTTCGAAACCTGATGGGTTCCATAGATGACTTGAAGCAAATTAAATAATTCATCAAAGCATTGGCACTGTAACCGAATAAATGACTGAAGAACAAAGAAGAGATCACAGTATACCACAAGGATTGAGACTGAGAACTAGAAGTGTAGATCATATGCCAGAATGAAAAAGCCAGGTTCTCTGATAAACATGCTGCAAAATGTCACAGAAGAAAGTGCTCTTACATTTTGGCTGTGAAAGAACAATCAAAACAGCCAACAACATATTAACTTTTAAAACATGAGCTGTCACTTGAAGTGTAAATAACCAAAATGTCAGAGGTTGTCTGACAAAGTGGACATAACTTTGAAAAGATTCACGTGATTTTCAGATATCCTCATTTTTAGTAAGCACAGCCGAAAGTGAATTTCCAGAAGCAGCATGAAAATAAGATAGTTTTATTCTGAGTGAAGTTAAACTTCTTCATTACCCTTTGACACCAATGAACAAAATAATCAGTATTCATCATATTATGTAACCTCTTATAGAAAGAAAACATATTCTATCTGCTTTGCTTAGCCTGTGGATATACTCCTTATTGTGTCTCGGGACTATGAATTTTATGTTGGTACAACAGCTCGCTGGCACATTGTCTTTGGTCCATCTCTCATCCCAATTCCATATATCAGTAATTCTGGTGTTAGTGCCACAGTTTCTGGTGAGTCCTGAGCCAATCCTGCTCCAAGGAAAATGCAACTGGCTGCTAAATTTATTGGACTCAGAAGATTCTCAAAATATCTCTTAGACAGGTTGCATAGAAGAATGACAATTATTCAGAATTTCTCAAATAATATAAAGTGATCATAAACTAAATAACAAATATAATTAAAATTTGTTCAGAAAATATTGTCTGTGCTTATAAAAAAAACTTTCAAAATTCTATTTTCACAATTAAGTTTATACAATTTAAAGCAGTTTAATAAAAATAATATATGTGCACATTAATCAGAATTAAAGTGTGGTAACAAATATTTGAAAAATTTCAAACACCAACCCTAAACAAAAGCCATATCACTGACAAAATATTGAAAATATAATTTTATTATTTTATCAAATTACAAAAATTACAGGCCTTGTGGCGGAGTGTAACAAAGCACGTCCGTGACGACCAAGGTACCGGGTTTGAATCCCGCCACAGACAATTGTGCTCCTGGACAGTTTAGAAAGCAATGACAAACTACTGACAATATTTATATTGCCTAGAAAATCATTACAGCCAAAAAATGTGAGGTTGATATGATTGAACCAATTTCATTATTTGTTCTTTTAACAAAAACCTGGACAGGATGCGAAACCATTCATAATATTTGTGCTTTTGCTCCATTATAACTGTCAGATGCTAGTAATCAAACTGGCTAGTATCTAACGGCATCTTCGTTATTTTTTTGTTTTAAAGCTGCTAACACCTTACTACTCCTTATTTTTTTTTTCTTACTTCTATGATCTTCTTCTGTGTTAACTCTTAGCAGAATGTAGTCCAGGGGTATGGGATATGTTATATTCTTACAGTTTGACCGTAATATCTGCACCTTTACATCTGTCGTAATGGCTATATAGAAGCCATGCATATGGTCAAAAATATTGAATCCATGCATATCGAAGCCATGTAGTCATACAAACTGTATGGTAAAAAAATGACAAGCATTAACACCACCATAAAGTTGCAAGAACTCGTGTCATTGAATGTTTGCATCAAATAGTGGAACATGTCCTATTTTAATTCTTCTTTTGCATTCATTCTCAAACTACCATTCGTTCTCAAACTTAGCAGATTTCTTTAGGGTCCCAGTAACGAACGAGTGAGCTCTGTTTCAAATATCCAGTTAAATATTATAACAAATACCATTGTAAAAATCAGCGCAAACTAGCTGACCATGTATTGCTTGTGCCAAAAAGGGAACAAAAAATAGTAACACTGTTTACCTTCCACGCAATTTATAAGAGGCGACTAAGGAATTTATAGGGTTCGTTTGGCTGCCCCCATTCTGTACAGGGTCAAAGTGGCCAAAAACCATGCTGAAGTCAGATGAGCCAGGCTGAAGGTATCACAGCAATGCAGTAAACCATGACACAACACATTCCGTTCTCCGGATTATCTGCAGGAGCTTGAGAATGAACGCAGAAGAAGAATATCACTATCTATCTATTCACTAAACCCTTTGTTGCCTTTCAGCGTCAGTGGTAGAAATGTTTTCTGGAGACGGCCCTCTTGTGTGCCGAGTATATTGTGGAATTGTCGTCTCTTTTATTTTGGTGGTCCATCATTTTCGTGGTCGGCCTCTATGTCTGTCTTCACTGTATCTGTGTAGCATAGAATGCTGTGGTATGCTGTCTGATGGTAGTCTGCTGATGTGTGCAAACCATTTGATCTGTTGTCTCTTAATATATTCCAAGATTGGGGTGGTGCCAGTTTTTTGTCTTATGTCCTCATTCCTCACTATGTCTCTTAGCGACAACATTCCTAGGATTCTATGAAAGCATGCTATTTTAGCTGTCACAAGTTAACATTTGTCTTGTGCTGTCGTTGTCCATGTTTGTATTGGTAGCACAGCGTTGGCATAAGAATCATTTTGAATAGTGTTAACTGCCAAAGACGGATGTTTCGGGCCATTGGTGCAAATAAAACGGCGACACAACGCATTTCCATTCTCTGGACTACATCCTGATGGAATTCTAGTAGGATCATGGTCCTGCTATGACAGAATTCAGGCAGGAGTTTGAGAATGAACACTGAAGAAGAAGAAGAAGAATAGTGTTATTTTAGTGTTTAAATCTACATTTTTATTTCCGAAGATTTGTGTCATTTGCCCTAGGACTTGGAAGAATACCACTGAGAGCCAATATAATACACAAATCACGGGGAAGGTATTGGGACATAATTTTGATCCAAAATATTTACTGTCTCTAAAAATCATGTTTGTTTTATTTTCCTAAAATCAATTATAGTATTTACTAGAACATCTAAATACTTATTACCCTGCCCAATACTTTGTGCATTTATTTTAGGAATAGATAGACACCTTATATGTTTTAATCAAGTGTTAACATACCATTGATCTCATATTCTATAAAACACTATATAATTCTAGAAACTCACATTTTTTCTGTCACAATTTTCAAGTTTACTTAGTATCTATGATACATAAGGCTATAAATAATAGTATGGGTTTTGTCATACCTACAATATAGATAACAAATAAATATTTCTACATGATTAATGGAATGGAGTAAAAATGTACACACACACACAAAAATGGGGAAAATTTCATGTAAAGTTTACAATAGTAAAGGTTGATGATGTAAAGTTATTTGTTTATGTTCACAATTGTTTTAACATCTCATTATGGTTGAATTTACAAAAACGACATTCCTGCGAAATAGCTTGACAAAAAAGAAGTCATAAAGAGTTTTACAAAAAATTTAACACAATAAAAGAAATGTATTACAAATGTTACATCGAGAATTCGACTACATTCTTCATCTGCCATCAATAGTTACAAATTCTACTCCAAATATAATCATAACAGAGCTTTACAATATATGTAAAATCACAGTAGTTTACTATACAGTAATTGTATGATTACAATATTCTTTACTACAATCAAATGTATGACCACAATAGAGTTTTACAATAAATGTATGACTGTAATAATGCTACAATAAATGTATGACTGAAATAGTTTTACAATAAATGTGTGATTATAATATTTCTACTACAATGTATGATCAAATGTATGACCTCAATAGAGTTTTACAATAAATGTATGACTGTAATAGTGCTACAATAAATGTATGACTGAAATAGAGTTTTACAATAAATGTATGACTGAAATAGAGTTTTACAACAAATGTATGACTATAATAGAGTTTTACAATAAATGTGTGATTATAATAGAGTTTTACAACAAATGTATGACTATAATAGAGTTTTACAACAAATGTATGACTATAATAGTTTTACAACAAATGTGTGACTATAATAGAGTTTTACAATAAATGTGTGATTATAATATTTCTACTACAATGTATGATCACTTTAGTTTTAAACAAATGTATAACTGTCACACTATAATCGAATTTTACAACAAATGTATGACTAATATTTTTAAAACAAATGTATAACTGTAATATCTGTAAAACTAATTTTCAATAAATGTACAACCATAACAGAGTTCTACAATAAATGTATGACTATAACAGTTTTACAACAAATCTATGATCATAAAAGAGTTTTACACAAATATGTATGATCATAAAAGAGTTCTACAACAAATGTATGACCATAATAGAGTTTTACATTGTGGTTGTCTGTAGCTATGTCGATAGTGATACCTATAGTGGCGAAAAGGTTAACTTTCACATTGGTATTCAGTATGGAAACCAGTTCTCTGATACAATTGTGCATCCAGGCAGTTTAGAAAACAATGGCACACTACAGAATGTACTAATATTGCCTAGAAAATTACTACAGCCAAAAATGCTTGGTTGATGGCTACGCCCGGAATAGTATATGCTACCAACATATTATTAAAAAACAGACCATACCTGGAACATTTAGTTGATGTTCATAGTCAAACATTTAGTCGATGTTGACAGTCAAACATTTAGTTGATGTTGATAGTCAAACATTTAGTTGATGTTGATAGTCAAACATTTAGTTGATGATGATAGTCAAACATTTAGTTGATGATGATAGTCAAACATTTAGTTGATGTTGATAGTCAAACATTTAGTTGATGATGATAGTCAAACATTTAGTTGATGATGATAGTCAGACATTTAGTTGATGTTGATAGTCAAACATTTAGTTGATGATGATAGTCAAACATTTAGTTGATGTTGACAGTCAAACATTTAGTCGATGTTGACAGTCAAACATTTAGTTGATGTTGATAGTCAAACATTTAGTTGATGTTGATAGTCAAACATTTAGTTGATGTTGATAGTCAAACATTTAGTTGATGATGATAGTCAAACATTTAGTTGATGATGATAGTCAAACATTTAGTTGATGATGACAGTCAAACATTTAGTTGATGATGATAGTCAAACATTTAGTTGATGATGATAGTCAAACATTTAGTTGATGATGATAGTCAAACATTTAGTTGATGATGATAGTCAAACATTTAGTTGATGATGATAGTCAAACATTTAGTTGATGATGATAGTCAAACATTTAGTTGATGATGATAGTCAAACATTTAGTTGATGTTGATAGTCAGACATTTAGTTGATGATGATAGTCAAACATTTAGTTGATGTTGATAGTCAAACATTTAGTTGATGTTGACAGTCAAACATTTAGTTGATGTTGACAGTCAAACATTTAGTTGATGTTGACAGTCAAACATTTAGTTGATGTTGATAGTCAAACATTTAGTTGATGTTGATAGTCAAACATTTAGTTGATGTTGATAGTCAAACATTTAGTCAATGTTGACAGTCAAACATTTAGTTGATGTTGATAGTCAAACATTTAGTTGATGTTGACAGTCAAACATTTAGTTGATGTTGACAGTCAAACATTTAGTTGATGATGACAGTCAAACATTTAGTCAATGTTGACAGTCAAACATTTAGTTGATGTTGATAGTCAAACATTTAGTTGATGATGACAGTCAAACATTTAGTCAATGTTGACAGTCAAACATTTAGTTGATGTTGATAGTCAAACATTTAGTTGATGTTGATAGTCAAACATTTAGTTGATGATGATAGTCAAACATTTAGTTGATGTTGACAGTCAAACATTTAGTTGATGATGATAGTCAAACATTTAGTCAATGTTGATAGTCAAACATTTAGTCAATGTTGATAGTCAAACATTTAGTTGATGTTGATAGTCGAACATTTAGTTGATGTTGATAGTCAGACATTTAGTTGATGATAGTCAAACATTTAGTTGATGATAGTCAAACATTTAGTTGATGATAGTCAAACATTTAGTTGATGATGATAGTCAAACAATTAGTTGATGTTTATAGTCAAACATTTAGTTGATGTTGATAGTCAAACATTTAGTTGATGTTGATAGTCAGACATTTAGTTGATGTTGATAGTCAAACATTTAGTTGATGTTGATAGTCAGACATTTAGTTGATGTTGATAGTCAAACATTTAGTTGATGATAGTCAAACATTTAGTTGATGATAGTCAAACATTTAGTTGATGATAGTCAAACATTTAGTTGATGTTGATATTCAAACATTTAGTTGATGTTGATAGTCAAACATTTAGTTGATGATAGTCAAACATTTAGTTGATGATAGTCAAACATTTAGTTGATGTTGATAGTCAAACATTTAGTTGATGTTGATAGTCAGACATTTAGTTGATGTTGATAGTCAAACATTTAGTTGATGATGATAGTCAGACATTTAGTTGATGTTGATAGTCAAACATTTAGTTGATGTTGATAGTCAAACATTTAGTTGATGTTGATAATCAGACATTTAGTTGATGTTGATAGTCAAACATTTAGTTGATGTTGATAGTCAGACATTTAGTTGATGATAGTCAAACATTTAGTTGATGATAGTCAAACATTTAGTTGATGATAGTCAAACATTTAGTTGATGATGATAGTCAAACAATTAGTTGATGTTGATAGTCAAACAATTAGTTGATGTTGATAGTCAAACATTTAGTTGATGTTGATAGTCAAACATTTAGTTGATGTTGATAGTCAGACATTTAGTTGATGTTGATAGTCAAACATTTAGTTGATGTTGATAGTCAGACATTTAGTTGATGTTGATAATCAGACATTTAGTTGATGTTGATAGTCAAACATTTAGTTGATGTTGATAGTCAGACATTTAGTTGATGTTGATAGTCAAACATTTAGTTCCCGCCGAAGACGGATGTGTCGGGCCATTGGCGCAAATAAAACGGCGACACAACGCATTTCCATTCTCTGGACTACATCCTTCTGGAAATTTATTAGGACCATGGTCCTGCTACAAGATATCCAGTGGGAGTTTGAGAATGAACGCCGAAGAAGAAGAAGAAACATTTAGTTGATGTTGATAGTCAAACATTTAGTTGATGTTGATAGTCAAACATTTAGTTGATGATAGTCAAACATTTAGTTGATGTTGATAGTCAAACATTTAGTTGATGATAGTCAAACATTTAGTTGATGATAGTCAAACATTTAGTCAATGTTGACAGTCAAACATTTAGTTGATGTTGACAGTCAAACATTTTGTTGATGTTGACAGTCAAACATTTTGTTGATGTTGATAGTCAAACATTTAGTTGATGATGATAGTCAAACATTTAGTTGATGTTGACAGTCAAACATTTAGTTGATGATGATAGTCAAACATTTAGTTGATGATGATAGTCAAACATTTAGTTGATGTTGATAGTCAAACATTTAGTTGATGTTGATAGTCAGACATTTAGTTGATGATGACAGTCAGACATTTAGTTGATGTTGATAGTCAGACATTTAGTTGATGTTGATAGTCAGACATTTAGTTGATGTTGATAGTCAAACATTTAGTTGATGATGATAGTCAGACATTTAGTTGATGTTGATAGTCAAACATTTAGTTGATGTTGATAGTCAAACATTTAGTTGATGTTGATAATCAGACATTTAGTTGATGTTGATAGTCAAACATTTAGTTGATGTTGATAGTCAGACATTTAGTTGATGATAGTCAAACATTTAGTTGATGATAGTGAAACATTTAGTTGATGATAGTCAAACATTTAGTTGATGTTGATAGTCAAACATTTAGTTGATGTTGATAGTCAAACATTTAGTTGATGTTGATAGTCAAACATTTAGTTGATGTTGATAGTCAAACATTTAGTTGATGTTGATAGTCAGACATTTAGTTGATGTTGATAGTCAAACATTTAGTTGATGATGATAGTCAGACATTTAGTTGATGTTGATAGTCAAACATTTAGTTGATGTTGATAGTCAAACATTTAGTTGATGTTGATAGTCAAACATTTAGTTGATGTTGATAGTCAGACATTTAGTTGATGATAGTCAAACATTTAGTTGATGATAGTCAAACATTTAGTTGATGATAGTCAAACATTTAGTTGATGATGATAGTCAAACAATTAGTTGATGTTGATAGTCAGACATTTAGTTGATGTTGATAGTCAAACATTTAGTTGATGTTGATAGTCAAACATTTAGTTGATGTTGATAGTCAAACATTTAGTTGATGATAGTCAAACATTTAGTTGATGTTGATAGTCAAACATTTAGTTGATGATGATAGTCAAACATTTAGTTGATGATAGTCAAACATTTAGTTGATGTTGGTAGTCAAACATTTAGTTGATGTTGATAGTCAAACATTTAGTTGATGATGATAGTCAAACATTTAGTTGATGTTGATAGTCAACAAGTTATTCAATTTTCATAATTAGCCATTTAGTTAATTTTGACAATCAAACCTTTAGGTGATGTAGACAATCAAATATTTAGGCGATGTAGACAATCAAATATTTAGGCAACGTTGATAGATAACCAGTTGGTCAATATTGATAAATCAAATATTTAGTTACGGTTGATAGTCGTATATTTAATCAATATTAATAGTCAACCAAACCAGTTGGTCAATATTAACCATTAACAAGTTAATAAATATCAATAGTCAAACATTTAGTTGCGGTTGACAGTCAAAATTTAACCAATGTTGAAATTCAATGTTGACTGTGTAACATTTGTTAATGTTATCTTCTGGAAATATGGAGTAAAAAAAATGTCAAATATGATCACAAGAAATAAACAACAACAAATCACAATGAAAGTTGCTAATATCACACTGTTTGTTATAAATCAATTTGCTGCAGATTAGTGGCATTGGTTCGAATTGATATTTGTCTTGATGGCTGATTCTCATGAAGGGACCTGGCACTGTAAGATGCTTCAATGCCTTCTTCAATTGTCTGGTTTACACTTGGCCCCAGTGCCTCAATATCAGCCCTGCAAGCACCCCTGATCCATAATAACTGGCCAAAGTCTGCTATGGATAGAACCTTGAACAAAAATGACAAAAACATGCTTTTTATATGAAACTCCAAAAGCTAACAACAAAGACTTGAATGTTGTGAATAGAGAAAAAAATGTTACATGTATTGAACTATGTGTAGTGCAAAAACATGGGCAATTAACAATTTATGGTACAGAAACATGGACAATAAACAATGTCGGGTTAAGAAACATGAACAATGTCTGGTTCAGAAACATGGACAATAAACAATGTCTTTTTTAGAAACTTGGACAATGAACAATATGTGATATAGAAATATGGACAATGTCTGGTGGGTGTGTGGTTGGGTGCGTGGTTGTCTCTCTCACTATCACAAACACCAGCATCTTTAGGGCAGTAGATCCATGTGATACCTAAGAGACAATATGCAGATATAAATGCCATCCACTCATAGCTACTCTGAACTCTTTGAATCTTTCTAAGAACGGACTAAAAATGAGACAAGGTAACTGCCCTTTGAGACTATATTATATATATATATATAACATTTTTCATTTTGTATATAAATAGTCTCAAAGCTTGTGCGAATCAATCTGCTCACTGATTTATGGATTGTGTCCTAACAGTGTAGACTGTGATGGAATAAGAAATATGGGCACAAGACAAACAATATCTCAAAATATATAACTTCTTGTTCCAAAACACTGTCACAGTTCAAGAAAACGGCTGGCCTGGATTGCTGGGTTGCTATATCCAAAATCTGACTACGGCAAGAATAGTGAGAAAGTCTCCGGAAAAACATGATTCATTTGATGAGTACACGCGATGGCAGCACTGAGCTAGAGGACAGTGCCATGAGCAGAATAAGTTAGAAAATTGAAACCATAATGAAACGCAATGGTCACGCTCGAGAACAAGCTTCAGCTCCATTCTGGCAGCAGGTTATGTGGAAAGGTGAAGGCAAGATACCATACTGTCAAGGTACAAATAAAATAGGTAGAAACACAAGAAGTTGATGAAGTGTTCACGATGACAGTGAACTAAACCTTGGTTAAGAGGGTGAACTAACCTTAGTCAAATGTTACTGAATTAGCAATTTCCTATAACGGAACAAATCTCATAGTCAAAATAAGAGTCAGCACACAAAGATACAGAGGACAATGGAGTCTAATTATATGAGACAAGTTCACGGGTAGCTGAACACCTCGCAGAGCAGAAACTCATTAATTTATATGCAGCAAATAGGAAGCCTGTCACAGTCTAGAGAAGCTCACTTGTTTACATGCGGCAAATAGGAAGGTTGTAACAGTCTAGAGAAGCATGCGGTTGCATCTGTGGGTCTCACCAATGGCTCACTAGACAAACCAACCATGCAACAGAAAACTTTAGTAGATGACATGCCTTTATATTGAGGTTATCTTCTTATAGAAGCTTCATGGCACTTCATCTATACAATCCTGTAGTCGTAACCTTCGATAACAGTTACCATGTTGTTCCGACAGGCCGACGTTGTACTTGAACTAGTTACGGGCACTGCGTGGGTGGACGGAACAACAAAGAAACCTGTTGCAAGGGCCAGAGTTGTGCCCTGATGTCGACATCTTTTGGGCGACATTAGACTCGAAACACCATCGAGTCGAGTGGCTGCTGGAACAGAGGGCGGAGCACTTATGGGAATGCCCCACGTGCTGTGAGGCCAGTTTCTAATCAAGAATCAAGTCTAGAGAAGCTCACCTGAAATAAAAGCATAACCGAAATTTGATGTGTTATGCAAAAGGTGTCCGTAGCAAATATCGCAGCTAAGTTTAAATGTAAACTAATACACAACGCATCTCCATCGAGACCAGCACCGTGCAGAGGTGATGGGGCTTAGTTCAGCCATCAGGGGCTGGAAACTAAGACTGGTCGGGCAGTCCCACTCGAGCAGGACCATAGTCCTGCCCTAGTAAGCAGAGTGCTGAAGACGGAGGCATCCAGCCAAAAGGCGCACAGATAATCAGGATGCCACGCACAAAACACAATGGATACCGACTCCGCAGTCACATGTATACAAAGTTCAAGATTGGCAACACGGCCATGTGTACATGTGGACAGGCAGCACAGAGTGCCAAACATATACTTCAAGAGTGTTCTGAGCATGAAACGCTGAGGCAGACATATTGGCCAGAGGAAACAACACTGGAATCAAAGCTCTATGGGACACTGTATGAACTACAAAAGACAGTGAGTTTTATTAAGGAGACAGAATTACAGATATAGACATGTTTCAAGTGAACGAAAGAAGAAGAAGAAGAAGAACACAACGCATTTATTCTTTTGGCTACATCCTGCTAATCCAGAAGTTTTAGAATGAATGCAGAAGAGCTTCTGACAAAAATACATAACATTCACCGCTTTGCATATCAGATTTATTTCAACATTACATCTAAGTGATTTATACTTACCAAAGAAACACACACTACCATGCCTAGTATAGCACCTGAAAGTACATCACTCCAATGATGCTTGTAGTCTGATATGCGACTCAGGCAGGTATAAAAACCCATTGAGAACAAGAAAAGTTGAACTAAAGGTTTCAACAAGGTAATGGCTTGAAAAGAAATTTTTACTTGCAAATACAACTGAAAGAAAACAAAATGTAAAATATATGTATTAACAAAAAAATATATCTGCTTCTGTGTTCGTTCTCAAATTGATGAAAATTACCAGGTAGAACATAGTGTGTTGTCATTGGTTTACAGATTGTCTGTAATATCTATACCTTTCAGCTTGACATATCCGATTTCATCATGGTTTCTGCATCATATTGATCCTACATGAGATGGACAGCCAACTCCACCCCCATAGTCACCTTAGTTGCCTATTATGACATGCATGAAAAGTAAACAATGTTGCTACTCTTTGCTCTCTTTTCAGGCCGCGCCAACACTTGGGCACAAAGATATATTATTATTATTATTATTATTATATATATAAATAAAAGGGAAAATGTAGAAAAAGAAATTAGTACTGGGGGTGGAAGACTACAAATATATACAGAAAATAAATGAATTTATCCCCCCCCCCTCCCCCTGGTGTACTAATTTCTTTATCTTTTCCCTTTTATTTCTGTCCGCTACCCTCCCCCATTTTTGATACTTTACATTTCAATCTCATTAATTTTCCCAACCCCAATTCTGTCTGCACCTAATTTTGCACCTAATCTCAAAACCGCGACAAAATGGCCACTTTGACAATGGTTTTTGTAGGGAAGCGATTGTCCAAGTCATTGAATTGTTGTATTTTTATAGTTGTGTTGTCTTAATTGGTTTTTGTTTCTTGACAAAGGTCCCAATAGTACCGACACGTTGAAAATTGTCATTGTTCTTTGTTGTATTGTTATTTCTGTTTTATTTATATTAATAGTTAGGCTAAATTCAGTAACCTTTATTATATACTTCGTAGTTACCTCTTGACAGGATGTGATGATCCTGGAATACTGCCGCATTGACATGCCTCCATTTGGGGACTAAACAGGCATCCATATATGTCCCCCCTAACACAACCATGCCTATGAGACAACAAACTTTATACAAGTTTAGCTGTCACCTCAGTTACTCACCTGAGAAGGATCTATGCTTTGGTCTGAAAGGCCATGGGCTATCAAGAGCTACCTGCTCACAGCTAAAGGATTACTTTATTATCATCATATCTGTTCATTTCTGTTTATTATAAATATAAATATTTCTTCAATTCTTCACGGATCCCCTGAGAAGACCACATGGACTACAGTTTAAAAATTTTCTATAGATGTGTCTGTGATAAGAAGAAGCAGAGTTAATTAGGACTATTATGAGTGCACAACAAAGGAAGAGGAGGCTGAAAGAGACATAGAATAATAGAAATGTGGGGTGACAACGGTAGAGGGAAGAAAGTGCCTCCTCTCTGGAAAGATCAGTAACTGACTAGCACAATGAGCTAATACATCTCTAGAAGATAGCTGATGCACCAGCGAGTTCAGCATATGGGAAAACCCCCAGTTTGATGATGGTTCCCAATCAATAAAAATAAAAATAAACACAACAAAATATTAAACAAGAAATGTTAAATAATACTCACAATCAAATAGAGCATACAATACATGGAGAATGATGAATGTCCTGAGGGAAATGACAATCTGAAAAAGAAATTAAGTAAGAGAAATGGAACAATAATTAAAGAATAGATGTTTATCAATAAACATATTATTCTACTTGTGTGATCAGTTTTTTTATGCTCAGCAGTCTATACAAATAGATGGACTCCCTCCATGAATCCACCAGCAGGAGGTTCTCGCAGACTTTCCAGTTTCCCTTCTAATCATTCATATAATATTTATATTAATTAATCCTAAAATAAGCAGGGAGACATGAGTTTCAAACCAGAACCAAGTGAGGTGCTCAAGGACTAATACAAATTATGTTGTACATCTTGTAGCAACAGAAACTCTTAATCTCATTGCAGTGATGAGCAGGAAGTTTTTTCTAAAACTTGTGTGCACCCACCAAAGTCTATAATTTTTAGAGTATGATAGAAAAATCTGTAGAAACCTTCCATTGTTTATAGAAAATTGGTGAACAGCTGATAATTCTTTGAATCTGTAACAAGCAATTCCACAGTACTAAAGATAGGAGGGAATATATTATTAGTGGCCAAAAATTCAATAAGAGTTGAATAGCATTGTTCTATACATGATATACTTTATTATTATTATTATTATTATAGAAAACAGCCTCTGTAGTAGTAGTGTTAAGTCACTCATCCGCCAACCAGCAGACTAGTATTTATGTGCACTCATTATTTAAGTGGGAGACAAATGCAATGCAATACATCACCTCCAATGATATGAACCACATTATTTTGCCTTAGGATAGGCCACTGCACTGTTGGGCACCATTACCAACTGAGGATGTCATACACAGATGAATGTCCATGTGGATTCAGAATCCAAACTCCAGAACACATACTTCAGGACTATCAAACATACAAAAACCCGCCGAAGACGGATGTGTCGGGCCATTAGCGCAAATAAAACGGCGACACAACGCATTTCCATTTTCTGGACTACATCCTGCTGGAAATCTAGCAGGACCATGATCCAGCTAGATCCAGTTGGAGTTTGAGAATGAACGCAGAAGAAGAAGAAGAAACATACAAAAAGAAGAGATGACGTGTCTGGCCAGATGATACAGATTTGAGGCAAAACATATTGAACAGCTGCTCTGACATGGAAAAAATAGTAGAGTTCACCTTGAGGACAGTCATGACAATCTAGTATGACCACAGATGTTGAGCGCAGAAGAGGAAGACTCATTCTTTGTGGCTTGAAATGATAAATTTTATGTCAGGTCTTGTCAGAAATGACAGCTATAGCATGACAGTAGTCGGTACAAACTGTTTCTGTTAACGCTGCAAGTTGGGGGCGTCTAACTATTCTGACAACCTACATTGTGTCAACAGCTACAGGCAGAAGAGCACATGCTGGAGGATACAACCCTTATCCTAGGATAAGGAAATGTAACATAAAATACAATTGGTATAACAGGGCAGACCAGGCTGGCTCAATCTTCGTTGTCAGCTCATCTAGGTTTGAAACAGTAGGTGGATAGAGCATAGCTCATCTTACCTGGCAGCTCCTGCAACTTGCCTTGTTCAAAATGTATTGGTGCTACCTTTTCATTGGAGTTAACAAGGTAGAGAGCGAGAGAGAATCATGATATCAATGTATATTTCAGTCAGTGTTGTACTATGGTAAGGATACTGATACTCCACCCCTAGCAATAATGGTTCTAGGAATCAAATGGGGAGATGGTAATTATGGTTTATGAGTTTTTTCCAATTGGTATAGACAAAGAGCACTATGGGATATCTCTGATAGTGGAAGACATTTTCAGTGTCATTGATCAACTAACACCCGCCTCAAGCTCGGCAACCTCCAGCCAATAAGGTGTTGATCTGCCACAAACTGTCTGCTTTATAGGTGCTAAGAGCTGGGATACAATCTGAAAAATTAAGCTGTAAACAAATGTGTGCCAGGTAATAACATCTGAGTTATACTCATCATTGCCATGGATTGTATATTATGTATAGTGTAACAATAACAATATTGCCTGGAAAGATGGAAATATGCAGATAGAAACATACTCTTGTGGTTCAACCAGCCACAAAGAAGTAGGGTACCAAAGCTCATGCACTGGAAAAGCTACTGAACATGCAAAGTAGGCACTCTGGTCAGACAGTTTCTGGTCAGCAGTAGTAACGCAAAATGAGGTAAACAGGTTACTAAAACACTTACCTAGCCTATTAATAAAAATATATTTTAAAAAGTATATATAAAAAAACATACAATAAAACTAAACAGGACAATTCTCCATGTATCGGCTCAAATTGAACCTTTTTCAAGAAACAAACAACAGAAAACGACAAAATAAAAAACAAAATAGATGTCTATATTTCATCAAGCCCCATCTCCATAGCGCAGGGATGGCAACGCATCTAGTAAAAGTGAGAATGCATGCATTCATTATAAACAAACCGAAAGTGGGAAATTAGAGACACTATAGATGAGTGCAAGAATAATAAAAGAAAAAGATAAGAAAAATACCCCTTTTGTCACTTTATCAGACAGGCAGGTTTTAAGAACATAGTCACAACAGGTAAGACTGAAGGGAACAGAGACAGATGGGGACGTGAGAAAATATTCATGTGACAACCTAGCAAGGCTTGGAAACAACGATCCTGATAACAATACTGTGAACAGAGTTTACATATTTCCCATTAATAGGCTAGGTAAGTGTTTTAGTAACCTGTTTACCTCATTTTGCGTTACTATTTGTTCATTAGGTTACTGCGGCACCATCCACTTTGTTGGACACCCTCTGACCATTTGGTTATTTATATTCTGGTCAGCAGATAACTAGGCAGCTCAGCACTTATGGGAATGCCATGACACTAGTTCATAACTCGGCCTACCTTTTCCTTTACCTCTAAAACAATTACAACAGGAGCCCTAAGCTGATACTGTACCTGGCTTCTGTCATCATCGCTGTGTCTGTTGATGTGCATACATCTTCTGTGATGAAACCAACACTGCAGTTCACTTTTGTCATGTCTGGATTGCACAGTGTAAGAAAGTGAGGTCTTAAACGTCCGATGGAATATTTCCCAACTTCTGTCAAAAACTGGGTTACAGCCATTCCGAATATGAAAACTGAGATGAAATTGTAGGCACTATAAGCCCATGATCTGTTTTTCCCATTAGACTTTTTGCCAGATATAAGATGTGATCTAGAGCTCTTTCTGAGCAAAAACTCTAATAGGATTATCTGAAAGAAGAAAAAAAACACATTTAATGAAGCAAAACTTGGTCACATCAATTTCATACTTATAATATCTGAATGATTTTTTTTTTAAAAGGCAAATACTGCATTTTTCCTGCTAAGAGTAACAGAGAGGTGGATTTGTAGCTGAATAATCTAAAGATAAGTAAAGTCTACTTACATACTTCTGAGGCATGGGATGAAGGTATTAGGTCCATATTTTGTTCATTTACCACTGGCATTATAAGGGTAATACATGGTCCTTATGTTCCATATGCCAAGCCTGAGTAACACTGGCTTGTTTTCTTGGAGACTTGCTTGGGTGATATGTTTGGAGAAAGTACCTTGCTGATTTTGTATTAGCCCCCTCTCAGTTCTGATGGTGAGCTCCAAGGGAAAGGCAAATCCAGTACTCTTGGAGTAGGTCAGAACTTCATTTGATGCAAGAGGATAGTTCAATCCATCGACTGCATTAGGTTCCCTGTAGCCAGATTTTTTTATAGAGATTTACTACCTTAGCCTGAGGCACACCCATGCTAACCCGCTAGGTGACACAGATAATGGGAAAACCACCATCTTGGAACTGTAATCCCTTAACTGCGGAGGTATCCATAAGGATATGATGAGGAGTTGCCACTTTTTTGGTGAAATCTTGTTCTTAGTTTCTCAGGGAAACAATTCGTCTGGATGCTTTATTATAAGCGTCCACACTTATTTGTTCCTTGGGAAGCTAAGAAGAGGAGAATCTCAGCAAAATGGAGGTGGTTTTTTTCATTTTCATCATATCCTTAAGAATACCTCTGTAGCTAAGGAGTTTAAGAAAGCCAACTGGACCAGGTACAGCCAAGTAACATCAGTGAAATCAGCAGAAAAACCAACATGAACGAAAATACAATAACATCTGCACCATAATTCTAGCAGCCACAATAAAGTGTATCCCAAAGAGAACTGTCAAATTTTTTAATATAAAAACTTCAGTTTTAAGTCAAAGTTTTTGTATCTCAAATGTCAAATATCAAAGTTGGCGGAAGACAATGTCTTCTTAGGTCTATTTCCTTCTGAACACTATTTTCAACAAGCAACATTACAATTTTTACATAATCATTTCCTCTTGTCACTTTTTGGTTAGGATAGCTTATGATTTCATATTTTCTGAGCCCAGTAAACAGTGCATATTGTAATTTTAAATCAGTCTAGTATTCCAGTTGTTGTTTTATCTAACGCTAGGTATTACAAGTGATTAGCTCTTACTTCCTATATGCAATGTGCTATTTCATACCCCAAAATTCAATTTTTGTTTTTTTGTGATGTTCTTGTTATTGTTGTTGTTACTGTGATCTACTATGCACATCATAAGAGATGACTAAGGAGGTTTTCTGATTTGGAGTTGGCTGTCCCATCCCATAGATGGCCAGTGACCCAGAAGCCATAATGAAGTTGGATATGTCCTACCAGAAGCATATCGCAGCCAAGCTGTAAACCATGATATAATACATTCCATTCTCTGGACTATATCCTGCTAATCTGCAGAAGCTTAAGAACAATGCAGAAGAGGAATATGGCAAATGAGATTGAGCGTGCTGATTAATTTTTTCAAGCTCTTGAAAACTTTGCTACTTGCTAAATGCAAACTTTTATAATTATTATTATTTTAGTCTTCATTCCCACATTTTCTCTGAATCACTAGTATAGATGGAGAATAGTCCTATTAGATTTTCAGCAGTGGTTCTGAGAAAGGAGATGTGTTGTGTCCCCATTTTATTTGTGCCAATGGTCCAAATACATCCTATTCTGTGGTATCTAATACATCCAGTAATTTATACTGAATTCCACTAAAGAATGGTTGACAGCTGTAGTATTTATTGAATTTGGTAGAATGTCTGTTGTTCGTCCATCAATGATGATGACATTTGTTATATTCACTTTTGAAAATTCAATTAGAGTTATGTCCTTGATTATGAGTTCGTAGATGGCTAATGAGCCCTATTAGAACTGTAAATGTCCTTGGACAGTTCGGACATAGAATGGCCACTGTAGACGGATCTTGGTCTATCCATGACTTTCTAGCTACTCTCCGCTGTTGAGCTGCTGCATTTCTCCTCTTTTCACAAGAAGAAGTACTTTTTTTAAATTGTAGAACACCATGTAGATCTATTTGATAGAATACTTTATTAAATTGCACTCTGGCCTCTTTAAAAAATCTAAATGTTATGAATGACCTTTATCTGGGGTCTAGACTAGTCCTCAGAACTGAGAAATAACAAAATGAAATAGTCCTTGACTCACGACTAAGTTCAGACCATATGTCCAATCAAAAAGTCCCCATCAGAATAATGGGCCATTACTTCCTATAATATGCCCTGATGTAACCTATACGGACCATCATCACAGGTTGAAATGGCATAATCAGAGCAAAGAGACAAACCCTTTAATGAACAAACAACAGCAGTTCAGCAGTACTGATACTGAAAAATATATAATATAACCGCCCTTGTATTGCCGAGGCCTGAAAGGGGAGAAAAGAATAGCAACACTGTTTACCTTCCACATGACGTAAAAGGCGACTAAGGAGGTTATGGGATGGAGTTGGCTGTCCCATCCCATATAGGGTCAGAGACCCAAAGCCATGTTTAAGTCGGATGTGTCAGACCAAAAGGCGCAGATATCACAGCAATGCTGTAAACCATGACACAACGTATTCCGTTCTCTGGACTACATCCTGCTAATCCGCAGGAGTTTGAGAACGAACGCAGAAGAAGAAGAATATATAACAATTCACCTTTAAAATAGGTGAAAATTTCAACAAATCATCAGAACAGTCTTTTAAACAACATGCTTGTTACTTCACATAATATGCCCTGATATAACCAAACCAAACCATCGTCACAGTTTGAAAGGATACATCTCAGAGCAAGAAACAAACCCCCTCACTAACTAATAAACAACAAATATATTAGTAGGATAAGTTACAACACAGCAACATTTAAATCTTACTCTTGGCTACGTAAAAAGCAGAAAGCAATAGATGGGATTTGAACCAGCTCCACTCAGCTTGCACCTATTTGTGCCGTAACTTGGGTCAACATATTTTCTTAATTCAAACACACTGCATTCTCTAAAAAAACATCACTATGAATATGAACAGATTGATACACAGACAGCGACACGCATACTGCTCAGGTATGCAAATTGCTCGATGACCACAAACATTTAACAATAGTATGTGCCATTAATTCAAAATGTTCCATTATTAAAAGTCAACAATTTTACATATTTAGGCACCAATCTAGCACTGGATGGAGACTCATCATAAGAAATTTTACACCGTATTGCCCTTGCAGCGGGTGCTTTCAATAAACTACGTAACATCTGGACGTCAAACACACTAAGAAACACCACAAAACTCAGATTGTTTAACTCCAACATCATCCCTATTCTATCATATGGATGCGAAAGTTGGAAAGCCACAGATAAGAGACTAGACTCCTTTGAAAACAAATGCCTACATACCATTCTGAATGTTAAGTGGAGTGACTTTAAATCTAACACTACTATGAGACAGGAAAGCAAACAAACCTATATATCTTCCTTCATTAGACAAAGGTGCTGGACTTACATCGGCCATGTTCTCAGAATGAACAGCCTAAGAATTCCCCAGCAGTCACTATATTGGGTGCCACCCGGAGAAAGAAGAAGAGGGAGACCTAGAGAAACTCTACGAAGAACCATTAATAGAGAAGGCATGTCAATTAACCTAAACAACACGCAAGAATTGAAAGACTTGGCAACACAAAGACAGAAATGGAAAGCTATGGTTTCTGCCCTATGCGCCGCCTATGGCCCTGGAGGAACATAACATAACATGTGCCATTAGGCCAAAATTGATCAGTCCATATCCATAGTGGCTTGAGAATATACATGGTGGGAGTCTTTACTACAATTGCATATTTTTTACAGATGTAAGAAAAGGTAAAGGTAGGTCCCATGGCATCTGCCATCGTGGATGAAGATAACACTTCATGTACTAAGACGCAGCAACTATTAGGTGGGGTGGCCAGTTCCCTTCCTTGCTGTTTTTTTTACGTTCCCTAACTCATGCGTCAGGTACTCATTTACAGCTGAGTTGACTGGAGGAGTGATCGTGTCAAGTGAGAAATCACAACCCAGATTTTTTAATGTCCCGGCGTGGTTTCGAACCCAGTACATTGTAACCAAATGATAGCAAGCAAGCTCACTATCCACTAGGCTACCGCACTCTTCGAGTGAGAATGTGATGTGGTTTAATTTGGAAAACATATTCACTCAAGTTGTAAAGTGAATAAGTGCCAGTTTAAAAGACTATGTTCTTCTTCTTCAGCGTTCATTCTCAAACTCCTGCTGGATCTCTCTTGTTGCAGGACCATGATCCATTCTAGATTTCCAGCAGGATGTAGTCTAGAGAATGGAAATGCATTGTGTCGCCGTTACATTTGCGCTAATGGCCCAACACATCCGTCTTTGGCGGGAGACTAGGTTCAAATCCTACCTATTCCTTCTGGCTTTTACATTAACTCCTCGATGATTATTTATATTATTCTTTGCTATATCATTCTCATATTTAATTTAAACTTACCACTACCAATGGCAGCAATACTCCTATGCATGAGGCCAACGCAACTGATATTGTATCCTCCAAAACTGGATGTTTGATACTCTCATCATCACAAAAGAAGCCACGATGGTAGGGCTTTGATCCAAATTTTATTGCAAAGATACCTGACGCAACTGGGGAAAAATACGACCATTATATACTTCAAAATGCTATTGTAAACAATAATTAATAAGTCTTTTACCTAGCTTAAAAGTAATAAGAGGATGTCCATAAATTATGTCAACAATTGGTGAGGGTCTGAAAAAAAGTCTGTCAGCTGTTGACAAGGATCAAGGAGATGGGTGTGGCAAAATTTGATAACATTTCTGTTTTTATACACCACTTACATTGTTTAAACAATTTTTCTAGAAATGTGAAATATAACAAATCATAAATTTGTTCATACTGTTTAATGGTTTAAAAAAATGTGTGGGAAGGCTAAAATGATTTTGACATAATTAAGCAGGGGAGTTCCAAAATACTCAACAGTTGTTGATAAGGGGGTGAGGGTCAAAAATTGGCAAAATATTTGCATTTTTATTTTTTTTTATTTATGGACAGCAGCTACATATATGCATTATTGTTAAATGCTCGCCTGTGTGTTGCCTGTAAAATATGTTTATTTTCAAATTTCATGCAAGGATTTTGAGTTACTATGACCCTAAATTGGATGGGACAGCTATCTCCATCCATAACCTCCTTAGTTGCCTTTTATGACATGTGGAAGGCAAATAGTGTTGCTATTCTTAGTTCTCCTCTCTGGTCCGGTAACACTCGGATTTATATTACATCTCTACACACTATCCATCATGACATAGTTAATTTATAGATTTAGCAAAAATGAATAACACTTGTTGCAAATTTTCAATTTTATGTTTTTTATTCCTTCAAATTTATAACAATTTTGTGTGAAATTATGTAGGTATTGTTACATATGTCACTGCCAGCATAAACATTTGCTAATTTGTGTTTCATTTATTCAATATTGGATACGCCTATACACTAACAGAAAAAATGATCAAGATAAAGGCATATCATGCTTTAGGAATTCTTAGTTTGCATGTAAGTTGAGATTTTAAGCTGATTTTTTTGGTCATATTCAGGCCTATAGAGATTGTTTTATATTTGTTATAAACTACAAATAATTGTCAAAGTATATGCTGCTATTGACTGATCAGAAAAGTACTTCCTCTTCTTCTGTTTTTATACACCACTTACATTGTTTAAACAATTTTTCTAGAAATGTGAAATATAACAAATCATAAATTTGTTCATACTGTTTAATGGTTTAAAAAAATGTGTGGGAAGGCTAAAATGATTTTGACATAATTAAGCAGGGGAGTTCCAAAATACTCAACAGTTGTTGATAAGGGGGTGAGGGTCAAAAATTGGCAAAATATTTGCATTTTTATTTTTTTTTATTTATGGACAGCAGCTACATATATGCATTATTGTTAAATGCTCGCCTGTGTGTTTCATTAATTTAGTGCTTATATCTGAAGTGGTACAGTACAAGTAGACACCACCACAATTTTAACGAAACAATATTATGCAGAATGATGATTTCCAGTGACTAGGGTTCAAAGGGACATAAATCAAAATATTACAGGGGACACAATCAGAAATAACGGAACACTAATTATTGAGACAAGTAATCTTTCACGCATTCACAACGTGAATAGCGTTAAATGTAGTGTCTGTCCCTGTTAGCATTGATGTCCACATAAATTCTGCATGATAGCTTTCAAGATGGTGTAGGGATGTGCCACGGTTCCTGTTTCTATTTCACGATACCTCAAAATTGTTCAATGTTAAGAGAGTGATTGATTTCATTGTGCTTCCGTAACACGCAGATAAATAGAAGCCAATCAATACTCAATACTTCTTCATGCTACACACTGAGAGGCCCCACTCAGTGCGTAGCGTGCAGAAGAAATGTAGACTACAGAATTTCTCAACTGGTAGTATGTAGAAACACAGCTGATTTCTGCACGTGTTATGGGAGACAAATAGTTTGTTTGTTTGTTTTGCGTTCACTCCATTGTAACCAGCATGAATTTCTGTGCGATTACGTGGAAGTGTTATTACGTTGTGCCACCGTTATTGCTCACGTCTGTCTCGTACGAGGTGTTCCTCCGTCTATGAACTTGTCTCGTGTAATTGGACGTACTCTGCCTGTGCCCATCGGGTACTGAATTGTTTCTCATCCGTGAGTCTGGTTCCTTAAGAGGAAGAACTCAACAGTAGAGTTGGACCCTGGCTCTTTCACCTTCTTAGCCGAGGTGCCGAATTGTGGCACGTTAGAAGTTCACCAACCGAGCTTATTAACAACACAAGAGACAGAGTCGTGGAGAAACATGATCGCCTACATCATTTGGCATGGCACTTGATTGATGTTTCATGTAAATTATTTTGATGCCAAACTATTCAGGATGGACATACAGATGTGGCTGATGTATTGTTGAATTGCAATTTTCAAGGGCTATCTAACTTTTTTTAGTATTTTTAATGATGTAGCATTTTGTCCAAAATTTTGTCCATGTACTGATTTTTTGTCCTATTTTGTCCATGTTATGACTTGAGCATATAACTTATCAGCTTACTTTATCACCAGGTGCCATGCCGGCTGGCTTAGACGATCATGGCTCTCCACAGCTGTCTCCAGTAGTATGTATCAGAATCATTGTTGTTTCCCTGCCGTACCAGGTTGTTAAACTGTCTAATACTTGTTCACATCGCCCTCTGCCTTTGTTTCCCTCAATCTTGCCTGTCGTGACTATGTTCTCCAAACCTCATTGTCTCATAACGGGGCCAAAAAATGAAGATTATCTTTTTCTTATATTATTGACTTAGCTCCATCTCTCATTTGACTCTTTCATCACCTCCACATTAGCTTTTCTGGCAATCCATGGTAATCTTAACATTCTTCTGTAGAACCACATCTCTACTATTTCTAATTTCCCAATTTCCTGTTTGCTTATTGTCCAAGAATGGCATCAGAATTCAATAGGGCCTACTATAGTCTATACACTCACCGTGTGATATGTGTAGGCTACATAGAATATGATACAGATAGATAAATCAATAATAGACATATAGGCCCCTCTATTGTCAGTTAATCAATAGACAACACAAGCCCCATGTCGTTTTTATCGTAAATTCCAATCCAAATTCCAATGTGAAATGACTGTCGCGGCTGCGGAAATCTCCCATTTTTGTCTAAAAAAATATAGGTGAAAGTACAGAATAGTTCTCTGCTGTGCTATAAATAGCACACTGTTGACAATTTTAACGATCCAACGTCATGGATCCCCGTGTAATAGCAATCAAAATAATGGCTGCTGTGACGTCACATCCGACAATCACACAGTTCAACTCTTGACACAGACGAGCTTATGCATAATCTGTTTGTTTTCTAATTTACACATTTTAACAATTTCCTATTATTTGTGGTGAGCGATCAGTATTTCTGCCCACTACACACGGAGCAAGGTGCGCGCACACATTAGAAATATTATTTCTAATCCTAACCTTACTCTAAGTACTTACCTGTAAGCTTGCCAAATCACACAACAAAGGTCAGAAAACACATCGAAACTAGAGCAAAGGTCACAGCGGAGAACTATAATGTACTTCAACCGGTTAGTTGATACTCGCACCCCTTGGCTTACGGACGCATAGTGACTGTATACTCAAAGTACTTGTGCAGTAGTCACCACGACTACTAGGCTTAAGTAATGTAGCGTGACACTATCAATCCCTAACACAACAGTATTTAATATTATTTATTCAGTAACAGTGGGCAACACTAAAAAAGTTCACATTATTATAATGATTATATTATACCTGCCTGATCACTGACTGTCACACTAAGAAATATCACAACGAATAATTAATAAATTATCCGGTTACCTAGAATAACACAAATTATGTCAAAAATAACTTTCAGGGTGACTTTCTTTCTTTGTGTCAGGCGACTGCTTTGCAAACAACCCATCATCATTGGACATCTGTCGACTACACTTTTAATTAGTCTTTCAACTTTCCATTAACTTCATGACCAGTGACACCAACTTTGACCTAACATTCACATCCGCAGTCGTCAGAGTCTGTCAAGGCCAAGGGACACCACTAATAAAGTCAAGCTTTCTATCCATTTGTAGTATGAATAGGGTTACCATACATCCGGGTTTTCCCGGACATATCCTCTTTTTATTCCCCTGTCCGGGAGTCCGACCGGCTTTCCAGAAAAATGGCTTTTGTCCGGGTTTATCTCCGTCCCAGTAGTATGTATCAGAATCGTTGTTTCCCTGCCGTTCCCGGTTGTTAAACTGTCTAATACTTTTTCACGTGGGCTCCCTCTGCCTTTTTTCTCCTCAATCTTGTCCGTCGTGAAGATGTTCTCCAAACATCCTTGTGTCATAACGGGGGCCACCAGTGGGAGAGTAACATCACAAGATGGGCAGGTTACAGTCTAGCAGAGTGCACCACCAAGACAGGAGATGTTGGAGATACGTTGCAGCCAACCTTCGTTGCGGAGACGGCACGTCATGATGATGATCTCCGTCCCCGACCGTCCGTCCGTCATCGATCGATCCTTTTTACTTACTTTTCTGTGCTATATAATTTAATCTATTATGTATAGTGACATAAACTATACTTTAATCTGTTATGTATAGTGAAATAAACACGCGCGCCAGCTACATTTAGCTCAATATTAACATTAGCCTTCAGAACTTCTGGTTCCGTTAGCCATGTTCAATTTTTCGTAAACATAACGCATAGCAGACGGTAACGCCAGTTCGTTAGTGATAATTATTAATAAATACATTTTTGAATTAAAGATTGAACTTAAATTTAAAAAATTAGATTTTAAAAATGCAGAAACTCAGCACTCGGTTAATACAAGTTTATAATTAAATAAGAACAATATTTTATGTAGTTAAACTTTAATTTTATTTGTGCAACACTTAATATTGGCCATATTTGATGAAAATTTTGCGTATCCTCTTTTTCCATCTGACAATTATGGTAGCCCTACAATAGGGGTGCACTGGATTTAAAGGCGCACGTCGAAACGTCCTCTTTTTCCATCTGACAATTATGGTAGCCCTACAATAAGGGTGCACTGGATTTAAAGGCGCACGTCGAAACGTCCTCTTTTTCCATCTGACAATTATGGTAGCCCTACAATAAGGGTGCACTGGATTTAAAGGCGCACGTCGAAACGTCCTCTTTTTCCATCTGACAATTATGGTAACCCTAAGTATGAACAAAATACAAGTTAAGTTTATCGGCACAATTTTGGCATTACGTTTATTTGCACAATTTAGCTCCCAGCAAAATCAACAAATGTAGATACTCAACAAATCTTCATCTATTGCTTCCAGTTATATGACGTCTTTGTGTCGTTACATCAATTCTTCGAGCGACAAGACAATATTGAAAACAACATGGACATCAATTTCAATAACAATATTGATAGAGCAATACAACAATTAGAACGTTAGGCCTATCAATGGGCTATCTCGGACACACAATCACAAATGCTGGCAGATGTGAAACAGTAGATAAACGGAGAAAAGGAATGGCTAAAAGTACTTTCAAAGACATGAGGACAATATTAACATCTAAACAAATTACAAATAAGCTAAATTGAGAATTATAAAATGCCACATCTATTCTATACAAGTAAATTCAAGTAGGAAGCGTGAGTGTTAATGAAAATAGTTCTTACAGCGGACGAGAATTAAACAGATCCGTTCTAGCGGCACCGAATCGCCTTGCAACTCCAGTAAAACAGGTTTTGCGTACTTTATCAACTACATCCATAATAAAAGAAGTGATCTCGTCAAGACATTCACCCTATGTGCTCAGATCATCGAGAACGGACCAATCGAGACAATGACTGTTGCAACAACAACAAAGAACATCCCGTATAAGTATGAAAGTATATTCAGGAACACAAACACAAAACATCTATATTCGTACTACAAAGTTGAATTTCTTGACGAGATCACATCTTTTATTGGGAATATGGTGAAACCTGTTTTACTGGAGTTGCACGGCGATTCTATATTAACGTATGGCTCAGAATCATGGGCAATAAACAAGCAATTCAGAATACAGAATTGATGCTTTTGAGATGTGGATATATTTTTTTTAAATATGTAGAAGATCATGGAAAGAGAATAAAACCAACAACAAAGGTTCGACAACACCTCGAATGAAGAAAGAATTATTAAAGGAAATAAAGAACAAGCAAATGAAATATTTTGGATATACTTCTTCTTCTTTCGTTCACTTGAAACATGTCTATATCTGTAATTCTGTCTCCTTAATAAAAGTCACTGTCTTTTGTAGTTTATACAGTGTCCCATAGAGTTTTGATTCCAGTGTTGTTTCCTCTGGCCAATATGTCTGCCTCAGCGTTTCATGCTCAGAACACTCTTGAAGTATATGTTTGGCACTGTGCTGCCTGTCCACATGGCCGTGTTGCCAATACAGACATGTTTCCATTGTGTTTTGTGCGTGGCATCCTGATTATCTGTGCGCCTTTTGGCTGGATGCCTCCGTCTTCAGCACTCTGCTTACTTGGGCAGGACTATGGTCCTGCCCGACCAGTCTTAGTTTCCAGCCCCTGATGGCTGAACTAAGTCCCATCACCACTGCACGGTGCTGGCCTTGATGGGGTGTTCAAAGACATGACACCTTGTTGAAGACCTTACTTGAGGTTAACGTCAAGGGGAAGTGAGCAAGTTTAGGCAGAGATACAAGTGAGAGAGTAACATCACGAGATGGACAGGTTATTCAGTCTAGCAAAGAGCGCCACCAAGACAACACAGAGGGGATGTTGAAAGTATATTGCAGCCAACCTTCGTTGAAAAGAGGGCACTTGATGATGATGAATAATACCCAAATACAATTTACACACCATTACAAACAGGACCTATGTATGGTCTTTGAGACCGAAGACCAGCGTCGTGCAGCCAGTTTCTGACCATTTGATCTGAAATTCGACCAGCTGCTGGCATTGAATTAGCTGTAGAAGATGCCAGTTTGTTTAAATCATTCTGCAGTGCTATATAACCCTTATACTAACATATGGGTGCGAGTCTTGGACAATAAATAAACTGGAAAGTGGGAGATTGGAGGCAACAGAGATGTGGTTCTACAGAAGAATGCTGAGAATACCATGGACTGCCAGAAAAAATAATGTAGAGGTGTTAAAAGAGTTAAATGCGAAACGGACCTTAATCAACAATATAAGAAAAAGGCAATCTTCTTTTTTTGGCCACTTCATGAGACAGGCAGGTTTAGAGAACATAATCACAACAGGCAAGATTGAAGGCACCAGAGACAGAGGGTGACAACGTGAGAAAATATTAGACAGTTTGACAACCTGGCACGGCAAAGAAACAACAACGACTTTGATACATAATACCGTGGACAGAGAGCTGTGGAGAGACATGACCGCCCACGCCACCCGGCATGGCACCTGATGATGATGAGTAACATTAAATTATCTGGTCACTACACTTTGTTATCGCCCAATCTGTATGCGTCAAATGATGATGTATCGTTCTATAGTGAGATAGCCATACTTGCGAATTAAATTTTCAATTGCATTTATTCGAGGACCGACAATATTTTATAGGTATTCAATAATATGATTAGAGAGTTTTCTGTTAAGTCAATTTCACGGAATTCTCATGAACTTGTCACGAGTTATTTATTGCCAAAAATGTTTTCACCTAGACTTCTTTCATGACCTCACACATCATACGGTGAGTACAATCCATGTAACCACAAGAAGTTAATGACCAAGTGGATATAGTCGAATGATGTCCAATCAGCGAATTCTTTAATAAAAGTACCTTTAAAAAGTTACGTTTGTAAACATCATATATTACACACACTATTCATCAAGAGTGTACAATAGCATCGTCATTGCACATCTTCTGCGTTCGTACTCAAACTCCTAAAGATTGGCTGGATATAATTCATAGAGCGGAAAGAGATGAGTCATGGTTTACAGCTTAGTTGCTATATCGGCGCCTTTTGGCCTAACACATCCGACTTCAGCATGACTTTGTGCCTATATGGAATGGGTTAGCCAACTCCACATCAAACATTCTTAGTCGCCTTTTGCATGGAAGGTAGACAGTGTTGCTATTCTTTGCGGTCCTGGCAGCACACGGGCAATGGATCTCAATATGTCATATCCAACCCCATTTCAACCTCCACTGGAGATTAATTCTTTGCATGAGTTGCTCATGGATAGTGAGAGCCTATGTTGCGGAAACTATGAGAAAACGAAGTTTGGTACATGACCGGCAGATGTGACCAAATCACGTCATAAGTCCAAATTTTGTAATGTTATGCGCAGAGCCATTTTAGCCTGTGTTATAATTTGCGCATCTTTCGTGGCGTCACAGAAATGTCACTTTACAAGCAGAAGTAGCAGACGATTCGATGCTAAAATGGGTAATGCAAATCTCATATTTTTCCGTTGCGCGAGTTCCTCATGAGTACACCATAGCCCATATATAGTTCCTATTTCGTCTCAACGGAGAAACATCCGACTGGTTTGAGGTCCAAAAAGGACAGAACTAATTCTAACCCCAGCAACTATCTCCCCCCAATGATATAGGCCTGTATTTGTCTAAAAAAGAGAGAAACTGTGATTATGCCACGCATACGCATCGAATGAGACGGAATATGTTTAGAATTAATTATAACCCATCACATACTATTCATTTGTGTCTCAAGGGAGACAAAAGTTGTGTTTCTTCCTTATCCGTTGAAGGCATCTATATGACAGCCATTTCGCTAATAAAAAATGAACCGACAGAGTGACGTCACAAACTACTAAAAAAATTACGATTCAACAATCATTTAAAAACTGTGAGCGCTAGTAGGCAATTGATATGGTATAGAACCCAAACCTTCAAACTCGCCTAGCTACACTGGAAACTACAAGACATAATTATACACACAGACGGCTCAATTAACATAAATACAAATAAAAGAGGTTCAGATTTTGTTGACTACATAAACGGCGTGAAGTTAGTTGAGAAATCTTCTGCATACTCCAGTTATAGAAAAAACAAACTCGCTATTAACCAGGTGGTGGTGTGCTGAATAATTATCACTATTAAAAGTGCCATCTCCACAACGAAGTTTAACTGCAACTGACCTCCAGCTACTTATAAAATTATACCCTGCCCCCCCCCCCCTAATTGTTGACTTTATGGACAGCTGCAGCCGTGATTAATGAAGTATTTGTATGGTTAGGCAAGCCTTCTTCAACCATTTTTAAACGGTTATTGTGACAAATTCCACATCATATTCTTGTGTCTAGAGATCTATGATTGAAGATGTGAATCTCCCTAGTGTAAATTGTTCTCAGTGTGGTCAAGATGTCCCAGGTTTGAATTCTGGTTTATAGAGTGGCTTTTTAAAGCAATTCTTGAGAATTATCGCTTGGAGCTAAGAAGTTATGTGCTATGGGTGGTACTCTGATCAGGAGTCCTGCCACTCTTGATAGTATTGGAGTACAATGAAGTCACTTTCACATGGCTTTTCAATCATACCATCATGTGCTCAAAAGTGGTCACATTTGATACCACCAACTATGCCTTCTACATGTGCCCACAGACATGCTTTGAGTTGGAAATGAAACCTGAAAACATTACTGGTACATATCGCTGAGAATGGGAGTTTTCTTTGTGTGAAGGTAGGCTTTGGGAAAAATTGCCTTATTGCACATAGGAAATGATTTTCCATACTCATCATTTCAGTGGATCGAAATGAACAAAATGGAAAACGGAGTGAACATAAAGCAAGAGAATATTAGAATACGTGTAAATGTTATTTCTGACAATCTTTTTAAGGAATCAACTTTCTCAAAATATGGAACGTAACATGGAAATTGTATGTCTATAGATGTGGACACACATTTTTGGCATGAATGACTATTACTATAAATGTGAACACACTTTTTCGAATGAAAACCCATTACTTGTCACCTAGTAATAAAAGTTATGTTCTCTGTTCCTTTAGGGATGCAGTATGGTAAAAAGGGGAAAATCTGTTGACTCAAGTTGTGAGGCGACTGGGTGCCATTGGAGTGAACGCGGTTCAAATCCTGTATACTACATAATGATTTTCCTAATGAAGAGGTGATAAAGGTATGTCTCATGGCAGCAACCTGATATCAGGGATGAAGATAAACTCTTCATATACTAAGCCGCAGCAAATATTAGGTGGGGTGGCCAGTTCCCTTCCTTGATGTCTCTACCTCCCCTAACTCATGCATCATTTTCCAGCTGAGATGACTGTTCGTGCCAAGCGAGTTATCATAACTTGATTTTTTTGTCTGGACGTGGCTGGTACGCTGTGACCCGGTTATAGAAAAAACAAACTCACTATCAACTAGCAGGTGGTGTGCTGAATACTTATTATTAAAAGTGCCATCTCCACAACGAAGTTTAACTGCAACTGACTTCCAGCATCCAGTTTCTTGCTTTGGTGGTGCACTCTGCTAGACTGCAACTTGCCCATCTCCTGAAATTTCTCTCCTAAAGAAATTCTGGTATACTTTGTTGTACAAAACCTAGATTCAATCTACCAGGAAGTAACGAAACTACTACACTTAGTGTTAGTTTGTTTGTTTTGCGTTCGCTCCATTGTAACCATCACAGATATCCGTGCGTTTTCCGCCAGGAGCGTGATTACGTTATGCGCCTTGTAGGCCTAGCACATCCGATTTCAGCACGACACTTAGTGTTGACTATGCCCACCAATATAACTAGCAGTGAAAGAAGTATGAGCAAGCTGAAGAGAATAAAAAAATCTCAGAAATTCCATGAACAACAATCATCTGTCATGTTCAAATTCGTTGGCGATTTAGAAGAAACTATTAAGTGTCCTTTTGTCAGAATCAACATTTATTGAGAGAGTAATGAATATTTTCTGCAGAAAGAAAGAACAGACACCTGGAGCTGTATTACAAGATTATATAAGGTATGTTTATTTAAACTAACTCATTGTATATAGAGCTGTAAATGTGTTTCTGGTGGGGAGAAAAAGAGAGCTACCTACCTACTTTAAAAAAAGCATTTGGTGTCCCCACTTTACGAATTCTACACCACTGGTTTCCTATTGATTACCAAAACCTTATTACAATTATCACTTGTTGGATTACAACTTTACTATAGTTAATTATTTATAGATTGGAAGAACATACATAACACCAGAATACTATTAATGAGAACAATGATAACAACAAAATAAAACTACAGAAATTTAAAGCAAACCTTTATTGTTCAAATGTTTCATTAAACTTATACACTCACATTTGTTACAATTTTGCTAATCACATAAACACTACTAAAGAACTTCCAAGGAATACTTACTGTCAACATGCTTCTTAAATAAACTTCATTTAAATAAATTCCCATGATACACTTCATGTGGAAATTACATGACTAAGTATAAAGACCAGAGCGCAAACTAGCACAACAGTTCCTGCTATTTTAAAGTTAAATAGTTTTTAAAAAACCACACAGTAAAAAAAAAATGTATTAATTTCAATATGAATTATTTATAGATTAGCCTAAATTCGAAAAAAAATTATAATAATTAAATATGATCAAATTAGTGCTATATGAAGATTTAAACCCAACAAAAACATGAAAACTTCATTTGATAAATGATCTAGATTACGAAATAAAATACTAAACAGGAAATTTAGAACTAATTTTCCGTAAGTATGGCGCAAAACAAAATGGTTTCCACATTCTATTGTTTTTTTTATTATTGCTAATGCTTTTCTGCTGCATGTGGAGAGTCGACCAGCTTAAACCAGTGGCCACATTCACAGCGCTTTGGTTCCCCTTTGTGTACATACATCCAATTGACAGACATGGCATCTTCTTCACCTGTAATATAACAGAGATAGTTTTATAATCAAGATTTCATGTGTGAATGTTTAAGTGGTTTGTTGTATCAAGCAGATTATGTGCATCTTTTTTATTGTTCACTTCCAGACTTCTATGTCAATGACTTTGACAAAAGTAGCATTCAACTATAGGCTCCGAGTAGCAAAGCAAAATGAGTTAAACAGGTTACTAAAACACTTACCTTGCCTATTGCTCAGAGTAGCACCGTATAGTTTAGTTTTCTATGAAAGGAGACAGCATATGACCAAGTACACCATGGAAGAAGTGAGACAAACCTGTACTCTCCTCGTGTATTATGATGTTAAGAGTTTCCTAGCTTTTTTTAATTGGCGGACTTGTTTTTGTTGAACTATTCATTTTTATGTTGCAAGTGTGTGTGCATTTAATTACCAACGCTGCTGTTTGTTTTTTATTTTGGGACTTTTTTAAAACATGCATTATTGATACTGTATTTACATATCTACTCTTCCTGTGCTATCAGACATCACATAGAGTTTTGAATCACATAGAGTTTTGAATTTGTCTCTTTTTTGTGTGTATTTCTCAAGGAAATCTGTAAGGAAGTCGATGACCTTTATCTAACTTCTTTCAGTGTCCCAGTTCTTTTCATTCTCTTGGAATGTGCTTTAAATCTAAGTTTCTCTCTTCTATAAACCTGTGTTTTGTAACTCATGCAGAGGTTCATAGAATTATTCTTCATCTGTTGTTTCTCTGATCCAGTGTGTTTGTCTCAGTATTTCATGTTCTGGGCATTCTTTAGCATGTGATTGGCGCCAAAATGTACCAATGGTCTTTTTATTTGTTTACAACAGTTAAAATCAACAATTGTTAATGTCATGGTTGTGACCAGAATCAGGGAAATCGAATTGAGCAGAAGTATTCAACTTCTGATTCCGTTAGTCTATGAAAAATAGGAGAAGGACTCATGAAAAATTCACAAAATCGAGAAACAACCAATTCTGAATCCAATCTGTCCGTCAATATGTATAATTAATACAAAATCATTTATGGTTGATTGGTGATCCAGCGGTCCATGGGCTCATGCCTTTTGATCCAAGCATGTGTTTGTTCGATATAATGTGTTCCACTTATCTGGCCCTGGAGGGAGAAGCATTTTCTTGATATCCAGCACTGGGCATTCAAAAAGGTGGTGGTCAACAGTTTCATAGGGATAAGTGCACAGTCGGCACCCTGGAGTGTGTTGTGGTTGTATTCTATTCAGGCAATGTTTAAGCTGTAGATGTGTGCGTAGTCGGAAGATAATACTATGGTCTTTCCTTCCAAAAAAAGGTTGATGTTGTCTTTAGATTTGGGCTGGTCATATATTTATAGATTTCCTTCCCAGTGTTTTCTATGGTCCACCTGTTCATCCAATTTTCTCTGTTCACAGATTTCAACATCATTTTAAATGTGTGCATGTGCATGGTTGCTTGTGTATATGGCTGTTCTTGTTGTGCTCCCATCTTTGCAAGTCAAGTCTGTCTGCCATGTCATTGCCAGGTGTGTTTGAGTGGCCAGGAATTCACTGCATAACAATGCTAACTTCATAAACTGGTTGGCATGGTGATATATTTCAACTAGCTCAGGTTTACAGTGTCCATCACATTCTAGTGTTTGAAGAGCGGACATAAGAGTCTGTAAAAATCAATGTTTTGGACTTTTGATGGAAAGTCATCAAATATGCTCTTCAGGTGGTACAAGGTAACAAAATCATTTATGGATTGTGATAGTTAGGAAGTCTTGGGAATTACATTTGTTTTTAAAGTAGACATAGTAACAGGCTGATTTCGTTATGAAATATGGAACTAAAGTATTGACGGATTTACTGACAACAATTATGTTTACGTATCTAGAACCACTTTTTTCGACATGGTATGTTACTTTTAGATGTTTTATTTATTTCCCCAGCAATATTGTTTGGTTATAAAACTACACAAATACAATAGATTTAGTTGTATTACAATGTGTAATACACGATGATTTCAGGGTTGCCATATCAAAAATAAATAAAGGGGAGCAATTTTACAAAAAATATATTTTTGATTTGATTTTCATGTTTTCCTCTTTCCCATCTTTACAACCTTCCTACACGTACACAAATAAAACTTAGACTAAAATATCCAATATTCAATTCTTTATTTACATTTACAAAAATTAAAGTCCAAAAAAAGTTATTGCATCTTCCACACACTCATGTTTGTTTGCAAAACAATATCTTCAACACTTCTTCATGCCTCTTGCAATAAACAAATTACAAACATATTTGCAGTATGCAATTTTTTATTTAAATGTGAAATTTTTTTTTTTAAATCTTTTAAAAACAAAAAAGTTATTGCGTTTCCAAATAACCAACAAAAATTTGTTTAAAAGAATCCAGTGGCTGGGAAAAGATTGTGCTATTTTAATCCAGATTGCTAAAGGTAAAGAAAATGCCTGAGGTGCCTGTCCACATGCTCACAAGGTGTGTTGCTAATCTTAAACTTTATATACTTATACCGCCGAAGACGGATGTGTCGGGCCATTGGCGCAAATAAAACGGCGACACAACGCATTTCCATTCTCTGGACTACATTCTGCTGGAAATCTAGTAGGACATGTCCTGCTACAAGAGAATTCAGCAGGAGTTTGAGAATGTACGCTGAAGAAGAAGAATATACTTATGGCTGTGGAGTCTGTTGTGTCCTCTCTAAGATTGATTTAAATGTAGAACAACAACTAGTTCAGTCAGTTGATAATTTGGTAGTCATCTTACATTGGTGTTGCCTTTCTAACTGCTTTGATATTGTCTCAGTTTGTTCAATTCCCTGCTGTATCTCATCTGAGGGCTTACTTACTATATTTTCTGACATTTATTCTCACTATGTGGGCAACATATGCTCCTTTTTTACCGATTACTTATGAAACTTGGTTGCCTACACATTTCCCTTATTTCTGTATTCATTACATTGCATTCTAAGCACCTATCTTACAACTTTTTTTTACATGTCATCAAATAAAAATTACTGTTTTTCTTATTACTTTCTCACATATGTTCCTTACAAATGTCATCAAACAGAAGTTATCTTTTCTTGCTTTTCATCATTACCACACCAATCACTTACACAGTGTATACAAATAATTAGGAAATAAAACTCACAAATGCAGCCAATCATCCTCTTCTCATTTGGAGAAGTAAAAATGTTTGGTTCTTCGAACGTTCCCTTGCCTCTCTTATACACTTTCATATCAAAAGGATCCTTTAAAAAAATATTAAAATGTTAAAAATATTAAAATTGAATATACAATGAAGAAAATACAATTTACAATAGAATTAACTCTAGGGTCTGCTCAAGTATATTCAGAGTGCAAGAGATTTAGTACAGCTGGATCAGCAACCACCAACCAGAATAAGCATTGACAACATTACTAAAACATTTTGTCCTGACCGTGACTAATATGAAAATTAATTTTTTTAAATCAGATATTCTTCCTCATGACTTCATCTTCTTCTGCGTTCAGCATCTGTGGTCATGTTATATTGTCACGACGGTCATCAGGACAAAGTCCACTGTTTTCTCCAGGTCAGAACGGCTGCCCCATAGCTTTTGCCTCAAGTCTTCCTCATGACTAAAATATGTACATATCCCAGTGGAAGTAAGATATGCTGAATAAGACCACTGCTGAATAAAGAGTTACATATACTTGATCAGGATGGTCTACATAAATTAATGTCCATATGTAACAGGGATATAGAAAGGCTAAAATCAGACATGCTGGTCATTGGCGTATATAAAATGACGATGTGACACATTTCCATTCTCTGGACCACACCCTGCTGGAAATCCAGTATGACCACTGTCTTCCTAAAGAGACATCCGAATGAAGTTTGATAATGAACACACAAAAAGGGATACTTCTTCAGCTTCCATTCTCAAAACTCCCATGGGATCTCTCTTGTAGCAGAACAATGGTCCAACTAGATTTTCAGCATAATGTAATACAGAGAAAGGAAATGCGTTGTGTAACTGTTTTATTTGCACAATGAATGGACACATCCATCTGCGGAAGAAAAGGGACACACACTTCTAAACTTATAGTTGACTTTAAAACTGTCCAAAAATTTGATAAAATACAAAGCCACAGTGGACAGACTGCAGCTCTGATCTAGAGAAAACTAGGAGATTTGTGCTTGTGATTCGTGCTCTAGACCTGATGATCTATTAAGACCAAAATAATCCTGAATGCAAAAGATGGATAGCAAATCCCCTCCGGAATCAATACAAACCAGATCATCAAATATGGAATGTGCTGTATATAAATCACATTAGAATTGAATTATTATTCCCAATGACTATACTCTGAATATGGAATTAATTTGGTGTTGGAGCTTAAAGGGGGAGTAAATAATAGTGACATTGTGAATAAATCTTCTTCTGCGTTCATTCTCAAACTCCTGCAGATTAGCAGGATGTAGTCCAGAAAACGGAATGCGTTGTGTCATGGTTTACAGCATTGCTGTGATATCTGCGCCTTTCGGCCTGACACTGAATAAATCATGTATGTCATCATGTTGTTAAGAGACAAGGTTTTGGGGTTGGTTATCCATCTCGGAGAATTAACCTTTAGTGAGCAATGAGCGAAAAAATTCCCCCAAAAATAGCTCTGTTATTTAGAGCTATGAGCGGATTCATTCACCAAGAGCTATGACTTTTTTGACGAAAAGATAATCATAAGTACGGTAATGTCATGAGACCAAAATCTGTGAATCATTTAAGTTATTTTGAACTTCCGCTTACTAGCAAGATATGAGACAGCATGGACTTTTATCGTATAAAAAATTATCAAAATTAGGAAACATTCAGTGAGGAAAGGAATCCATTGGCGGGTTTCAATGGCCTGTGTCAATATATATAAATGATGTGCAATCATTATGGATATCAGTAGACATATGTCTAGTGTCATGTTGGTTTCGTTAAATGTCATTATTGAACAAGTATGAAAGTATGGGCTGGTTGCCCATTCCACAGGATTTAAAAAACTTAGTATTGGTGAAAGTTCGGTGTTGGGGTGTTTGTCCATGGGGGGTGGGGGGGGGGGGGAAGGAGAGAAGAAAGGGTATGCAAACACAACGTGTGCCCACATGAAAGGTTGGATGGAATGGACAAAAGTAGTACTCTAGAGCTGCTGGATAATGTGTGGAAGGTGGAAGCTGAGGAAGGGTGGCTGCTGTAATAAAAACCATCCATGCTAGTCTGGAATCATTTCTGGCACATATCACAGAGAAAGTGCGAAAAAAATGATTTGAGATGGGCTGTCTGTAACTCATTTCTGGGGTCCTTATCTCCCTCCCGCAACCACTAGATGTCTCCCGTAAGAATAGAGTGAGGAAAAAATGGAATGAATACTGTCATCCGATTTAGCTGTTATGAAGTATGACAATGTAAAAAAAGCTGAGATCACAATCGCAAAGTGGGTCACAGAATCGCAGTTGGATATTCCGTCTGAAATGATTGCCCGATCTTTCAAAAATTGTCCCATCAGTAATGCAATGTGTGGAAATGATGCTGTCTTTGAGGATGATGCTGCCAACGACGACAATGTACCAGCAGATAGTGAGATAAAAACTGATATTATCCACCCTGACATTTCTACGAGGATGAAATTCATGGACCATTTCAGAATTCAGACTTTAAAGGAACTTAAATTTCCGCACTGGTAAATTTTTTTTACTGTTATCGGAAACCTATTTGACAGTATTCTGTGTTATCTTTTTTTGTAGTTTCTGCCAGTAATCTTAATTTTTTATTATGCACATATATTCTTCTTCTTCTGCGTTCATTCTCACACTCCGGCTGGATCTCTGTCCTACTAGATTTCCAGCAGGATGTAGTCCAGAGAATGGAAATTCGTTGTCACCGTTTTATTTGCACCAATGGTCTGACGCATCCGTCTTCAGTGGGATGCGCATATATAAGCCAAAACCCCTACATCAATAGCAGAAATAAAAATACAAATATTCTCAGCTTATATTCAGAAACATACAACAAACTTCTTTGCCAATTAAATATATCTTCTGCATTCTTCAAAACTTCAGCAGATTAGCAAGATGTAATCCAGAGAACGGAATGCATTGCATCATGGTTTATAACATTGCTGTGATATCTCTACCTTTCAGCCCGACACATCCAAGTTCAGCATGGCTTTGTGTCTTTTGACCCTTCATGTAATAGGACAGTCAACTCCAGCCCATCGCCTTTTATTGCACACACGGAAGGCAGTATTACTATTCTTTGCTCCCCTCTCTGCTCCCTTATACATCTTATATTTCGAGTAAGCTAAAATTTCAATATACAAATATTTATCTATGCCTGTCTTACTTCATCTCCTGCTTCCCTTGCCAAGAGTTCCTTGCGTTCTAAGCCCACGGAGTGTCCAAAGTCATCAGGCATCTCAACACTTTCAGAGGCTATAACCAGCAAAGAAAAGAAGAAATACATTTGTATCTAATCTTTCAATAATATCTTTATCTTAAAAATACCAGTCTCTCTGTATATACTTATCTTTAAAAACTAAAATTTCCTATAATAATTATAAAAAAATAAACACAGGAAAAGGGAAAGTGGCTACCATTTTTGGCGGACTGTCAAAGCAAGCTTGGAAAAACCATAAGCTAAAATTGAAAACAAAGATACAGATATATCAAACTTGCATACTGAGCACACTATACTATGGATCTGAAACATGGACTACCTATACCAAACATGAGATCTTTCTTCTAAGATGTCTCCGCAATATCTTAAACACTAAATGACACAACAAAATCACCAACATAGACGTATTGCACAGCACTCAACTACCATACAAAGACTAATATTAATAGATTGCGTTGGCTGGGTTACATTCGCAGAATGCTGCATCTCAAAACAAGAACTATTTGTGGAACTAGCTGAAGACCATTGAGCCCACTGTAGACCAATGCTAAGGTATAAAGACATCTGTACATTATTAATAAAAGACTTCCACATAGAATCCTTCTTCTGCGTTCGTTCTCAAACTCCTGCAGATCAGCAGGATGTAGTCCGGAGAACGGAATGCGTTGTGTCATGATTTACAGCATTGCTGCGATATCTGCGCCTTTCGGCCTGACACATCCGATTTCAGCATGGCTTTGGGTCACTGACCCTATATGGGATGGGACAGCCAACTCCATCCCATAACCTCTGTAGTCGCCTTTTACGACATGCGTGGAAGGTAAACAGTGTTGCTATTATTTGCTCCCCTTTCGGGCCCCGGCAACACAGAATCCAAAAAACTGAAAAAACATGGTCGAAACTTTGGATGACTGGAGGCAGAACCTGCATGAGGGAGAAGCATTGTTCGGAAAGAATATGTTTGAAAATATGAAAGAAAAAAGCGCAAATAAAAATCTTCCATTGCTGTGATATGATCACGTGAAAAGTTCCTATTCCTGAGAAAATATTCAATGGATTGCTAAATGACAGCCTGCAAGACGCAAAAGGTCATACAATCACAATGTAATAATTGAAGTACATCCATTATATGACACAGCTTGTTCAGTTTATGGTATGGGTCCACTAACCAGCAAGCTGACCAAATCATTCTGACATCATATATCTTTATGATACAATAGTAAGGCAACTTGAGAAGGAACTTTGCTCTATTTATGTACGGAAAAACTACATTCCTGTATTACATAATTATGCTTCTGTTAAACTATGGCATGGTGATCTCCACAGTCTTCACAACTTTTTCAACTACAGGTTTTAATATTTCAGAATCATTGAAATTACATGGGAGCGATCAGTGGAGTCCTCAAGAAATTATATTTGCAATTTTTTTAATGGTGTTTTGAGATTTTCCCCCCAATTTTCAAATTCACTACTTGCTCGCAACTGTCATATCACACATACAACAACAAAAACACGATAATATTCATTATTCACTCCTTTATTTACTGAAGTAAATTATAGTTCTACGCTGTGACCTTTGCTCTAGTTTCGGGGTGTTACCTGACCTTTGTTGTCTGATTTGGCAAGCTTACGGGTAAGTACTTAGAGTATGGTTAGGATTAGAAATAATATTTCTAATGTGTGCATGCACCTGATCGCTGAAATACTGATCGCTCACCACAAATAATAGGAAATTGTAAAAAATTTGTAAATTGGAAAACAAACAGATTATGCATAAGTTCGTCTGTGTCTAGATTTGAACTCAAGTGATTATCGGATGTGACGTCACGGCAGCCATTATTTTGATTGGTGTTACACGGGAATCCATGATGTTGGATAGTTAAAATTGTCAACAGTGTGCTATTTATAGCACTGCGGAGAACTAATCTTTACTTTCACAAAAAAAATTATTTTGATATCTTCACACACAAAAAATTTATTGTGTTTACCAAACACTCACCAAAACATACACATTGTCAAAAAAGAAGCCTGGCCCAGGAGGGACATTGTGTAATTTTAGTTTAGGGTTCTAAAGGTTAGCAGGATGTATTCCGGAGAGCTTAATGTGTTGACCATTACAGCTTTGCTAGATATCTTCACCTTTCCACCTGACACATCTGACTTCAGCATCACTAACTTTGACTCTATGACAGCCAACTTCCTGCCACAACCTCCTTAGTTGCCTCTTACCACATGCATGGTAGATAAAGCATTGCTATTCTTTACTCCCCTTTCAGGATACTGAGACACATATGCTATATTGTGACTTTTCATTAATGACTAACTTTACAGTTTTACCTCTTGGAATTGCAGAAAAACCCACACCCTGATCCTCTATGGTTGATCAATGATGATCATTCTCTTCCTCGCTGGAAAGATTCAAATAAAATTGCTTACATTATAAATGACTGGGACACTAAGTTTATTGACCAACACACTTAGCAGTAGCTGATTTAATGGCGAGCTAAGAACTTAGTCTTAAAATCATACATCATGTCCATTGTGACGTTATGACAATGAATATGACTGATGGTTATGGCTGCTGACTCCTAACCAATATTATTTCTAAAATACAAACTACGCCTGTGCCCTGCACGTAGTTGTATTATTAAATTTAAAATTAGCCTACTAGGGGACCTATTCAAATTCATTGTCTTTAGCCCTTTTAGATTTAAACAAAAATACTAAATTAAAATAATACGGCCAACCAAGGGTCAATATTCATTCAAATTCAACCATTTGAATTGTGATTGTCATTCATATTGAATTGTGTCAATCAAGAACAAAAGGGGTGCTCACATTAGTGCTATGTTTTCTATCCTATGCATATGTGCACTAGTATGTTTGACAGTAATATTCTCTCACTTTCTTCCGTAAATTATGAAGACAGCTTTAAAGTTAATAACTACGTGACTTATTCACATTGATAACTTTCCGGTTCAGGCAGGAAGGTCACACATGATCTGAATGTCAACATTGATCAGTGCGTTCGTTATTTAATCAGTACACATTATTAAAAGTACTCAAACATTTAAAAATAATTACTCACGAACTTTCCCTTTGTGAATATCTTCTGCTTTTGATGGGGGGCCACTAGAGCATCTAACAGATGCAAGAGCGAATGAACGTCTAAGAATACTTGAGGTTGTCCTCCACAAAGTTACAGCCATGTTGTTAGACTACAAAAGAATGACAGACTACCCAGATTTTTTAAGACATAATGGCGCCGACAAAAATTATGTTTGGCTTCATTTTTTTGTATGCTGAAGCCAACCTACGTTGCGGAGACGGACTTGATGGTGAGTATTTTGACCAGAAACTAACTTATGATTCAAAAACATGTATAAATGAACAAACAGCAATAATACTATAGCAGGCAGAGGTGATGCCTTTGAGAACTGGATATATAGAAGATATGCTCATATATAGAATAGGGGGAACTTCAGGGAAAGAGAAGAAAACGAGCAAAGAGGTTATCACAGCACTTCGTATAAAAAAAACGTTTAAAGTAAATAAAAAAACAAAGTATTTTGGATATGAATACATGATGCCTTGTTGAAGATCTTACTTGAAGGTAGGGTTGAGGAAAGGTGAGCATGAGTTAGACAGTGATACACGTGGAAGAGAAACATCACGAGATGGACAGATTACAGTCTGGCAGAGTGCACCACCATAGGAAAAGACAAAGTATGTTGTAGAACCGTTGCAGATGCGTAAATATATGATGAATATTTTGGTTATTAGTACATGGTTATTACTAAAACAAAGTAATAATACTGATAATAAGACCCATAACCTGTCAGGGTCGAAGGTGTGCTATGCTGGAGACAGCACAAACAACTCTCCAAATATGTCTCACTTCCGCCATTCGTTGTCACGCACTCGCCTCGTCCGCTTGTTACGGCCTTCCAATTCATCTGCAGGCGCGACCTGTGTTTTTTACTCTGGGCTGTTGCATTTATCACCCAAAGATTGCAGCCTGTCTCGGACAAAGAGCTACTCAGTCAACGAACAAATCTCATGTAATAAGACATCATTCACCTCTGTGTCCTTTGGTACTGAACCCAATCCTCTCAGTATGAGTCGTGTTGGGCAACGTCGATAGTCGAGTTAGACTAGGTTTGCTATGTCCTCAAAGACAAGAACTTGATCCCCGTCTACGTTGCCCACAGCGTTCAGAGTCCGAGCCGCACCACTGCTTCGGTCAGAGATTAGGTTTCCAACATCTGAATCATGACTCCTACTTTAGATGGGGTCAATTGCGGTGAGGTATGTGGGCTTGTGTGTGTTCTCGAGCATGAAGATCATTTCCGCCGTACGGTCTCACATATGACAATTGTGACTTCGATGCCACTATATCGTTTTACAATACACAACGCTGTCATCTAGCTTGTACTGCCGTTTCCAGATTAAATGTGTACTCTGAGTATTGCCATATCCTAGCGAAGTCTACCCATATCGAGACATTAACATTGTTATACCCTAGCGAAATCTACCCATATCGTAACATTAACATTGCTATATCCTAGCGAAATCTACCCATATCGCAACATTAACATTGTTATACCCTAGCGAAATCTACCCATATCGTAACATTAACATTGTTATACCCTAGCGAAATCTACCCATATCGTAACATTAACATTGTTATACCCTAGCGAAATCTACCATATCGGAACATTAACATTGTTATACCCTAGCGAAATCTACCCATATCGTAACATTAACATTGTTATACCCTAGCGAAGTCTACCCATATCGAGACATTAACATTGTTATACCCTAGCGAAATCTACCCATATCGTAACATTAACATTGCTATATCCTAGCGAAATCTACCCATATCGCAACATTAACATTGTTATACCCTAGCGAAATCTACCCATATCGTAACATTAACATTGTTATACCCTAGCGAAATCTACCCATATCGTAACATTAACATTGTTATACCCTAGCGAAATCTACCCATATCGGGACATTAACATTGTTATATCCAGCGTTGCTGGATGTGCTGGTGTAGAGGTATCAGAGATATTGCTTGTCTCTTTGCAGGCAGTTCTTATTCCACCTACAGCCTCTACGTCAACGGACACGATCCCCAAAAGTGTTGGCCAGGAACACAGCTGAAGCCGTTGTGTTTCCTTTTCCAAGGTTCACTACGACGAGGTACTTTTATGATATTGGTTATCTGCTAACCCTGGGTCCGCACGAGAGTAATGTTGAAACCTGTGCACTCCATGCATCAAAGATATAAACCAGGAAAAAACAGAGACCATCATATAAACCAGCAGATGATGAATCATACAAGGAATAAAAACTAACTGCTGTAGAGCTTTCAAGCAGTTTCCTCTGTAACATTTTTCATTCTCTTCCAAAACTCGCATAATTTATCTTGGCTGATTTCACTTTCCCATACTTTTGATTGGCTGACGACACAAAGTCTACGCAAAATGACAAATTATCAGTTAGATAAGATCCCACTTCCATGAATACAAGATAGTGATCATGACTGATGCCAAATAATTTATGTTTTGCAATCCCTCCAGAACCTAGCCCCACATTCCACCAGCTGGTGATCACAGGGGAATTCATCGATGAAATCCGTATCAATGTCTGACTACGGTCCGAGAGCGAGTAAGAAGCAAAATCATATCTGAACTAAACAACCAAGCAAAATAAATCGTTCTCCAATGGATTTCAGAAAATTAGATTGATAATCTTCTAGCGAAAACAAGCAGGAGCAATTGTTATCTCCATAAATGAAGATCCTCATCACACGTTCATTACCATGGGCAGGAAATGGATGGAACTCAACTAATCTACGCAACTAAAAAATACAATGGTATCAACAAACTTGGAAGCAAGGAGCAAACAATTTTTAAAAAAAGTTGAGTACAACATTCAACGTACTCAAACATTCAACGTACTCAAACATTCAACGTACTCAAACATTCAACGTACTCAAACATTCAACGTACTCAAACATTCAACGTACTCAAACATTCAACGTACTCAAACATTCAACGTACTCAAACAGCACATGTAAAGAATATTTGGGATTGACATCTGTATGTGCCCGGGCCCTGTGGAAAATCTTGAGCAAACACAGAACTGTCCGTTGTACCACACCGAAGAAAACTAACCATCTGAATGAGCCCTAGAGGATAAACTATACGGTTCTGCATTGGGGCTAGCGTCTAAAGTACAGTTCGTCGAAGAAATCCATCAATCAATCAATAAACCCATAACCCTTCAGGGTCGTAGGGGTACCACATTGGATGCTTCAGTACACAGAGTCCTCCAGCGAATTCTATCCTCAGCGATGCGGATGAGTGTGGAAATATCTAGCCCTGTCCATTCCTTGATGTTGTCTGTCCATGTCTTTATTTGTCCTCCTCTGCTTCTTCCACCCTCGACAGTTCCCTGCAGTATTGTTTTTGACAAATCCATATCAGGGCTTGACTCCTAGAGAAGAACGAGGGAAAAAGTATCATTGGTCAAGATAAATGCTATTTTGATATTAATGCGCATGACTATATGGAAAAGTGACTGGTTTAATAGAGTGTATTTCTCCTTCCGAGGCTAGATAAATGTACACCTTATATGGAACAAAATTCATAGTGAAATCGGATGTGTCAGACCGAATGCGTAGATATCATAGCAAAAGTTATAAACTATGACACATGCATTCCGTTCTCTGGAATCATCATCATCACGTGACATATTCTTTCGATAAAGTTGTCTTTGTAGTTGGTTTCCAGAGCCCGATTCTATCCTGTGCCAATCTCTCTGCTTCCTCCTACGATATCTTCATACAGTCTGTGATGTCATTTGTCCATCTCCTTCTAGGTCTACCTCTTCTTCTTCTTCCCGGAATTCTGCCCTTTAATATGCGTCTCTCCACGCTATTGTGTCTTTTTATATGTCCGAAATAACTCTCGGGACTACATACTATTATCCAGTATTATGAGAACAAACGCAGAGAAAGTAACAGAATATGGAACACAACAGCTCACAAACACATGCATGTATCACACATAATGGCATTGAGTCATAGGTCATGGACCACTGGTTCAGCAATCAACCAAAAACCACCACAGTTTACATGTGACCGACGATGCCTCCGCATTTTATATGTGTAACCAAAACTTATTATGAATTCAATCCTAAACCCCTAGTGTTCCTATCTATCTATCTATTGTGCTGTATACCCCCCCCCCCCCCCAAATCCAATCGTGAGGGAGGGGAGGATTCTGAGTTGTTTTTTTATTTGGTCATTTGAGTTCCATTGGCCATGGTCAGCCCGTGTCTATTTAATGTTTTTGTGATTGTCTCTGCCCATCTAGTTCTTGGTCTTCCAAGTTCCTTGTAGCCCGGTCATCTGCTGATGTATGCGCGAAGGGCTGTTTGCGCAGGTTCCATTCTCGTGATTTGGCCAAACCATCTGGTTTGCTGCCTCTCGATGTAGTCTTGACTTGAGATAGTCTTTACTTCTTTCCTGATATCTTCATTACTCCGGCGGTCTCTTCTCGTGATATTTATAGCTTTCCTCAAACATCTAATTTCACAAAATGTGATCTTTTTCACTAGTGTCTTTGTCAATAGTCATGTTTGACATTGGTAACACAAAGTTTGTATAAAAATACTGTTTAACAATTCTCGTTTTGTAGCCGTGCAGATTGATTGGGGTTTAATTAAGTATTGGTGATAGTTTTTAAGTCACAGCATTGGCTTTTTGACATCTTGTTTCAATCTCTCTTTATTCTTAAGAAAAACCTTATGTGTTAAACGTTCATTTGTCCGTTTTGAACAATGTCCGCTATGAACACTGTCCGTTATGAACACTGTCATCTATAATACTATTGTCGTGCCCGATAGTCTGTGCGTGAACGGTAAACTCACTATCTTGTGTAAATACTTTTGTAAATATGTTTAGGCTCTATTTAATTTTACTGCAGTCTCACTTATTATCGATTATTTAGCAGCATTTAGTCTAGAGAATATTGTCAATCAATAAATCAATCAAGTGCCATGCCGACTGGCGTAGGCGATCATGTTTCTCCACGACTCTCTGTCTCTTGTGTTGTCAATAAGCTCGGTTGGTGAGCTTCTACCGTGCCACGATAAAGCCCATCTAGTAACTTTTCTCTTTGTCGGCCTCTATCTCTTCTCCCTTTGATCTTTCCAGTGGTTATTAAGTGTTCAAGCTGTGTTCTTCTCAGCACATGCCCTAGAAACCTTGACTGTCTGCCTCTAATGTTTGATATGATTGATCTTTTTACGCCAGCATCAATGAGAACCTCTGCATTAGTTTTCTTGGCTGTCCGTGGTATTTTCATCATACTTCTCAGAAACCACATTTCTGTAGCCTCCAATTCACTTTGAATTTTCTTGTTTATAGTCCATGCTTCACATCCATAAAAAAGAATCGGTTCGATATAACATCTCAGCACCCGAATTCGGGTCTGCATTGATAGACTTCCATTGCAAAAAATGGTTCTCATTTTTTGGAATGCTGATTTGGCTTGTGCTGTTCGGCTCTTTATCTCACTTGAACATCTACCTTCTGATGTTAACAGGGTGCCAAGATATTTCACTTTTTCAACTTGTGCTAATTTTGTGTTATTAATTATTATGTTGCATCTTGGTGGTGTATGTCTCTTTGATACAGCCATTATTTCTGTTTTCTTCTTGTTTAAACTGAGGCCTTTGTTTTCACTTCCCTTCACTACTTTATCTAATAGGACTTGCAGTTCTTGTTCGCTTCATGCGATCAGTACTGTGTCATCAGAATATCTCAAGTTATTTATATTGTATCCTCCCACTTTTATTCCGGACATATCTTCTATATCTCGCATAATGTATTCTGTATACAGGGAGAAAAGGTCCGGTGACATTACACAACCTTGCCTGACACCCATTTCTATCTTTTGAAATCTACCTATAGTGTTGTTAACTCTCATCGCAGCTGTTTGTTTCCAATACATATCTCTTACTATTCTTAGATCTTTCCCATCAACGTTAAGACTTTTTAGCAATTTTATAATCTCTGAATGCTTCACCTTGTCAAATGTTTTGCTATAATCTATGAAGCACAGATAAAGGTCTTGCTGTACTCCTATGGCCCTCTCCATTAATGTTCTTACTATATATAGGGCATTTCTTGTGCCTTTTCCTTCTACGAATCCGCATTGTTCGTCTACTATTTCTGGTTTTATTTTTCCTCTTATCATCATCAAGTGACATATTCTTTCCAGAACGTAGTCTTTCCTATGGATCTCTTTAATTCTCCGCGGTCTTGAGCAAGTTGCCCTGCATCTTCCAGTGACATGCGCAGGCATTCTTGAATGTCTTTTGTCCAACGGCGTCTTGGTCGGCCTTTGCCCCTGTTGCCTTCTATCATCCCCTCCATTAACACTCTCTCCATGCCATCGTGTCTCTTAATATGACCGAAAAAAGCTAGCTTTTTCTGTAATATAGTGTTCAGAGGCCAGCCTTCCTTGACGTTAATTGTTCGTAACACGTCCTGGTTTGTTTTCTTCGCTGTCCATGGTATTCTCAAAACTCTTCTATAACACTTTAATTCAAATGATTCTCTTGGCCACTGTTTTATTTAGTGTCCATGCTTCACATCCATATGTCGCCACAGGAAATACACATGTTCGTAGTAAAAACAATTTGGTTCTTATGTTAGTACCGTGCCATAGTTTCTTTATCTGTTTTAATTTTGAAGCGCCATTGCTCTTGATCTCAACTGCGCAGTCCCCCGCATTGTTTATATTAGTTCCTAAATAATCAAAATGTGTCACTTCTTCCAAATTGCAGTTCTCAATATTAATTTTGGGTCTTGATTTAGTTTTGTCAGTTGCCATTATTTTTGTCTTTTTCATATTTAAGAACAAGTTTTGCTGTTCGCTAAACTTTTGGGTTGACTTAATTATGTTCAGTAGGTCGTGTTCGTTTGTTGTTAATAGCACTGTATCGTCTGCATATCTAATTTTTGGTATCTGCAGCCCTCCTATATTTATGGGTGTGAAATCAGGCTTTATTGATTCTTGTCTCACATTTCTCATTATATTTTCCGCATAGATGTTGAACAAGTATGGAGACAAGGTACAGCCTTGTCTTACTCCTTCTGTACATTGAACCACTCCGATCTTGCACCTTCAACTTTTACCGCTGCTTCTTGATCTTTATACAGCTCTGCTATTAGTCGTGTAATGTGTTTTGGGAAACCCATATCGTTCATTATTTCCTATAATTGATGGTGATTGACACAGTCGAATGCTTTGGTGTAGTCTATGAAGCATGCATGTAATTCGATGTTATACTCTCTACATTTCTCTATGATCATCCTCATGTTAAATATATGATCTCTCGTGCCTCTGCCAGTTCTGAAACCTGCTTGCGCTTCGTGGATCTCATCCTCCATCTTGTTATGTATTCTTTTCATTATAATGTGCAGAAGTATTTTACTGCTTGACTGATCAAGGCGATTGTTCTATAATTTGAACATATTGGCATATTTCCTCTTATACGCCTCATTATTATGCGCAGTAGAATCTTGGTCATCTGACTCATAAGACTAATTGTTATGTGATCTTCGCAATCTACTGCACCAGGTTTCTTTGGTAGGGCTATGAAAATTGATTGTAGCAAATCCGATGGAATATAGCCACTGTTGTAGATGTCATTTAACATTGTGCTATCTTCTTGTTCCGCGTTCGCTCTTTGATAACCAGAACGAATGTCCCTGTGATTTCCGCAGGTGAGCGTGAAGTACGTTGCGCTGTCAACTTCACAGCAGAGCTGCGATATTTTGCACCACCCGGTCCAGCACATCCGATTTCGGCATGCCTGTTATTCGGGTGGGCTTCCTTAGCCCGTAATAGCCTTCATATTTCTAGCCAGGTGACATATGTGTATTGACTCTACGCTGCGACGATTTATTACCCATTGTGCCTTTGGAATTTAAGGCCAAATCATGTCCCCGGGTGTCAGTCTCCGGGGAGGCGGTAATCAAGTATTTAGGTTTGGGTCGACTACACCTGTCTCGCATGAGGTGTTCCGCTGCTAGTGTACTTGTCTCCTGTAATTAGGTGCATTGCTCATGTACCCATCAGGTATTGAACCATTCCTCATCTGTGAACATGATTCCGCTATCGATCTATAAACCTACAACCCGTCAGGGTCGTAGAGGTACCACATTGTAGGCTTCAGAACATATAGTTCTCCACCGATTTTTATCTTCACTGATGCGGGTGAGTGATGAAAAACATTGTCTTGTCCATTCCTTGATGTTGTCTGTCCATGTCTTTATTTCCCCTGCTCTGGTTCTTCCACATTCGACAGTTCCCTCCAGTATTAAAACATAAAATACGTATATTTCCTCTTCGTCGTATTCGGCAGTTGGAGCATGGACTTGAATTATCCTGGTTTTGTGTGTGTGTGTGGTCTATAAACGTATAGTTATAAGTTGCTGTTGATAGAGATGCAGCTAATGATAGAGTTAACTTTCTCTTTGTGAGCAATAAACCCCATGAGATTCCGGTTTAGGAAAAACGCGACAGTAGAGTTGGGCCGGAGTTCCTTCGCCATCTTAGCCGAGGTATCATTCACCAATATTATGAACCCCTCGTCCAAGTCTGTGTCTTTACATATATTTTAAATCACCGTTGACTAGAGGCTTGTCTCGAGTCGAACAGTGCTTTAGTTCCGATTTCCATGTAGCGTTTTCTCTATTCACGTCTGTGTAAATAAAACAGCGGCAAAGAAGATCAACGCCTTCGAGCTGAAATGCTACAGAAAGATATTTAGAATATCATGGAAGGAAACAATTAGAAACTCAGATATTATAAACACATTGAAGATTCCAGAGTGTTGGTTACTAAACACAATAACAAAAAGAAAACTACGCCTTTTTGGTCATATCATCATTATCATTAAGTGCCGTCTCCGCAACGAAGATTGTCTGCAACGGATCTCCAACATCTCCTGTCTCTTGTCTTGGTGGTGCATTCTGCTAGACTGTAACTTGTCCATCGTGTGATGTTACTCTCCCATTTGTATCTCTGCCTACCTCTTGCTCGCCTCCCTTTGACTTTACCCTCAAGTAAGATCTTCAATAAGGTGTTATGTCTTTTAATGTGACCAAAATATTTTATTTACCTGATCTTTATTTCTCTTAGTAGTTCTTTCTTCATATTACGTGTATTTAGTACCTCTTTATTTGTTTTCTTCTCTTTCCATGATGTTCTCCCTATTCTTCTATATACCCACATCTCAAAGGCATCAATTCTATCTTCTAATTGTTTATTTAGTGTCCATGTTTCTGAGCCATACATTAATATAGAGTAGATGTAGCATTTTATAATTTTCATGTTTAACTTGTTTGTAATTTGTTTAGATGTTAATATTTTCCTCATGTAATTGAAGATACTTTTAGCCATTCCTATTCTCCTTTTAACTTTTGTTTCACATCTTCCATCATTTGTGACTATGTTTCCAAGATATTGATATGTTTTACTTGTTGTAGTTACTCTCCATGTATGTTTATGTTTAGCTCTTGTTCTTCTGTGTCTTTGCTGATTATCATGGTTTTTGTTTTTTGGATATTTATATCCAGCCCATATTCATGACTTGATTTATTGACTAGATCTATTAGTGTTTGGTCATATAAAGAGACACAACTGTTTAGAAAGACAAATAATGGAGGAAAGAGTACCTGGAATGAGGAGAAAGGGCAGACGAAGAAGACGATGGACTGACGACATTAAAGATAACATGAATACATCGCTAGAAAATGCAAGCCACATCGCCCAAGACAGAGAGAGGTTCAGAGAGTTCATTGGGAAGACAAGGTTCTGGAAGGAATACGTCACATGACACACACATACGTCACATGACAAATCTTCACGTGGCGCTGCCCTCTAGCGATGTGCTGCCCTCTCACTATAGTATGCCAGTCTTACTTCCCTTGAGACCTATCTCGGGACACTGATACTGGCCGCTCCACAATGTATATTCATTTCGGCTGACAGAGCTAGAGTGACTTGCGTCACCATGGGTCGACATTGCCGATGCGTGTGGCGCAGAGATGTCAGAGATATTGCTTGTCTCTCCCCCCCCCCCCCCAAGTTATTATTTTATCTTCAACCTTCACATTCACGGACATGAAGCATAAAAGTGTTGGCAAGGAACACAGCATAAGCCGCTGTGCTTCTGTTACCAGGGTGCACCACGAGAGGGTACTTTTAGAATCTTGGTTTCTGCTCACACAGGGTCTGCAATGATAACAATGTGGTACTCTTTGCACTATGTATTGTATCATGCTTTACAGCTAGGCTGCAACTTATGCACCATTCGACCTGAAACATCCGACGTCAGAATTTTGTTTTGTTTCTTTGACTAATGGGTGAGAATGAAACATTACCCGTCCCCCAATAACGCAATTTTATGGAATGCTGCTTTTGCTTGTCCTATTCTGCTTATAATTTCGGTCTTGCATTTACCATCATAAGTTATTGTCATGTGATGTATTCTTTCCAGAACGTTGTCTTCTCAATGAAATCTCTGAATTCCTCTCTGTCTTGGGCGATGCGGCTTGCATACACGACCGATGAGAAATTGGGGGGGGGGGTAATACATAAAAAAGCTAATCATTTCGTTTTGTGGAACTTTTGAAGGTTTTTATAAAGAACAACTAGAAAGGAGGAGGATCCTATCTTTTGTCTGTCCATTGTACTAAATATTGAATTGTATTATGAGGGTGTGGGTTGGAGCACAAGCTCTCTACAGACTTTCCCCCAAAACCCTCTTAGTCGCCTCTTACGACATGCATGACATGTTACAGCGACACTTTACTTATTTGAACCTCTTTTCGGTCCACGGCAGCACACAGGGGTTTCACCAACGCAACAATAAGCATATTATCTTCTCAAGAGCTTTACGCCAATCCTCCGCCCAGAGAGCATGCACGTGCAGACTATATCAAATGTTATGGTTTTTAATATAATCAAGATGGCGACGCTCAGTATACAGTACAGTACAGTGTTGGCCAAACTTGAAATACCTATATTTGTGCGTGTTATTTTTGTTTGTTGTAGGTAATGTAGAGTTTATTGGTATAGGAAAATTTATATTCGCTAGAGCAGAGTTGAATGATGACACCCCACAGCTTCTACCTACAGTGGTAATTGCAAATTTAGTTCGAAATAAAGCTCATTGAAAAGCCGTGGTTCTTAGGACTATTTGAAAAGTTGGACTATCCAAAACACCGCATAGGGTTGTGGTAAGATTATTTCATGAATTTTGCATGATTGCATGTTTAAATTAGACAAAATAAACTCACAAATTATTTCCTTCAATTTTTACGTCTATTAAATCTAATTTTTACAAAATACTTTTACCTTTATTTTTGTGGTCAATTTTAACATCAACATGGTGGTATAAATGAGGCACAGCCGACAGCCATTCTGTCAACATTGCAGTTGAATTATCTACATTGTGATCACTTCGAATCCTAGCAGATAAATAATGAAAAATTGCATTGACAAAGATAAGGTTTCCACTAAAATAATTGTATTTGTTTTCAAAGGTATCAAATAAATCGGCAACACAACACGTATCTGTTCTCTGGACGTTAAAAAAATATGTTTCTCTTCTTTTGCGTTCATCTCAAACTCCTGATTGTCAGTAGGATATAGCTCAGAGAAAAGAATGTAATGTATCACAGTTTACAGCAAAGGTGTGATATCTAGTCTGTGCCTTTCTGCCTGATACATCCGACTTCGCAATGAATTGCACAGGGCGATAGGGCAAGGCTTCAAGCATGTATATTCTCAAGCTACTATGAATATGAACCAGTCAATCGACACACAGACAACAACAACACACGCACTGTACAGGTATATAAATTCCTCAAGAACCACATAGGCCTACAAAAAACATTAGTAATGTGTCTTTTGGCACATTAAGAGCTTTATGCCAAAAAAAGGTACAATAGATGGCACTACAAAGACCAATTAATAATAAAAAACAAAGCCAGAATCCTTCTTTCAGTGTCTGCATTGAGTGTCCGCGTAGGGAGCCATGTAGCGCAGTGGTTAGCGCACTGGTTTCGAATGAGTGGTGGGTTAATTCCCCAGTTGAAGCGGAAATGTTTTTCAGATCGCAACGGCTCCCAGCCTTAAATGGGTACTGGATTAATCCGGGAAGTAAAGACTGTGAGGGAGAGGAGATGGCTACCGCCCTCATTTGCAGAGCCTCTGAATTGTGAGATCGCTAACATCTCACACCCCTACGGCATTAATAAATGCTATAGGTTACTTTACTTTACTTTTATTGAGTGTCCAATTTTCACATAAAAAAAGACAAATTTAAGCCTACTTGTAAACATAAATACCACATAGACACATAAACAATGATGCCCCAGATGTACATGGGTAAATGACTAATATAATAATTAAAAAGCATCTACATTTATGGAGAAAGATCATGCCACTCACATAGTCACATACTCTAACTTTCAAACACTGAATTTTGGCTAAGTCTGCTCAGACAGTGAGACACTGACAATATCATAGTAACTTAGTAAGTACATTAGCATATGATGATCAACCATAACAGCCAACAGTATTTTGGCATTGTAACATCTCGCTTCGTTCATATAACATTATATCAATACATTCATTTCAAGCCCTGTCATCCTCTCCATTTTTTAATACCAGCTGGTGCATACAATCAATGACTTTCACATTGTCCCATCCCAACTCTTGCAGATTCTTGAACTTTATGACACCACTCAATAGTTACAAAACAAAACTCTTGCAGATTCTTGAACTTTATGACACCACTCAATAGTTACAAAACAAAACTCTTGCAGATTCTTGAACTTTATGACACCACTCAATAGTTACAAAACAAAACTCTTGCAGATTCTTGAACTTTATGACACCACTCAATAGTTACAAAACAAAACTCTTGCAGATTCTTGAACTTTATGACACCACTCAATAGTTACAAAACAAAACTCTTGCAGATTCTTGAACTTTATGACACCACTCAATAGTTACAAAACTCTTGCAGATTCTTGTATTTGACAATGGCTGCTAAAAATCAGTAAACTCATCATTATGTTCAAACTCCTGAAACTTAGAACATCCTACTAGCAAGCCGAAATTTGAGAATGAACACAACCACTAATCCACAGCCATTAAACATCACAGTGGAAGAAAGATATGAATATTGATCAGAAACTTCCGCAGAAGACATTGGCGCAAATAAAACGGCGACACAACGCATTTCCATTCTTTGGACTACATCCTGCTGGAAATCTAGTAGGACCATTGTCCTGTTACAAGAGATATCCAACGGGAGTTTGAGAATGAACGATGAAGAAGAAGACCCCATTCACCAGCTTCATAGGTAACAACAGACCACCATCTTTCGACTTAGTACAAGCTTACAACAGGTGTCTCTGGTCTTAGGACAAGCTTACAACAGGTGTCTCTGGTCTTAGGACAAGCTTACAACAGGTGTCTCTGGTCTTAGGACAAGCTTACAACAGGTGTCTCTGGTCTTAGGACAAGCTTACAACAGGTGTCTCTGGTCTTAGGACAAGCTTACAACAGGTGTCTCTGGTCTTAGGACAAGCTTACAACAGGTGTCTCTGGTCTTAGGACAAGCTTACAACAGGTGTCTCTGGTCTTAGGACAAGCTTACAACAGGTGTCTCTGGTCTTAGGACAAGCTTACAACAGGTGTCTTTTATCTTAGGACAAGCTTACAACAGGTGTCTTTTATCTTAGGACAAGCTTACAACAGGTGTCTCTCATCTTAGGACAAACTTAAAAAACGTGTAAACTGCTCTTAACTCCTTTTTTTTGGTCATAAAATAATTTTCTTTTCAAATTGAAAATTGAAAAAGCACAACTAATAATCAGTTGTTCAATTGTAGTTTATTGGTTCATCTTTAGGATATACAGATGAAGAATCTCTGTGTGATTGGACAGAAAAACGGTTTGCAAATGTGATTGGTCTGAGGGAAAAGGCTCTAGAACATGCTCGGAATATTTGGGCTGACTATCTGTTTGTGAGTTAATTTTTACTGTTTAGTATTTAACATTAACTTGTAGTAAGAAACATCACAATGAGGTGAATAGAAAGAAATTAGTAGTAAAAAACATCATAATGAGCTGAAAAGAAATTAGTAGTAAAAAAACATCACAATGAGGTGAATAGAAAAAGAAATTAGTACGAGGCGTGTTCAAATGAAAACGGGACTTGTGGATTTATTTAAAAAGTATCATACGCAATTTAATATTTTCAACGGAATTGAACAAAGCAACCACTTGTGAATAAGAATGCACCTGGGTTCATCAGAAAAAATCTCCGTATGCATTTAGGCAAGCATCCCACTGTTTAGGTAGACGTCGAATGCCGTCCGAGAAAAAGTTGCGTGGCTGTTCTCTGAACCATGTGGTCACCGCTGTCTTCACGTCTGCGTCGCTGTTGAATCGCTGTCCCTTTAGTGCTTTCTTCAACGGTCCGAACAAATGGAAATCACACGGGGATAAATCGGGACTATAGGCTGGGTGATGAAGAACTTCCCAATTCTTCTTTGCCAATGTTTCCTGCACAATTTTTGCGACGTGCGGACGAGCGTTGTCGTGGAGAAGAATCACACCTTGAGAAAGTCTGCCTGGTCGCTTAGCCTTGATGGCCTTATGCAGCTTGTCTAAAGTGTCTTCTTCTGTTGCAACAATATGCGCCTGACCTGGCCGTGCAAGATCTGCCGTTAACTCACGTCCGTCTTTAAACATACGCACCCACTCCATCACTCTGGTCCTCGACAAACATTTGTCACCATATGCTGCCTTCATTCTCCGATGAATGTCTACTGCTTGACATCCTTCAAATGAAAGAAACTGGATCACAGCACGCTGATTCACTTTGGACGGGTTCGGAATCACACCCGCCATATTGTTAACAGTCTTCTGCAGCACATATGCATGCTGGGAAGATGAACACGTGACCGTATGTAAATTATTGGATACTCATTACTAGTGCAAAATGTCATCAATATCAGTGCGCTCTATCACGCGTGGTGTAACAAGTCCCGTTTTCATTTGAACACGCCTCGTAGTAAAAAACATCATAATGAGCTGAAAAGAAATTAGTAGTTAAAAACATCACAATGAGCTAAATAGAAAAAGAAATTCTTAATAAATGTAACTGATTTTGAAAGAACATTTTCTAGTATATGTCACATTAATTGTTGGATTGTGTGACTTCATCTTCTGCATTTGTTCTCAAACTCCTGTAGATTAGCAGGATGTAGTCCTGAAAACAGAATTCAATGTGTCATGGTTTACAGCTTTGCTGTGATGTCTATGCTTTTTGGAAGGACACATCTAATGTCAGCAAGGCTTCTAGGTCACTTTGATCATCCTAGGATGGGACAGCAAACTTCATCCCAAAGCCTCCTTAGTCGCCTCTTACGATATGCTTGGCATGTGACAATGGCACTGTTTTTTGCACCCTGAACTAGAAGCTCAGGCCATTACTTCTAATACATTACTTCTATTACTTTTTATACATTACTTCTAGTTACATTACTTCAAATACATTATTTCTAGTTACATTATTTCTAGTTACATTGCTTCAAATACATTACTTCTAGTTATATTACTTCTTATACATTACTTCTAGTTACATTACTTTTAGTTACATTACTTCTTATACATTACTTATAGTGAAATTACTTTTAATGCATTACTTCTAGTTACATTACTTCTAGTTACATTACTTCTAGTTACATTACTTCTAATACATTACTTCTATTACATTACGTTTAGTTACATGTTTTTTAAGCATCCACTTGATGATTATTTAATTTCACACCATGGAAGAATACAGACTGGGCAGTTCTTCAGCAATTGAAAAGACAATTGTAATATCACGCAGGTGTGCTGCAAATAAAAAAAAAATTCAGTTTATTGACTGCTGAAAGTCATGCTGAAGTCGGATGTGTTAGGCTGAAAGGTGTAAATACGTAACCCCTTAGTTTTAGTGATAGTCCATCATGTTCAAGTGAAACTTTCAAAAACCTGTGTTCTACATAAGTACTATTGTTGTTCCATTTCACTGCAGTAGTACCTTATATTGACTGTAAAACATGATTGACAGAAGGGCACAAAGGACTACAATGAACACACCACTCACTATTCAAGTATATATTTCATCTTCTCTGTCGTTCATTCTCAAACTCCCACAGAATGTCTCTTGTAGCAGGACATTGGTCCTACTAAATTTCCAACAGGATGTAGCCCAGGGAATAACAATGCAGTGTGTTGCTGCTCTATTTGAAGCATTAGCCAGACACAACCGTCTTCTGCTGTTGTTGTTTTCGATATCCAAAAACTACTGAATAGTTGCATTATACAAGACTATTATTATCCCATCACTGTGCTACCAGTGCCAAACCTGGACAATGACAGCACAAGACAAAAGTAAAATAGTGACAGCAGAAATGACACGTCTACGAAGAATACTCGGAGTGTCATTCGTCATCATCATCATCATGTGCCATGCTGACTGGTGTAGGCGATCATGGCTGTCCACAGCTCTCTGTCTATAGTATTATGTATCAAGATCGTTGTTGTTTGCCTGCTGTGCCAGGTTATCAAACTGTCAACTATTTTCTCACTTTGTCACCTTCTGTCTCTGTTGCCTTCAATCTTGCCTGTTGTGACTATGTTCTCCAAACCTCCCTGTCTTATGAAGTGGCCAAAAAATGAAGATTGTCTTTTTCTTATATTATTGATTAAGTTCTGTTGCGCATTTGACTCTTTCAACACCTCTACATTAGTTTTTCTGGCAGTCCATGGTATTCTCAGCATTCTTCTATAGAACCACATCTCTGTTGCTGGAGTGACATTAAGAGAGAGAATTAGAAACGATAACATCAGACAGATAACCAAAACAATACCAGTATTGGAACACATCAAAAGACAACAAATCAAGCGGTTTTCACACGCTTCCAGACTACCAACAGACAGCATGCCACAGATGGCCATTTCACATAGACAAGCTATAAAGCCAGAGGCAGACATGTAAAAGATTGATCACAGAAATCAAAGAAGGCACAGGAACAAGCTTACAAACAGCACACAAGAAGGCCATCTCCAGAGAACTCTTCTACCCCTGACACTTCAAGGCAAACAAGGGATACAGCTTATAGATAGATAGATAGATAGACTGAGTAGTTCTACTCTTGTCTTGGCAGCGTGAAGCCATTCTTTAAAAAAAAGTGCAGGTCTTCTAAAGTTGACTTAGTGATCCATACAGTGAGTTTCAGACTGTTAACAGTGTCTGTACAAGTTTTTTCCTGTCAGTTGAAATGTAAGGACAGTCAATAAGGAGGTGTTCTACTGTCTTCGGCGGTAGAGTGTATATACTTTGTTGTATTGAATGCAAAATGATTTTTACTGATTTAAAAAAAAATTAAAACTGGTTGGTCTGACGGTCCGCTGGTAAGACCTTCAGCATGACAGATGAAAATGTTATGGGTACACAACTGTTATTATTATTATTATCCACTTGTGACAATATCTTTTATAAGACAGCGATGACTTATGACGTCAGTCCAGTTTTATATTTGTTAGAGTGTTAACTTCTTGAATACATATGTGGTAGGATCCGAAAGGGGAGCAAAGAATAGCAACACTGTTTACCTTCCATGCATGTCATTGTTGTTGTTATTGTTTGTCCATCACAAGTGATTATGACTATTTGTTTCATCCACTTTTTGTCTTCTTCTTCTGCATTCATTCTCAAACTCCTGTAGATAAGCAGGATGTAGTCTGGAGAACGCAATGCGTTGTATCATGGTTTACAGCATTGCTACGATATCTGCGCCTTTCAGCCTGAAACATCCGACTTCAGCATGGCTTTGGGTCACTGACCCTATATGGGATGGGACAGCCAACTCCATCCCATAACCTCCTTAGTCGCCTTTTACAACATGCGTAGAAGGTAAACAGTGTTGCTATTTGCTCCCCTCTCTGGCCCAGGCAACACATGGACGACATCCACTTTGAAATTCAGTTAGAGTTATGTCCTTAATTAATAGGCCATGCATGTCATAAGAAGCAACTAAGGTATTTTGTGGTGAAATTGGCTGTTCTATCCAATTTAAATCACCCAGAATCCTTGCTGAAGTTCAATGTGTCAGACTGAATGCTGCAGATAATCACAGCTCAGCTGTAAAAAAACAGCCTAGAAGCCATGCTAAAGTTGTTGTATCAGGCAGAAAGGCATAGATAATCACAGCTAAGCTGTAAACCCTAGCACAACACATTCCATTCTCCGGACTACATCCTGCTAATCTGCAAGAGCTTAAGAACAAATGCAGAAGAAGAATACATATCTTATTCCTGTTTTATATTTGTTAGTGTGGGTAACATCTTGAATTATTAGAGTGTTAACATCTTGAAAAAAAAATATATATATTTATTATGTCCTGTTACAGATGTGTTAAAGTGTTAACATTTTTGATGTGTTTTGTTTTATTTAATATTGGTAATTCTCTTTTAATTCTCAATGTTTTTTTGTTGTTGCAAGATTGGTAATTGGTCCTATGCTAAATGCTTCTGTTGAGGGCTACTATTCCAATTTCTGGGGAGGAATGTCTGAAAAGGTAAACCTCAGTTGTTCTCTTAATCATCTTATAGAACCTCTATAAATATATGACCAGCCCAAATGCTAAGTACAACATCAACCTCCTGGGAAGGAAAGACAGAGTATAATCTTCCGACTGCGCACGCAACATGTACAGCTTAACAATCACCTGAGCAGAATACAACCACAACACACTCCAGGGTGCCGGCTGTGCATTCATCACTATGAAACTGTTGATCACCACCTTTTTGAATGTCCAGCGCTGGATGACATCAGGAAAATGCTTCTCCCTCCAGGATCAGATAAATAGAACACATTATATGGAACAAAACAACAGCTCACAAACACATGCATATATCACACAATAGCATTGGGTCAAAGGGCATGAGCCCATGGACCGCTGGACCACCAATCAACAATCTTATAGAATCCTGTTAACTAGCACAGTTACGGTAACAGACTCAGTCCAAAAATAAGTTGCTCGTAATTCCTGGAGATAGCAAACATACAGTCCATTGTTTAGAGTTCCAAAACAAAGAGGACTATTGTTGGAGTGGATAATGTCAAGTTAGTTATCAAGTATCTACAGCAATAAACTCCAACAAGTAACAGGCAGATCCAAGCCTAGAAATGAAATGCCTGAGCCTGTACTTATGCTGCAGGACCTAAAAAGGGAGCAAAGAATTGCAAAGCAGTGACCTCTATATGTTACATGTTTGTAGAAGGCACCTGAGAAGGTTGGCTGAAGGCCAAAGTTCCATGCCATGCTGAAGTCGGATATGTCAAGCTGAAAGGCACAGATATTGCACCCAAGCTGTAAGCAACATATTCCATTCTCTGGTCTATATCCTGGTAACCAGCAGGAATTTGAGAAAGAATACAGAAGAATCAGAAACTTGAGAAATGTGATTGGAGAAACTAGAAGTGATATGGTTTGCAACCAGAGGATATATCCTCCCTGTATGTTGCCTGCGCTTGTAGGTAGAGCAAAGAATAGCACTACTGTTTACTTTCCATGCAAATTATTAGAGAAGGAGACTAAGGTTTTGGAGGTGGCGTTGTCTGTCCCTTCCCACATAGGGTCAAAGTGACCCAGAAGCCACATGTGTCGGGTCGAAAGCACATATATCACAGTTAAGCTGTAACCATGTCGACACAATGCATTCCATTCTCCAGAATACATCCTGTTAATCTGCAGAAGTTTGAAAACAAATGCAGCAGAAGAAGAATAATACTCTGTATTAAAAGGTACTTTCAATGCTATATAACTATACAGGTTAAGTTAACGGGATCTGGAAGGATGGATGAAAGTATATTACATTTGTGAGCTACAGAAATGTTACCGTGTATCCTTACACCATCTGCCGGAAGCAATCCTACATTGGTAGTAGGCAGCTTTTTTCCATGGAGGAGGCAAATTCATATTTTCTGGTTGTTGTTATTGTTGTCAATAATGCCAGGAATTGTGAGAGATTTGCTCTTAATTCTTGTGTGTAGAGGGAGTGGTTTCTCAGATCTATCTTTCATACCCAAGAGACTTCAGCTTCTGGCTCAATGCAGTGTCTATTGAAAAAGACATCTACTCGGAGGGGGTATGAATACTTTCCGGTAACACGATCTGAAAAGTTTTTTCCCTGTTTGACAGACTAGTTGTATACAAAGTCAAAGCTTTTCTTGTTTACAATAGACATACATCAAAGAGTTGTTTCCTCCTTGGACAATGTCTCCATTCAGAACTTCACTTTATCTGACAATGTTTCCATTCAGAACCTTACTTATCTGACAATAACAAAGTTTAGACATAATGATTGCTTCCTAATTAATATTTAGCATAATATTTTGCAGATTGGCTAGCTTGTAATTTGATATTTTCTGAATTCAGAGAGTAGTGCATATAGTAATTCTAAATCAGATATAATTTAGCCATATAAGGAGACATAACAAAATGGAACAATTAATAATGGAAGGTATGGTTCCTGGAAGCAGAGGTAAGGGCCGCCAAAAAGACAAGGATGGATTAGAGACATCTCAGATTATTTAAACTCCGCCGAAGATGGATGTATCGGGTCATTGGTGCAATTAAAACAGCGACACAATGCATTTCCATTCTCTGGACTACATTCTGCTGGAAATCTAGTAGGTCCATTGTCCTGCTACAACAGAAATCCAGTGGGAGTTTGAGAATGAACGCTGAAGATGAAGAATGTTTACACATGCCCCTTCCTGCATCAGGTCAACTCTAAAGACAACTACAATCTGGAAAGAATATCTCACGTGGAATATATATAAATCAGCCTGGCAGACCAGTAATAATTACTTGGTGGGTTACCTGCCTTACACGAACCTGTGTGTCAGCCTAGTCTGCAGTTAAGTATGATTAGATTCTGATACCTCTGAAGATGGATGTGTCGGGTCATTGGCTCAAATAAAACGGTGACAGAACACATTTCCATTCTCTGGTCTATATTCTGCTGGAAATCTAGTAGTGCGATTTTCCTGCTACAAGAGAGATCCAGCGGGAGTTTGAGAATGAACGCTGACGAAGAAGATTATGATAAACAATCCAAAATTTCTTTTATTGAGAAGTGGGTCACAAATGTTTCTTGTATTCCTCCTCAGGGCTACTACATTCGTAGTAGTAACTATCTATCCATTGTAGACCGGGAGATTTTTGGAGTGTTTCCTGTTCCTATAGTGCACTCTGCTATTCTTATCAACCTGCATCACTACCTTTCACCGAATCTTTCCTACAATAGACCTCCAGTGGGATATAGTGGTCCAAGAGATGACATCATTTTATTTGCTCATTCTGTGAAAGCTTTAGGTAAGTGGGTGTTGGTTCATCATCATCATTAAGTGTCGTTATTAAAAACATGATGCTACATGGCAGTCCAAGGTAGAATGTAGAAATATATAATCTACTAAAAGCATGGCAGTCCAAGGTAGAATGTAGAAATATATAATCTACTAAAAGCATGGCAGTCCAAGGTAGAATGTAGAAATATATAATCTACTAAAAGCATGGCAGTCCAAGGTAGAATGCAAAAGAAGAAGATGAGGAGAAGGATGGTGATAAAAAACAGTGACTTTAACCTTCACAATGCTTATGTAAACACTTGTCGATAAACAAAAAAATTGGCGGCTCTTGCAGTTGTCGATAGAAGTCATCCAATGAGATATTGTGTTAAATATACATACCAGAGCCTGATTGGTCAATGCACATACTCGGGAAACATGTGCAATTGAAGCCGATACATTTCTACGTCCATCATGATCGTAGTGAAAATTTCTACGTTGAAGTAACACGTTTTATACCAATTAATCTGACCACATCTGCACACCGGTACGATGCCATGATGGTGAATCGGGTTTATAGACCGTTGTATCATTGTATTTTGAATAAAATAACATTGAATCGTGGCTTGAATCATGAATTATTGGGTTATTTAGTTTCACAGCAGTAAATATACAGAATGGCGTGTTGGTGTGGGGACTTCCAGATGTTTGATATCGAATATGTTGAAGTGGCACCAAAAATGACTCTAGGCCTAAGCTCAAAGAACAATTTTACTGCAAATCTACATGTTTTATACAGTTCCCCTGGCAATATTTTGATAATGAAAGACCATAAATACAACAGATTTGTGTGTGATTTAGTGTACAGTGTTGCCAAACAATTCAATAAGTAAAGTAAGTTATTTTTGTACTAATTTTTCTGCTTTATTTGTTATGAAATATAATTTTTTTTTGTGAAAAACGTCTTTACCACTTTCTCATACGTCTGGTATCAAACACACATGTACAGAAATTACACCAATATATGCAGAATTCAATTCTTTATTTATATGTGCAAATATTTAAATATCTCTAAAAACCAAAAAATTATAACATTTTCAAAACAGTCACCATCAATAACGCAAATTGTCAAAAAAGAATCCGGTGGCAGGAAGACATTTTGTATTTTTTAATCCGTCTTGCTAATGGTTAAACTGTAGTTACCATCGAAGATGGATGTGCTGGGCCGTTGGCGCAAATAAAACGGCAACACAACGCATTTCCATTCTCTGGACTAAATTCAACTGGAAATTTTGTAGGACCATTGTCCTGTTGCAAGAGAAATCCAGCGGGAGTTTGAGAATGAACGCTGAAGAAGAAGAAACTGTAGTTCAAACTTTTTTTTGCGTGGAACCAAAGTTTGAAAGTAAAGTTAACCCATAGCATTTAACTGCCGTAGGTGTGTGAGATGTTTAGTGATCTCACATTTCAGTGGCTGTGCTATATGAGAGCTGTAGCCATCTCCTCTCCCTCACAGTCGTTACTCCCCTGACTGATCCGGTACCCAATTAAGGCTTGATTTGCTGTCTGAAACACTTTTCCACCTCAACTGGGGAATTAACACAGGAGGAAAGTTTGAATCATAGTTCTGATTCATGTGCGATACTTCCTAACGACTGTGCAACTGTGTACTTTAGAAAGAAGACAGAGTTGGCTGACCCATCCCATAAAGGATGAAGTAACCTAAAACTCTTGTTGAAATTAAATATTTCGGGCCGAAATGCACAGATTTCACAGCCAAGATGTAAACCATGACGCATCGCATTCTGTTTTCTGGACTACATCCTGCTAATCTGCAGGAGTTTGTGAAAGAATCACATAAAACGAGTAAAACCGCTATTTAGGGGCAGCAGTAGTTAATTGGTTAATACACTTGCTTCCCAGTCTAGTGATTGAAGGTTCAACTCCCAGCTCAATCGGAAATACTGAATTTTAAATGACTAATGTCTCCAGGTTTATACAGTCTAAGAAAATGGGCACCAGATCTGGAAAGTAAAGGCGGCAAGAGAGATGCTAAGTATTACTAGTTATGCTGTTCGTCAATGAAAAATACAGGTCTAACACCAAATTTAAATCTGCCTCAATAAGAAACAAGCAAAGCAGTACAGACACCAGAACAAATACTACAGTAATGTCCCTTTTTTGCTGTTCACTGAATGAGAATCTGGCCCACAAGACCATATCTGAAAAACAAGTTGTGAGGAATCCAAGATGACCTAAAGCAAACCGCTCTATATATTAGACTAAATGTTTAACTACTGATTGCCGAAGTTGTATTGTAGCATAGACACATCATCGGTTGTTGTGTAGCAGCATAGATGCATCATCAGTTGTTGTGTAGTACCAGGAACTTAAGATAATATAAAACAAACCGCTCTATACATGAACAACATTTGACTGAATGTTAAATGAGCCATCCCGCCGAAGACGGATGTGTCGGGCCATTGGCGCAAATAAAACGGCGACACAACGCATTTCCATTTTCTGGACTACATCCTGCTGGAAATCTAGCAGGACCATGATCCAGCTAGATCCAGTTGGAGTTTGAGAATGAACGCAGAAGAAGAAGAAGAAATGAGCCATGGGATTAAGTGTGAGTTGGAGATAAATCATGGAATTAATAGTAAATTGGGGATGGACCATGGATGTAAGCAAGAATTGAGGATGAACTATGGGATTAATAGTGAATTGGGAATGAACCATGGGATTAAGAGTGATTTGAAAAGGAACACTGAGATTAAGAATCAGAATGAGTTGGGGATGAACCATGGGATTAAGAGTGAGTTGGGGATACAGTTATCATTATGATGTTGATATTAAAATAAATTCATTCTTGTGAACACGAGAGTCCATGTACGTGATAAACACAGAATATTTTGGAAAAGTAATGATTCCTCTTGACAAGAGACACACTCTTACAGAAAAAAGAGACCAATTTGATCATGTTAAATTGGAAGCTATGGGTGAGTTGAATTTATAAGATATGGTTGAGTTTAATTTTAGAAGATATAGATAAGTTTATTTTAAAGCTATGGACAAGCTTATTTTAAAGATAAGGATCATCATCAGGTGCCATGCCGGCTGGCGTAGGAGGTCATGGCTCTCCACAGCTCTCTGTCCACAGTATTATGTATCAAAGTTGTTGTTGTTTCCTTGCCGTGCCAGGATGTCAAACTGTCTAATATTTTTTCATGTTGTCGCCCTCTGTCTCTGTTGCCTTCAATCTTGCCTGTTGTGACTATGTTCTCTAAAACTGCCTTTCTCATGAAGTGGCCAAAAAAAGAAGATTGCCTTTTTCTTATATTGTTGATTAAGGTCCATTTCGCATTTAACTCTTTCAACACCTCTACATTAGTTTTTCTGGCAGTCCATGGTATTCTCAGAATTCTTCTGTAGAACCACATCTCTGTTGCCTCCAATCTCCCACTTTCCAGTTTGTTTATTGTCTAATCTTGCACCCATATGTTAGTATATGGGTTATATAGCACTGCAGAACTCTCTTTCTCACCTCTAATGACAAGGTCATATTACACAGTATATTTTTCATTTTTCTGAATGTTGTTTTTGCCTGTCCTATTCTGCATCTTATTTCTGTTGAACTTCTTCCATCTGCTGTAATCATTGTACCTAGATATTTGAATTGGGGGACATATTTTAATACTATATCATTCACTTTGATCTTGCAAGGTGTGTTATTTTGTTTCTTTGAAATAACCATTACTTCTGTTTTCTTTATATTTAGGAAGAGGCCTTTCTCTTTACTTTCTGTGACTACTACATTAATTAAATCTTGAAGGTCTTCCTCACTTTTTGCAATCAGAACAGTGTCATCCGCATATCTCAAATTATTTATGTTATGTCCTCCCACTGATATTCCTGGGATATCTAAAAGATAAAGATAATTTTATTTTAAAAATAAGGATACGTTTATTTTAAAGATAAGGATAAGTTTATTTTAAAAATAAGGATAAGTTTATTTTAAAGATAGGATAAGTTTATTTTAAAGATAAGGATTAGTTTATTTTAAAGATAGGATAAGTTTATTTTAAAGATAAGGATAAGTTTATTTTAAAGATAATGATAAGTTTATTTTAAAGATAAGGATAAGTTTATTTTAAAGATAATGATAAGTTTATTTTAAAGATAAGGATAAGTTTATTTTAAAGATAAGGATAAGTTTAGTTTAAAGATAAGGATAAGTTTATTTTAAAGATAAGGATAAGTTCATTTTAAAGATAAGGATAAGTTTATTTTAAAGATAAGGATAAGTTTATTTTAAAGATAAGGATAAGTTTATTTTAAAGATAAGGATAAGTTCACTGGACAAGATATAGACACTGATAAGTAGAATTTTTTAATTGTGGATGAGTTGAATTTAGAACGAGCACTGCAAGGACAAATTATCCAATTTGAATGTAACTAAAACTGGAACATTATTTTTGCTATTGATGAAGAGGAAAGTTGCTATACGTAATCATAACTGAACAAATATGTTTATAGTATACGTTTAACTCACGGGTTCCCATGTTATGAGTTGTGAGCCAAATTGCGGTGGCCAAGGGTTTTCTGTGGGTTTTGGCTGAAACAGTAAAGTAAAGAAAAATAGTGATTTCTTCTGTGTGTGTCCCTACACTCCTGCAGATTCACAGGATGCAGTCCGGAGAATGAAATGTATTGTATCATGGTTTATAGCTTTGCTGAGGTATCTGCACCTATCGATCTGACTTCATCATGGCTTCTGGGTCACTTTAACCTGTATGGGATGGGACAGCCAACTCCAACCTATAACATCCCTAGTTGCCTCTTGTAACATGCATGGATGGTAAACGGTGTTGCTATTGTTGGCTCTCTTTTGAGGCCCAGGCAACACACGGGCGAAATGATTGTAAAACAATTGTCATTTTAATCAGTGTCTCAAAGTTGGAATAATATCATACATTTTGTAATATATTCTTCTTCTGCGTTCATTCTCAAACTCCTGCAGATTAGCAGGATGTAGTCCGGAGAACGGAATGCGTTGTGTCATGATTTACAGCATTGCTGCGATATCTGCGCCTTTCGGCCGGACACATCCGACTTCAGCATGGCTTTGGGTCACTGACCCTATATGGGATGGGACAGCCAACTCCATCCCATAACCTCCTTAGTCGCCTTTTACGACATGCGTCGAAGGTAAACAGTGTTGCTATTCTTTGCTCCCCTGCAACACACTGGCGATTATGTAATATTAAATATAACTTATAGTAGGTTAGTGGTTCATGAGTTCATGCCCTTTGACCCAAATATAACTCATCAAAATGTGAGCAGTTTCTGTGTTCTCGGTTAATAGACTGATGCGACACACACACACATGGTTAACATACGTTGGCAAAAACTAAAATGTAAATTATGAAGACATAATTGTTAACGAGTTACAATATCAAGCTAAACATTAAATATGTCATGTGTTTAAATTGTATTGAATTATATATGCCTCAAATGAAATAGTGGCACATCATACTTCATGCTCCATGGTGGAAATCAAAAAAATAAATTTGTGTTGGTTACTTGAGAGCCAACGCAGAAGTAGAAGATATTCTGAACAATCTTCGAACGATATAGAATATTTTTTCCATATTGAAAGCCTTATATAAAATGTTTTTGACCATGGGTCACTTTACTTCTAAATAAAATGGGGTTGTGACTCGAGAAAAGTTGAGAACTTATGGTTTAGATGATCTGAAATGTGTTTGTGAAGTATTTATTAAATCAGAGTTGAATTTGTGCGGACAGTAAATATTTAACTGATCTGAGACCTGACATACCAAACGCTTACAGATTCGCCTACAGTGCAGAGAAGCTGATCCTGGAGGTAAGCAATACTTGATGATTTCCTTGATGATGTTCTTGAACAAAGTGTATAATATTTTCAGTACAAGAAGTTCCTCCTCTGTACAGTTCACCTCATGTGTATATACCAGAGAAGCCTAAAGACAAACTAGGATTTGATCAGGCACGTTAGGTGTCATTTTGTTGTAGTTTGTATACATAGGATTTGATCAGGCAAGTTATGTGTCATTTTGTTGTAGTTTGTATACATTTTCTGTTAGATAACATGGTTGGTAAACAATATCATTTTGTTGTAGTTTGTATACATTTTTGTTAAATAACTGAAGGTAAACTTTTAGTTTTAAAAGTTGTAAAGGTATTTATATTTTTTTTTTTTTTTGTTGTTGCGTAAAATGTTCATCTTATGGTAAAATTATGCTCCTTTCAGTCGCAAAGTTAATCCAATTCGGTTATATCAGAGCTTTTAACCATAAAAGCGAAAGTGTGTTTTCAGGGCCCGAAAGGGGAGCTTTTTGTTCTTCAGTCAGATATCAGGTTACAGCGCCAATAGCTTCAATGAACTGTGTAATTCGCTTCAGGTCATCCATGGAACCCCTCAAGTCTGGAAGTTCTGCCGTCTCAGTAGGAAAATAAACATATTTTCTCACTCTCTTCTTGGTAGATTTGACAGGCATGAAGGATGTGTTCTGCAGTCTCTGGGCTCAGTCCACAGTTGCACAGGTCTGTCTACAAATTTTCAACTTTCTGAACATGTGACTTCTCAGTCTGTTATGGCCAATTCGTAGTCAAAAGGGGAGCAAAGAATAGCAACACTATTTATCTTCCATATATCTTGTAAGAGGTGACTAATAAGGTTTTAGGATGGTGTTGGTTGTCACATTCTGTATATGGTCAAAGTGACCTAGAAGTCATGCTGAAATCGGATGTGTCAGACCGAAAGGTGCATATAACACAGTCACGCTGTAAACCATGACGCAACACATTCCGTTCTCCAGACTGCATCTTGATAATCTCTAAGAAGTTTGAGAATGAAAGAAGAAGAATGTGGAGGTTGCTGTTCTGATAATCCAGCCACCACGAACTTCGTTAATTAAAAACATTCATACTCATCAGGTAGCATATCCTGTAGCAGTCATCACAGCCTTTCCAAGCTTCTGTCAATCTTGAGCTAGTCTTCCTGCTTCTGTTACTGTCATGTTCAGGTGGTCTTTGATGTCTTGCATCCATCTTCTGGGTCTGTCTCTTGTTCGTCTCCCTGGCATCATCCCCTCCATTATGGTCTTCTCTAGGCTGTCTGGTGTTAAAAACTTTATTTATTCATATTTGCAGATATACATGATCAACTTGAAACGACGGCCGGCTAGAAGACTTCGGATGCTGACAGCCTTTGACTACTTGGGGATAGATGCCAAAATTGTGGATGCTGTAGATGGAAAGTTAGTATAAATACCAAATTCTCTCCTGTTATTTGTAATTTTGTTGTAAACTCGCAGTATGACATTCATTAAAAAAGGAGTTTTCATGTTTTCACTTTTTCCATTGAGGCGCAGTGGGGAGTATGTGGTTAAGTCTGTATTTTTCATTGACCAACATCATACCTGCGGCTACTTTCCCAGAAGATCTGGTGCCCATTTCTTAGGCTGGGTCAACCTAGAAGCCATTAGTCTTCTTCTTCAGCGTACATTCTCAAACCTGTTGAATTTCTCTTTTAGCAGGATCATTGTCCTGCTGGATTTCTAGCAGGATGTAATCCAGAGAATGGAAATGCGCGGTGTCTCCGTTTTATTTGCGCCAATGGCCTGATAAATTCGTCTTCGACGGGAAAATTGGTATAAGTTCATAAGTTACATAGTTGACATTTTAATTCTTGTCTCAACACTCTGTCCATTCTTCAGTCAGCTGTACAAATGCTCCCAAAATATTTAAATTTCTGCACTTGCTTTACTTCAGCAGTTGATCATTTATTTTGATTGTATTGGGTTTTCTGCCTATAAACATTACTTCTGTATTTTCTTTATTGATCTTCATGTTGTGATTGAGGCAGCTTTCATTGAGTAGGTTTATGTGATCTTTCAGCACTTCACTTGAACTGTGGAAAAGGCACTGATGGTCAGCAAAGAGTGGTTCAATTAAGTCATTTGAGTAATGGTAAACGTCTGGTGGTGTTTTACTGTTTTGATAATGTTATCCATATAAATAATAAACAATAATGGTTTGTTAGTCCTGCATTTGTTCTAACTGCAGATGTTACTGGTTTGTTAGTCCTGCATTTGTTCTAACTGCAGATGTTACTGGTTTGTCAGTCCTGCATTTGTTCTAACTGCAGATGTTACTGGTTTGTCAGTCCTGCATTTGTTCTAACTGCAGATGTTACTGGTTTGTTAGTCCTGCATTTATTCTAACCTTCACAGTCATTTTTAAGCCTTTGTGCTTAAAAAAAAAGATCACTGACTTTCCTTACAAGTCACCAAGACTTTTTCAGATTTGTCGCTATATTTCTTATTGGTTACTGTTCAAGTCTTTATCTTCATATGCCCCCCTCCCCATGACAAGTTTTACCCTTACCTCTATTTCAGAAATTTCTTCTGTGCCCCCCCCCCCCCCTTCAAGTCCCTGCTGTCTTGCTGAGAACCACCGTTTTAGATACAGAAACATGACACAGAAACCATGCTGAAGTCTAATGTCTCAGGCCGAAAGGCACATATGTTCCATGATGCAATGCATTCCATTCTCTGGACTACATCCTGCTAATCAGCAGGAGCTTGAGAACGAACACACCAGAAGACGACAACCACGGCCACAAGAACATATTTTCGAAGCACATAATTCTTGCCTACGTTTAATGTTCATTCTATATGTTATCTATTCCATACAGATAACTTAATAATTCCTACCTGGAGAAGCAAGGGGTCAAGATGTTGCCAGGCTTTGCCGATCCATATCATGGAAGGTAAGAGGGATCTCATTTTGTTTCCCTCTGTGAATTGTGGGGCCTTCTTCTTCAGTGTTCATTCTCAAACTCCCGCTGGTTCTCTCTTGTAACAGGACAATAATCCTACTAGATTTCCAGCAGGATATAGTCCAGAGAATGAAAATGTATTGTGTCGTCTCTTTATTTGCGACAATGGCCAGACACATCCGCCTTTGATGGTATTCTGGGCTTAAGAGCAGAAAAAATTATTATTATAATAACAAATCTGTTATGTGCCAAGCATATCGTAAGAGGTGACAAATGAGATTTGAGGGGAGGAATTAGCTGTTTCACCTCATAGGTTAGGGTTAAAATTCCAAAATTACACCACAAACAGGGATGTTAGATGAACATTGACAAACATTGTGTTCTACTCACCCTCAATTTTACTTGTCTTGAAATGCTAAAATCCAATCTTACTAAAGTAGATGTCTTAACTGTCCACTTCCTGATCATAATTAGTTTATTTGAAGTAAATCTATCTGCCTGGTGTTTTATGCCATTTTTGTGTGTTTTATGTCAAATTTCAGAACTGAACAAAATATTCTGAAACTTTATGAAATATTCCCAAGTATTGAATTTCCAAAGTTTAACTTTATTTCTCTCAATATTATCATTAGGTCTAACTATTTTCTGTATAACGCAGCGCAAGATTATCATTGCTGTCACTATACCTATTTGATTCTTCGGAAACAATAGCAGTGTGAGTAGTTTTATAATTTTTTATAAAGTTATTCTTCCCTTACAAATAATATTACCGTTAAATTCCGTGTATAACCCGAGAATTTTTGGACAATAAACAGAGATGACTTCATACTCTTCGTCTTATAATCGAGTAACATCAAATTTAAAAAAAAAATTACGTCCAAATCACAGTAAAAAAGGAGAAAAACACTTTAAAAAAATGCCAGTGACAACTCACATGTCCCGATATATTAAGCCAGGATAAAATGACTAGGGCTCTCCAACAATCTAGAGCGTACTACCATACTGCTAAGCCTCTAATTACATTAATTTCTATATATCATACAATATTTCCTTCGAAACCTCCGATATTTCTTGATAAAACTCACTTACTAGGTCTATATCGTTATTTCCGACATGCCATGCCTGCCATTTTTACTGAGCTTAATTTCCCCGGAAATGCTATTTTTAGCAATGGGTATTACCGTTTTTTATATATTGACCAAAATACGGTAATGGTCTGTGAAAAAACGAAATATGGTAGCCTAAGCTGATCTACCAGTAACACATGTTTATCATCAAGGCCCAGTCTTGTTTGTGTAGGGAAACACCGACTACCAGTAGTCTAAACACTGTCACACACTTTCATTTTGGGTAAAGCAAATGTTACAACAGTTACTGACCGTCTACTAGGCTATAAGACCTGTGTACAGAAAATGTAAAAACACATCAAAGGCAGATTTTGAGTATTTCCGTGCATGTGCTGGTCGGCCTTGCCAATTTTTAACATGCGACTCCAAGTATATAAATAGGGACCAAGACAATAATCAGAAACATAAAGAATGAAGTCCTAATTAATTCTGTACAGAGGTCTTTTTCTACATTCAACGGTCTTGCACAAACACGGTCTTGCACAAACATGTAGCTGACATCCAAAACTTTGCTACTTAGGCAGTGTTGGGGGGATGGCGGAGAGAAATAAATAGTGAAACTCGTCTGAGCTGTGCCTCATGTTTATATTACTGTATAAGGTAAACATACAGGTCACACAAAGTTCAAACTCGTTGTTAAGTTCAAACTGTTGATTCTGTATCTTTTAAAAACAAAGCCGGGGAATGACTGTCTGCAATATTTTTGTGAGAACTCGGTGGCAAATACCGGTAGTTACATACTGGTACTCTGTATATTCTGTTAATTAGTCCAGCCCACTGAGGCTGAAGATGGACTACTGGCCCTACCCATTTCAATCGGCTCAACCAATCCACGTTTCCCTCACATTATGTGATGCCATTCAGATAAGTGACTAAAATGTAATCTTTCTTTATAGAAGATTTGAAACGGGTTCCAAATCACAACACATCATAGGCATTTTGTAGTAAAATTGCACCGTAATTGATTCCCTCCCCCAACCACTGTACATTTAGTGGAAGAAGAGATCAATTTCACAATCCTCTGTTATGTTTATTTTATTACCGTATTCTCCCCACATGGTAAACATAACCAGGAACAAAGTTCAAACTCTTCTGTATCTTATAAAAACAAACGTGATCTTGCTGTCTTGCCTTTCATCATTTCCCACTTAAACGTCACTGTCAGAAGCCAGTGACATAATAGTTACGTAGTAATTACTATTCACTAGCGCTGTTCCGGGTCGTCATAACGTCCAGACACCCAACACAGACAATTCATTCAGGAAAAACTTTGTTCCCCAAAGTCTCGCCACCTCATAAACCGTCTATAGTCATGGATAGGGAAGTCAGCCTACCGGGTATTCATTATTTTCGGATATATTGATCCAGAATACAGTAGCCACCGGGGTTTCATTCCTTGATTCATTCAAGTTAAGTGAGTGAAGCAAATGAAAGGAATGCTATTTTCTTAGAGTTGCAAAAGTTTGTGTTAATTTCCATTTAGCATGTCGGTTCTTTCTTATGATGATGAAGTTCATTATTGCTGGCTTTGTTAAGTTGGGGATGTCGGTCTATAGTCGGACTTTCGACTTTCTCCACTTTTGGGAAGGGATAGTTAGGTTATCGGCCTACAATCGGATGGGTTTATATTCAGAATTTAACGGTAGGTCTATTTATTTTACAATTTTCAACAAGTCGGTAATCTTCACTGTCAAAATCGAAAACATTGTTGTTTTCCAACTCATCACTTGAAATAATGTCTCCAATTATAAAACTCTCAAAGAATAATAAAACCAGATGTTTGCTAAATCTTTGAGCTCTCTTACTAGTGGAAGATGAAGCCATTTTGCTAATTTATGAAAATCTGAACCTACCTTGTTCAAATTTTAATTTAAAAGAAATATGTCACACATGTCTAATCACACAGGGGTTTCGTTCCGTTAGCCAGATTTCTAAGGTTTAAACACCTAGATAACTTAATGCTAATTATTTTATGATCCAAACGAAGCAATTTTAGATGGAATATCTGCAAGAATGAATAATTGTGGATATGTCCGCAATGGATGTCTATCTGCAACGATATATCGTTTTTACGGACGGAAATAGTTAAGGTCTTTTTTCAAGAAAATACAAAACAAACAGTGAACAAACAATAAAAACAGTGAACAAACAATAAAAACAGTGAAAACAATGGTACTATCACAGAAGTACTAGCTATACTAGTTGTTGTTCTACAGTTTTACAGCAGTCTTACCTATTATCCATAGGCAACTAAGGAGGTTTTGGGGTGGAGTTAACTGTCCCATCCCATAGAGTCAAAGTGACCCAGAAGCAGATGAGTTGAGCTCAAATGTGCAGAACTGAGCTGTTAACCATGACAACACATTCTGTTCTGCGGACCACATACTACTGGTCTGTTGGAGTTTGAGAACGAACGCAGAAATAGAATAAAATTTTTTTTTCTGTAAACAGATAGAATCATAATTTCTTTGTTTGTACACTTTATTTTCAGATCACTGACAATGGGTGAAATTGGCTGCTTTCTGAGCCATTATCAAATCTGGGAAGAGGTCAGTAGGTCATAGTTTTGTGATTTCTCTTTTGATCCTGCAGTCTTCACTACAGACATGAGCCATTTTCATTTCTCCACTTCCTGAATACAAACTCCTCACTTTGCAGTCATTCCCTCTTCATGTCAGTAATGCTTGTGTCCATGTGTTACAGTGTTACGAAAGGAGAAAAAAAATATATCTGCACTGTACTGCTATATATATCATAAGATGCAACTAAGAAAGTTTTGGGGTAGAGATGGCTGTGTCATTTATAGGTCAAAGTGACCAAAAAATACCATGTTGAATTCGGACATGTCAGGTTCAAAGACGCAGCCAAGCTGTAACCAACCATGACACAAAGCAATCCATTCTCCAGACTTCATATGGAATCTTCTCCGCCTAAGACGGATGTATCGGGCCATTGGCGCAAATAAAATGGTGACACAACGCATTTCCATTCTCTGGACTACATCCTTCTGGAAATCTAATAGGACCATGGTCCTGCTACAAGAGATATCCAGTGGGAGTTTGAGAATGTACGCTGAAGAAGAAGAATAAGAATATGGAATCTTCATTCTGGCATTTGACAGAAAACGGAAGACAAGATGGTATTTGGCAGTAAAAAGAGGACAAGATGGCATTTGACAGAAAAAAAAGAGGAGACATTTTTATATGTAAATTATAACATTTATATTAAGCATAATTTAACTGGAAGCAGCATAAATCTGATTATTTTCATATCTAGTGATAGTGAGGCTACGGTAACACTATGCACCATATGGTAAATAAATATTGAAATAGACTACATCAGTTTTACAATGAATAGTACACAGGTTGATACTTCGACCAAAGACCTTTTATTAAAAACATTGACTCTGTTCTTTGTTCAACATATAACTACATTAAAAATTTTATATATTTTTTAAAATCAATATTTGCATACTATGTTCATAAGAGAAAACATTTCTAATTACATTTTTCATGTAAAAAAATATGTACCGAAAGAAAGTTGGAATATTCTTACTTTCAACAAATTTAAACACACATCCACTACTGCTGTACATCTGCAGACAAATTTTGTGGTACAACCAGACATGGGGGCGGTATGTCATAATTTAGGCTTACACTACTGGATTGTCGTTAGTTTCAACTCCTAAGTCCTGAACTAATTCCCTATCATTGTCTGATTCATTCACTTTCTGTAAAATTCCCTGATAAAATTGCCTGTCAACATCATCTAAATCATATGTTGGTCCATTCTTACCGAGTTTTGAAGAAAATTAAAGGACATAATACCCTTTCACAGCTCGGCAGCCACAACTGTTAGAAACGGTCAGTAAATTGCTATTTAAGCCACAATTACTGCTAATCACATGAGGGCTAAATTTAGCGTGACTAGACTAGTCACATAGAAACTGAAGAAAAACAATTGAAATCACCATGTAGAAAACGGGCGTTCTGGAAATGATTCTGGATAGCGTGCGGTTTTGGCCAGTCTGAGATTGAGTGTGTTAAAGAGTTATCTGTAATGTATTAATGTTTTTAAAGTGTTATCTGTAATGTATTGATGTTTTTAAAATGTTATCTGTAATGTATTGATGTTTTAAAGTGTTATCTGTAAGGTGTTGATGTTTTTAAAGTGTTATCTGTAATGTATTGATGTTTTAAAAGTGTTATCTGTAATGTATTGATGTTTTAAAAGTGTTATCTGTAATGTATTGATGTTTTTAAAGTGTTATCTGTAATGTATTGATGTTTTAAAAGTGTTATCTGTAATGTATTGATGTTTTAAAAGTGTTATCTGTAATGTATTGATGTTTTTAAAGTGTTATCTGTAATGTATTGGTGTTTTTAAAGTGTTATCTGTAACGTATTGATGTTTTTCTTACTTGAAGATGATTGCCAGAAACTACCAAAAGATACTGATCTTTGAAGATGATGTTAGGTTTGAGCCCTACTTCTGTAAAAAATTGTTGGATCTCATGCAGGAATTGGAACAAACTTTCAAAGATTGGGATCTCGTGTAAGTAAATTTTTTTTTCTGTGTTCATTCTCAGTTCCTGCAGATTAGCAGGATGTAGTCCGAAGATGGAATACGTTGTGTCAGGCTTACAGCTATGATGAGATATCTGCATTTTTCAATCTGGCACATCTGACTTCAGCATGACTTTTGGGTCACTGATTCTACATGATGACGCCAACTCCACCGCATAACCTCCTTAAATGCTTCCTATGACACGTATGGAAAGTGTAAACAGTGTTGCTATTCTTTGCTCCTTTTTCGAGCTTCAATAACACATGAATGATGTAGGTAAATGATATTGCGCAAACAATGAACGTCTTGACAGCTGATACCATTGATGCCGTTTGAACGTCTTGTCTGCAGATACCATTGATGCTGTTTCATAGTCACATGGAGACACAAAAAATAAGAAGAGCTCTTACACATTTTTGTGCAATTTGTGGGGAGAGGGGGTTTCACTTTCCTAATCTTTATTTCATATCCACAAGACTCCATATCTCCACTGTATGCAACTCCATATCTCCACTGTATGCAATACTTTAGAACTGCATATCTCCACTGTATGCAACTCCATATCTTCACTGTATGCAATACTTTAGAACTCCATATCTCCACTGTAACTACTGTATATATATATATATATATATATATATATATATATATATATATATATATATATATATATATATATATATATATATATATATATATCTATATATAGGGGATGAAAACACTCATTTTAAAAACAATAAAAAATAATTTTTAAAACATATTTTCACCCTTAAAAATATTTTTACTCCAAAAAGTTTATATACAAGTATAAAAATATGCTTTAAAAAATAAAAAAAGAGAAAAATCATCTTATAAAAACACCCTTCACTTTTTTAAGTTTTTTTTCACTTTAAAAAAAAAATAGTTTTCATAATTTGCGAAATGATGTCCGCTCGAAGCAAAAAATATAAATAATTATCATTAAATAATAAAATAAATAAGCATGCACCAGTTTTATAAAAATATAAACAAAAATGTATCTTCTTCTTTTAAAAATCATTCAGAAATTCCCTGAAATGATTTTAGTTTTCTTTAGTTTTCAGTGGATCCTTCATAAAAACTATCCCATTCCAAAAGCAATATTTCCTTTTATAATATTACTAACAATTCCTTTATCAAGTCTTTCTCTGATAGTTGGATTAAAAATATTTAAATCTTGTAACATTTTCTTATCACAGACTTCATTTCTAGTTTTTCTATCTTCATTGTGTCAATAATAGATGCCATGATTCATAACAGCTTCATCAACTCTATTAATTGGTTTACTCCAAGGTTGTGTTGTAAAATCTGGTGGATTACCATATGGATCTTTTAACCTTTTCTTTACATTAGTTCCAGGATCTGTAAAATTATGACCTGGTAAATGTAATTCAAATGGTAGTTTATTATATTATTTAAATTCCGCCGAAGATGGATGTGTCGGGCCATTGGAGCAAATAAAACGGCGATACAACGCCTTTCCATTCTCTGGACTACATCCTGCTGGAAATCTAGTAGGTCATGCTACAAGAGAATGGTCCTGCTACAAGAGAATTCAGCAGGAGTTTGAGAAGGAAAGCTGAAGAAGAAGAAGATATTTAAAATTATGTGTTGAAAAGTTTGGAAAAGAAAATAAAAAAAAAATATTCTTAATGATAAACTATATTCATTTATGATATATTTCTAATGATAAAATAAATACATTTGTGCAATTATGTCTTGAAAAGTTTGAAAAAGAAAATAAAAAACTATATTTCTCGTAATAAACTACCGGTAGATACATTTATGACATGTGTTGAAAATTTTCAAAATCAAAAAATATATTTCAAATGATAAACTAGATACATTTATGAAATGCGTTGAAAAGTTTGAAAAAGAAAATCAAATAATTTATTTCTATTGATAAACTAGATACATTTATGAAATGTGTTGAAAAGTTTGGAAAAGAAAATAAAAAATTTTATTTCTAGTGATAAACTAGATACATTTATGAAATGTGTTGAAAAGTTTGAAAATGAAAAAAATATATTTATAGTGATAAACTATATACACTTATGAAATGTGTTGAAAAGTTTGAAAATCATAAAAATATATTTCTTATGATAAACTAGATACATTTATGAAATGTGTTGAAAAGTTTGAAAAAGAAAATAAACAAATATATTTCAAATGATAAACTAAATACATTTATGAAATGTGTTGAAAAGTTTGACAAAGAAAATCAAAAAATATATTTCTAGTGATAATCTACCAGTAGATACATTTATGAGATGTGTTGAAAAGTTTCATAATCAAAAAATATATTTCTAGTGATAAACTACCGGTAGATACATTTATGAGAAGTGTTGAAAAGTTTCAAAATAAAAAAATACATTTTTAATGATAAACTACAAGTAGCTACATTTATGAAATGTGTTGAAAAGTTTGAAAAAGAAAATCAAAAAATATATTTCTAATAATAAACTACTGGTAGATACATTTATGAAATGTGTTGAAAGGTTTCAAAATTATAAAAAAAAATTCTAATGATAAACTAAATACATTTATGAGATGTGTTGAAAAGTTTGAAAAAGAAAATCAAAAAATATATTTCTAGTGATAAACTATATACATTTATGAAATATGTTGAAAAGTTTGAACAAGAAAATAAAAAAAATATATTTCTAATGATAAACTATATTCAGTTATGAAATGTGTTGAAAAGTTTGAACAAGAAAATAAAAAAAAAATATTCTTAATGATAAACTATATACATTTATGAAATGTGTTGAAAAGTTTGAAAAAGAAAATGAAAAGATATATTTCTAGTGATAATCTACTGGTAGATACATTTATGAGATGTATTGAAAAGTTTGAAAAAGAAAATCAAAAAATATATTTCTAATAATAAACTACTGGTATCATTAATAAACAAATAATAAACAAATGTATCATTTATGAAATGTGTTGAAAAGTTTCAAAATCAAAAAAATATATTTCTAATGATAAATTAGATACATTTATGAAATGTGTTGAAAAGTTTGAAAAATAAAATAAAAAAATATATTTCTAGTGATAAACTATATACATTTATTAAATATGTTGAAAAGTTTGAACAAGAAAATAAAAAATAAATATTTCTAATGATAAACTATATTCATTTATGAAATGTGTTGAAAAGTTTGAAAAAGAAAATGAAAAGATATATTTCTAGTGATAATCTACCGGTAGATACATTTATGAGATGTATTGAAATGTTTGAAAAAGAAAATCAAAAAAAAATATTTCTAATGATAAACTATATACATTTATGAAATGTGTTGAAAAGTTTGAAAAAGAAAATAAAAAGATATATTTCTAATGAGAAACTACCGGTAGATACATTTATGAGATGTGTTGAAATGTTTGAAAAAGAAAATCAAAAAATATATTTCTAATGATAAACTAGATACATTTATGAAATGTGTTGAAAAGTTTCAAAATCAAAGAAATAAATTTCTATTGATACACTATATACACTTATGAAATGTGTTGAAAAGTTTGAAAATCAAAAAAATATATTTCTAATGATAAACTAGATATATTTATGAAATGTGTTGAAAAGTTTGACAAAGAAAATCAAAAAATATATTTCTAGTGATAATCTACCAGTAGATACATTTATGAGATGTGTTGAAAAGTCTGAGAAAGAAAATCAAGAAAAATATTTCTAGTGATAAACTACCGGTAGGTACATTTATGAGAAGTGTTGAAAAGTAACAAAATAAAAAAATACATTTTTAATGATAAACTACAAGTAGCTACATTTAAGAAATGTGTTGAAAAGTTTGAAAAAGAAAATAAAAAATATATTTCTAATAATAAACTACTGGTAGATAACATTTATGAAATGTGTTGAAAAGTTTCAAAATTAAAAAATATATTTCAAATGATAAACTAGATACATTTATGAAATGTGTTGAAAAGTTTGAAAAAGAAAATGAAAAGATATATTTTTAGTGATAATCTACCAGCAGATACATTTATGAGATGTGTTGAAAAATTTGAAAAAGAAAATCAAAAAATATATTTCTAATAATAAACTACTGGTAGATACATTTATGAAATGTGTTGAAAAGTATCAAAATCAAAAAATATATTTCTAATAATAAACTAGATACATTTATGAGATGTGTTGAAACGTTTGAAAAATCAAATCAAAAAATATATTTCTAGTGATACTCTACTGGTAGATACATTTATGAGATGTGTTGAAAAGTTTAAAAATCAAAAAAATATATTTCTAATGATAAACTAGATACATTTATGAAATGTGTTGAAAAGTTTGAAAAAGAAAATAAAAAAATATATTTCTAGTGATAAACTAGATACATTTATGAAATGTGTTGAAAAGTTTGAAAATGAAAAAAATATATTTATAGTGATAAACTATATACACTTATGAAATGTGTTGAAAAGTTTGAAAATCATAAAAATATATTTCTTATGATAAACTAGATACATTTATGAAATGTGTTGAAAAGTTTGAAAAAGAAAATAAACAAATATATTTCAAATGATAAACTAGATACATTTATGAAATGTGTTGAAAAGTTTGACAAAGAAAATCAAAAAATATATTTCTAGTGATAATCTACCAGTAGATACATTTATGAGATGTGTTGAAAAGTTTCATAATCAAAAAATATATTTCTAGTGATAAACTACCGGTAGATACATTTATGAGAAGTGTTGAAAAGTTTCAAAATAAAAAAATACATTTTTAATGATAAACTACAAGTAGCTACATTTATGAAATGTGTTGAAAAGTTTGAAAAAGAAAATAAAAAATATATTTCTAATAATAAACTACTGGTAGATACATTTATGAAATGTGTTGAAAGGTTTCAAAATTATAAAAAAAAATTCTAATGATAAACTAAATACATTTATGAGATGTGTTGAAAAGTTTGAAAAAGAAAATCAAAAAATATATTTCTAATGATAAACTATATTCAGTTATGAAATGTGTTGAAAAGTTTGAACAAGAAAATGAAAAGATATATTTCTAGTGATAATCTACTGGTAGATACATTTATGAGATGTATTGAAAAGTTTGAAAAAGATAATCAAAAAATATATTTCTAATAATAAACTACTGGTATCATTAATAAACAAATAATAAACAAATGTATCATTTATGAAATGTGTTGAAAAGTTTCAAAATCAAAAAAATATATTTCTAATGATAAATTAGATACATTTATGAAATGTGTTGAAAAGTTTGAAAAATAAAATAAAAAAATATATTTCTAGTGATAAACTATATACATTTATTAAATATGTTGAAAAGTTTGAACAAGAAAATAAAATAAAAAATATTTCTAATGATAAACTATATTCATTTATGAAATGTGTTGAAAAGTTTGAAAAAGAAAATGAAAAGATATATTTCTAGTGATAATCTACCGGTAGATACATTTATGAGATGTATTGAAATGTTTGAAAAAGAAAATCAAAAAAAAATATTTCTAATGATAAACTATATACATTTATGAAATGTGTTGAAAAGTTTGAAAAAGAAAATAAAAAGATATATTTCTAATGAGAAACTACCGGTAGATACATTTATGAGATGTGTTGAAATGTTTGAAAAAGAAAATCAAAAAATATATTTCTAATGATAAACTAGATACATTTATGAAATGTGTTGAAAAGTTTCAAAATCAAAGAAATAAATTTCTATTGATACACTATATACACTTATGAAATGTGTTGAAAAGTTTGAAAATCAAAAAAATATATTTCTAATGATAAACTAGATACATTTATGAAATGTGTTGAAAAGTTTGACAAAGAAAATCAAAAAATATATTTCTAGTGATAATCTACCAGTAGATACATTTATGAGATGTGTTGAAAAGTTTCATAATCAAAAAATATATTTCTAGTGATAAACTACTGGTAGATACATTTATGAGATGTGTTGAAAAGTCTGAGAAAGAAAATCAAGAAAAATATTTCTAGTGATAAACTACCGGTAGATACATTTATGAGAAGTGTTGAAAAGTAACAAAATAAAAAAATACATTTTTAATGATAAACTACAAGTAGCTACATTTAAGAAATGTGTTGAAAAGTTTGAAAAAGAAAATAAAAAATATATTTCTAATAATAAACTACTGGTAGATAACATTTATGAAATGTGTTGAAAAGTTTCAAAATTAAAAAATATATTTCAAATGATAAACTAGATACATTTATGAAATGTGTTGAAAAGTTTGAAAAAGAAAATGAAAAGATATATTTTTAGTGATAATCTACCAGCAGATACATTTATGAGATGTGTTGAAAAATTTGAAAAAGAAAATCAAAAAATATATTTCTAATAATAAACTACTGGTAGATACATTTATGAAATGTGTTGAAAAGTATCAAAATCAAAAAATATATTTCTAATAATAAACTAGATACATTTATGAGATGTGTTGAAACGTTTGAAAAATCAAATCAAAAAATATATTTCTAGTGATACTCTACTGGTAGATACATTTATGAGATGTGTTGAAAAGTTTAAAAATCAAAAAAATATATTTCTAATGATAAACTAGATACATTTATGAAATGTGTTGAAAAGTTTGAAAAAGAAAATAAAAAAATATATTTCTAGTGATAAACTAGATACATTTATGAAATGTGTTGAAAAGTTTGAAAATGAAAAAAATATATTTATAGTGATAAACTATATACACTTATGAAATGTGTTGAAAAGTTTGAAAATCATAAAAATATATTTCTTATGATAAACTAGATACATTTATGAAATGTGTTGAAAAGTTTGAAAAAGAAAATAAACAAATATATTTCAAATGATAAACTAGATACATTTATGAAATGTGTTGAAAAGTTTGACAAAGAAAATCAAAAAATATATTTCTAGTGATAATCTACCAGTAGATACATTTATGAGATGTGTTGAAAAGTTTCATAATCAAAAAATATATTTCTAGTGATAAACTACCGGTAGATACATTTATGAGAAGTGTTGAAAAGTTTCAAAATAAAAAAATACATTTTTAATGATAAACTACAAGTAGCTACATTTATGAAATGTGTTGAAAAGTTTGAAAAAGAAAATAAAAAATATATTTCTAATAATAAACTACTGGTAGATACATTTATGAAATGTGTTGAAAGGTTTCAAAATTATAAAAAAAAATTCTAATGATAAACTAAATACATTTATGAGATGTGTTGAAAAGTTTGAAAAAGAAAATCAAAAAATATATTTCTAATGATAAACTATATTCAGTTATGAAATGTGTTGAAAAGTTTGAACAAGAAAATGAAAAGATATATTTCTAGTGATAATCTACTGGTAGATACATTTATGAGATGTATTGAAAAGTTTGAAAAAGATAATCAAAAAATATATTTCTAATAATAAACTACTGGTATCATTAATAAACAAATAATAAACAAATGTATCATTTATGAAATGTGTTGAAAAGTTTCAAAATCAAAAAAATATATTTCTAATGATAAATTAGATACATTTATGAAATGTGTTGAAAAGTTTGAAAAATAAAATAAAAAAATATATTTCTAGTGATAAACTATATACATTTATTAAATATGTTGAAAAGTTTGAACAAGAAAATAAAATAAAAAATATTTCTAATGATAAACTATATTCATTTATGAAATGTGTTGAAAAGTTTGAAAAAGAAAATGAAAAGATATATTTCTAGTGATAATCTACCGGTAGATACATTTATGAGATGTATTGAAATGTTTGAAAAAGAAAATCAAAAAAAAATATTTCTAATGATAAACTATATACATTTATGAAATGTGTTGAAAAGTTTGAAAAAGAAAATAAAAAGATATATTTCTAATGAGAAACTACCGGTAGATACATTTATGAGATGTGTTGAAATGTTTGAAAAAGAAAATCAAAAAATATATTTCTAATGATAAACTAGATACATTTATGAAATGTGTTGAAAAGTTTCAAAATCAAAGAAATAAATTTCTATTGATACACTATATACACTTATGAAATGTGTTGAAAAGTTTGAAAATCAAAAAAATATATTTCTAATGATAAACTAGATACATTTATGAAATGTGTTGAAAAGTTTGACAAAGAAAATCAAAAAATATATTTCTAGTGATAATCTACCAGTAGATACATTTATGAGATGTGTTGAAAAGTTTCATAATCAAAAAATATATTTCTAGTGATAAACTACTGGTAGATACATTTATGAGATGTGTTGAAAAGTCTGAGAAAGAAAATCAAGAAAAATATTTCTAGTGATAAACTACCGGTAGATACATTTATGAGAAGTGTTGAAAAGTAACAAAATAAAAAAATACATTTTTAATGATAAACTACAAGTAGCTACATTTAAGAAATGTGTTGAAAAGTTTGAAAAAGAAAATAAAAAATATATTTCTAATAATAAACTACTGGTAGATAACATTTATGAAATGTGTTGAAAAGTTTCAAAATTAAAAAATATATTTCAAATGATAAACTAGATACATTTATGAAATGTGGAAAAGTTTGAAAAAGAAAATGAAAAGATATATCTTTAGTGATAATCTACCAGCAGATACATTTATGAGATGTGTTGAAAAATTTGAAAAAGAAAATCAAAAAATATATTTCTAATAATAAACTACTGGTAGATACATTTATGAAATGTGTTGAAAAGTATCAAAATCAAAAAATATATTTCTAATAATAAACTAGATACATTTATGAGATGTGTTGAAACGTTTGAAAAATCAAATCAAAAAATATATTTCTAGTGATACTCTACTGGTAGATACATTTAGGAGATGTGTTGAAAAGTTTAAAAATCAAAAAAATATATTTCTAATGATAAACTAGATACATTTATGAAATGTGTTGAAAAGTTTGAAAAAGAAAATAAAAAATATATTTCTAGTGATAAACTATATTCATTTATGAAAAGTTTGAAAAAGAAAATGAAAAGATATATTTCTAGTGATAATCTACCGGTAGATACATTTATGAGATGTATTGAAAAGTTTGAAAAAGAAAATCAAAACATATATTTATAATAATAAACTACTGGTAGATACATTTATGAAATATGTTGAAAAGTTTCAAAATTAAAAAATATATTTCTAATGATAAACTAGATACATTTATGAGATGTGTTGAAAAGTTTGAAAAAGAAAATCAAAAAATATATTTCTAATGATAAACTAGATACATTTATGAAATGTGTTGAAAAGTTTCAAAATCAAAGAAATAAATTTCTATTGATACACTATATACACTTATGAAATGTGTTGAAAAGTTTGAAAATCAAAAAAATATATTTCTAATGATAAACTAGATACATTTATGAAATGTGTTGAAAAGTTTGACAAAGAAAATCAAAAAATATATTTCTAGTGATAATCTACCAGTAGATACATTTATGAGATGTGTTGAAAAGTTTCAAAATCAAAAAATATATTTCTAGTGATAAACTACTGGTAGATACATTTATGAGATGTGTTGAAAAGTCTGAGAAAGAAAATCAAGAAAAATATTTCTAGTGATAAACTACCGGTAGATACATTTATGAGAAGTGTTGAAAAGTAACAAAATAAAAAAATACATTTTTAATGATAAACTACAAGTAGCTACATTTAAGAAATGTGTTGAAAAGTTTGAAAAAGAAAATAAAAAATATATTTCTAATAATAAACTACTGGTAGATAACATTTATGAAATGTGTTGAAAAGTTTCAAAATTAAAAAATATATTTCAAATGATAAACTAGATACATTTATGAAATGTGTTGAAAAGTATGAAAAAGAAAATAAAAAATATATTTCTAATAATAAACTACTGGTAGATACATTTATGAAATGTGTTGAAAGGTTTCAAAATTATAAAAAAAAATTCTAATGATAAACTAAATACATTTATGAGATGTGTTGAAAAGTTTGAAAAAGAAAATCAAAAAATATATTTCTAATGATAAACTATATTCAGTTATGAAATGTGTTGAAAAGTTTGAACAAGAAAATGAAAAGATATATTTCTAGTGATAATCTACTGGTAGATACATTTATGAGATGTATTGAAAAGTTTGAAAAAGAAAATCAAAAAATATATTTCTAATAATAAACTACTGGTATCATTAATAAACAAATAATAAACAAATGTATCATTTATGAAATGTGTTGAAAAGTTTCAAAATAAAAAAAATATATTTCTAATGATAAATTAGATACATTTATGAAATGTGTTGAAAAGTTTGAAAAATAAAATAAAAAAATATATTTCTAGTGATAAACTATATACATTTATTAAATATGTTGAAAAGTTTGAACAAGAAAATAAAAATAAAATATTTCTAATGATAAACTATATTCATTTATGAAATGTGTTGAAAAGTTTGAAAAAGAAAATGAAAAGATATATTTCTAGTGATAATCTACCGGTAGATACATTTATGAGATGTATTGAAATGTTTGAAAAAGAAAATCAAAAAAAAATATTTCTAATGATAAACTATATACATTTATGAAATGTGTTGAAAAGTTTGAAAAAGAAAATAAAAAGATATATTTCTAATGAGAAACTACCGGTAGATACATTTATGAGATGTGTTGAAATGTTTGAAAAAGAAAATCAAAAAATATATTTCTAATGATAAACTAGATACATTTATGAAATGTGTTGAAAAGTTTCAAAATCAAAATAATAAATTTCTATTGATACACTATATACACTTATGAAATGTGTTGAAAAGTTTGAAAATCAAAAAAATATATTTCTAATGATAAACTAGATACATTTATGAAATGTGTTGAAAAGTTTGACAAAGAAAATCAAAAAATATATTTCTAGTGATAATCTACCAGTAGATACATTTATGAGATGTGTTGAAAAGTTTCATAATCAAAAAATATATTTCTAGTGATAAACTACTGGTAGATACATTTATGAGATGTGTTGAAAAGTCTGAGAAAGAAAATCAAGAAAAATATTTCTAGTGATAAACTACCGGTAGATACATTTATGAGAAGTGTTGAAAAGTAACAAAATAAAAAAATACATTTTTAATGATAAACTACAAGTAGCTACATTTAAGAAATGTGTTGAAAAGTTTGAAAAAGAAAATAAAAAATATATTTCTAATAATAAACTACTGGTAGATAACATTTATGAAATGTGTTGAAAAGTTTCAAAATTAAAAAATATATTTCAAATGATAAACTAGATACATTTATGAAATGTGTTGAAAAGTTTGAAAAAGAAAATGAAAAGATATATCTTTAGTGATAATCTACCAGCAGATACATTTATGAGATGTGTTGAAAAATTTGAAAAAGAAAATCAAAAAATATATTTCTAATAATAAACTACTGGTAGATACATTTATGAAATGTGTTGAAAAGTATCAAAATAAAAAGATATATTTCTAATAATAAACTAGATACATTTATGAGATGTGTTGAAACGTTTGAAAAATCAAATCAAAAAATATATTTCTAGTGATACCTCTACTGGTAGATACATTTATGAGATGTGTTGAAAAGTTTAAAAATCAAAAAAATATATTTCTAATGATAAACTAGATACATTTATGAAATGTGTTGAAAAGTTTGAAAAAGAAAATAAAAAATATATTTCTAGTGATAAACTATATTCATTTATGAAAAGTTTGAAAAAGAAAATGAAAAGATATATTTCTAGTGATAATCTACCGGTAGATACATTTATGAGATGTATTGAAAAGTTTGAAAAAGAAAATCAAAAAATATATTTCTAATAATAAACTATATACATTTATGAAATGTGTTGAAATATTTGAAAAAGAAAATAAAAAAATATATTTCTAGAGATCATCTACCGGTAGATACATTTATGAAATGTGTTAAAAAGTTTGAACAAGAAAATAAACAAAAATATTTCTAATGATAAACTATATACATTTATGAGATGTGTTGAAAAGATTTAAAAAAGAAAATAAAAATATATATTTCTAATGAGAAACTACCGGTAGATACATTTATGAGATGTGTTGAAAAGTTTGAAAAAGAAAATCAAAAACTATATTTCTAATGATAAACTAGATACATTTATGAAATGTGTTGAAAAGTTTCAAAATGAAAGAAATACATTTCTATTGATACACTATATACACTTATGAAATGTGTTGAAAAGTTTGAAAATCAAAAAAATATATTTCTAATGATAAACTAGATACATTTATGAAATGTGTTGAAAAGTTTGAAAAAGAAAATAAAAAAATAAATTTCTATTGATCAACTATATACACTTATGAAATGTGTTGAAAAGTTTGGAAAAGAAAATCAAAAAATATATTTTTAATGATAAACTAGATACATTTCTTTAATGTGTTTAAAAGTTTAAAAATCAAAGAAATAAATTTCTATTGATACACTATATACACTTATGAAATGTGTTGAAAAGTTTGGAAAAGAAAATCAAAAAATATATTTCTAGTGATAAACTATATACATTTATGAAATGTGTTGAAAAGTTTGAAAAAGAAAATGAAAAGATATATTTCTAGTGATAATCTACTGGTAGATACATTTATGAGATGTATTGAAAAGTTTGAAAAAGAAAATCAAAAAATATATTTCTAATAATAAACTACTGGTATCATTAATAAACAAATAATAAACAAATGTATCATTTATGAAATGTGTTGAAAAGTTTCAAAATCAAAAAAATATATTTCTAATGATAAATTAGATACGTTTATGAAATGTGTTGAAAAGTTTGAAAAAGAAAATCAAAAAATAAATTTCTATTGATACAATATATACACTTATGAAATGTGTTGAAAAGTTTGAAAAAGAAAATGAAAAGATATATTTCTAGTGATAATCTACCGGTAGATACATTTATGAGATGTATTGAAAAGTTTGAAAAAGAAAATAAAAAAATATATTTCTAATAATAAACTATATACATTTATGAAATGTGTTGAAATGTTTGAAAAAGAAAATAAAAAGATATATTTCTAGTGATCATCTACCGGTATATACATTTATGAGATGTGTTGAAAAGAGTGAAAAAGAAAATAAAAAGATATATTTCTAATGAGAAACTACCGGTAGATACATTTATGAGATGTGTTGAAAAGTTTGAAAAAGAAAATCAAAAAATATATTTCTAATGATAAACTAGATACATTTATGAAATGTGTTGAAAAGTATCAAAATCAAAAAATATATTTCTTATAATAAACTAGATACATTTATTAGATGTGTTGAAACGTTTGAAAAATAAAATCAAAAAATATATTTCTAGTGATACTCTACTGGTAGATACATTTATGAGATGTGTTGAACAGTTTGAAAATCAAAAAAATATATTTCTAATGATAAACTAGATACATTTATTAAATGTGTTGAAAAGTTTAGAAAAGAAAATCAAAAAATATATTTCTAATGATAAACTAGATACATTTATGAGATGTATTGAAAAGTTTGAAAAAGAAAATAAAAAAATATATTTCTAATAATAAACTACTGGTAGATACATTTATGAAATGTGTTGAAAAGTTTCAAAATTAAAAAATATATTTCTAATGATAAACTAGATACATTTATGATATGTGTAGAAAAGTTTGAAAAAGAAAATAAAAAATATATTTCTAATGATAAACTATATACATTTATGAAATGTGTTGAAAAGTTTCAAAATCAAAGAAATAAATTTCTATTGATACACTATATACACTTATGAAATGTGTTGAAAAGATTTAAAATCATAAAAATATATTTCTAATGATAAACTAGATACATTTATGAAATGTGTTGAAAAGTTTGGAAAAGAAAATCAAAAAATATATTTCTAGTGATAAACTATATACATTTATGAAATGTGTTTAAAAGTTTGAAAAAGAAAATGAAAAGATATATTTTTAGTGATAATCTACCGGCAGATACATTTATGAGATGTGTTGAAAAGTTTGAAAAAGAAAATAAAAATTATATTTCTAATGGTAAACTATATACATTTATGAAATGTGTGTTTAAAAGTTTGAAAAAGAAAATAAAAAGATATATTTCTAGTGATAATCTACCGGTAGATACATTTATGAGATGTATTTAAAAGTTTGAAAAAGAAAATAAAAAAATATATTTCGAATAATAAACTATATACATTTATGAAATGTGTTGAAAAGTTTGACAAAGAAAATCAAAAAATATATTTCTAATGATAAACTAGATACATTTATGAAATGTGTTGAAAAGTTTGAAAAAGAAAATGAAAAAATAAATTTCTATTTATCAACTATATACACTTATGAAATGTTTTGAAAAGTTTGGAAAAGAAAATCAAAAAATATATTTCTAGTGATAAACTATATACATTTATGAAATGTGTTTAAAAGTTTGAAAAAGAAAATGAAAAGATATATTTTTAGTGATAATCTACCGGCAGATACATTTATGAGATGTGTTGAAAAGTTTGAAAAAGAAAATAAAAATTATATTTCTAATGGTAAACTATATACATTTATGAAATGTGTGTTTAAAAGTTTGAAAAAGAAAATAAAAAGATATATTTCTAGTGATAATCTACCGGTAGATACATTTATGAGATGTATTTAAAAGTTAAAAAAGAAAATAAAAGAATATATTTCTAATAATAAACTATATACATTTATGAAATGTGTTGAAAAGTTTAAAATTTAAACAAAATATATTTCTAATGATAAACTATATACATTTATGAGATGTTTTGAAAAGTTTCATAATCAAAAAATATATTTCTAATGATAAACTAGATACATTTATGAAATGTGTTGAAAAGTTTGACAAAGAAAATCAAAAAATATATTTCTAGTGATAATCTACCAGTAGATACATTTCTGAAATGTGTTGAAAAGTTTCAAAATCAAAAAATATATTTCTAATGATAAACTAGATACATTTATGAAATGTGTAGAAAAGTTTGGAAAAGAAAATCAAAAAATATATTTCTAGTGATAAACTAGATACATTTATGAAATATGTTGAAAAGTTTGAACAAGAAAATAAAAATAAAATATTTCTAATGAGAATCTACCTGTAGATACATTTATGAGATGTGTTGAAAAATTTGAAAAAGAAAATCAAAAAATATATTTCTAATAATAAACTACTGGTAGATACATTTATGAAATGTGTTGAAAAGTATCAAAATCAAAAAATATATTTCTAATAATAAACTAGATACATTTATGAGATGTGTTGAAACGTTTGAAAAATCAAATCAAAAAATATATTTCTAGTGATACTCTACTGGTAGATACATTTATGAGATGTGTTGAAAAGTTTAAAAATCAAAAAAATATATTTCTAATGATAAACTAGATACATTTATGAAATGTGTTGAAAAGTTTGAAAAAGAAAATAAAAAATATATTTCTAGTGATAAACTATATTCATTTATGAAAAGTTTGAAAAAGAAAATGAAAAGATATATTTCTAGTGATAACATTTATGAGATGTGTTGAATAGTTTCATAATCAAAAAATATATTTCTAATGATAAACTAGATACATTTAGGAGATGTATTGAAAAGTTTGAAAAAGAAAATAAAAAAATATATTTCTAATAATAAACTACTGGTAGATACATTTATGAAATGTGTTGAAAAGTTTCAAAATTAAAAAATATATTTCTAATGATAAACTAGATACATTTATGATATGTGTAGAAAAGTTTGAAAAAGAAAATAAAAAATATATTTCTAATGATAAACTATATACATTTATGAAATGTGTTGAAAAGTTTCAAAATCAAAGAAATAAATTTCTATTGATACACTATATACACTTATGAAATGTGTTGAAAAGATTGAAAATCATAAAAATATATTTCTAATGATAAACTAGATACATTTATGAAATGTGTTGAAAAGTTTGAAAAAGAAAATCAAAAAATATATTTCTAGTGATAAACTATATACATTTATGAAATGTGTTGAAAAGTTTGAAAAAGAAAATGAAAAGATATATTTTTAGTGATAATCTACCGGCAGATACATTTATGAGATGTGTTGAAAAGTTTGAAAAAGAAAATAAAAATTATATTTCTAATGATAAACTATATACATTTATGAAATGTGTGTTTAAAAGTTTGAAAAAGAAAATAAAAAGATATATTTCTAGTGATAATCTACCGGTAGATACATTTATGAGATGTATTGAAAAGTTTGAAAAAGAAAATAAAAAAATATATTTCTAATAATAAACTATATACATTTATGAAATGTGTTGAAAAGTTTGAAAAAGAAAATAAGATATATTTCTAATGAGAAACTACCGGTAGATACATTTATGAGATGTGTTGAAATGTTTGAAAAAGAAAATAAACAAATATATTTCAAATGATAAACTAGATACATTTATGAAATGTGTTGAAAAGTTTGACAAAGAAAATCAAAAAATATATTTCTAGTGATAATCTACCAGTAGATACATTTATGAGATGTGTTGAAAAGTTTCATAATCAAAAAATATATTTCTAGTGATAAACTACCGGTAGATACATTTATGAGAAGTGTTGAAAAGTTTCAAAATAAAAAAATACATTTTTAATGATAAACTACAAGTAGCTACATTTATGAAATGTGTTGAAAAGTTTGAAAAAGAAAATAAAAAATATATTTCTAATAATAAACTACTGGTAGATACATTTATGAAATGTGTTGAAAGGTTTCAAAATTATAAAAAAAAATTCTAATGATAAACTAAATACATTTATGAGATGTGTTGAAAAGTTTGAAAATGAAAATCAAAAAATATATTTCTAATGATAAACTATATTCAGTTATGAAATGTGTTGAAAAGTTTGAACAAGAAAATGAAAAGATATATTTCTAGTGATAATCTACTGGTAGATACATTTATGAGATGTATTGAAAAGTTTGAAAAAAAAAATCAAAAAATATATTTCTAATGATAAACTATATTCAGTTATGAAATGTGTTGAAAAGTTTGAACAAGAAAATAAAATAAAAATATTTCTAATGATAAACTATATTCATTTATGAAATGTGTTGAAAAGTTTGAAAAAGAAAATGAAAAGATATATTTCTAGTGATAAACTATATACATTTATGAAATGTGTTGAAAAGTTTGAAAAAGAAAATAAAAAGATATATTTCTAATGAGAAACTACCGGTAGATACATTTATGAGATGTGTTGAAATGTTTGAAAAAGAAAATCAAAAAATATATTTCTAATGATAAACTAGATACATTTATGAAATGTGTTGAAAAGTTTCAAAATCAAAGAAATAAATTTCTATTGATACACTATATACACTTATGAAATGTGTTGAAAAGTTTGAAAATCAAAAAAATATATTTCTAATGATAAACTAGATACATTTATGAGATGTGTTGAAAAGTTTCATAATCAAAAAATATATTTCTAGTGATAAACTACTGGTAGATAGATACATTTATGAGATGTGTTGAAAAGTCTGAGAAAGAAAATCAAGAAAAATATTTCTAGTGATAAACTACCGGTAGATACATTTATGAAATGTGTTGAAAAGTTTCAAAATTAAAAAATATATTTCAAATGATAAACTAGATACATTTATGAAATGTGTTGAAAAGTTTGAAAAAGAAAATGAAAAGATTTATTTTTAGTGATAATCTACCAGCAGATACATTTATGAGATGTGTTGAAAAATTTGAAAAAGAAAATCAAAAAATATATTTCTAATAATAAACTACTGGTAGATACATTTATGAAATGTGTTGAAAAGTATCAAAATCAAAAAATATATTTCTAATAATAAACTAGATACATTTATGAGATGTGTTGAAACGTTTGAAAAATCAAATCAAAAAATATATTTCTAGTGATACTCTACTGGTAGATACATTTATGAGATGTGTTGAAAAGTTTAAAAATCAAAAAAATATATTTCTAATGATAAACTAGATACATTTATGAAATGTGTTGAAAAGTTTGAAAAAGAAAATAAAAAATATATTTCTAGTGATAAACTATATTCATTTATGAAAAGTTTGAAAAAGAAAATGAAAAGATATATTTCTAGTGATAACATTTATGAGATGTGTTGAATAGTTTCATAATCAAAAAATATATTTCTAATGATAAACTACTGGTAGATACATTTATGAAATGTGTTGAAAAGTTTCAAAATTAAAAAATATATTTCTAATGATAAACTAGATACATTTATGATATGTGTAGAAAAGTTTGAAAAAGAAAATAAAAAATATATTTCTAATGATAAACTATATACATTTATGAAATGTGTTGAAAAGTTTCAAAATCAAAGAAATAAATTTCTATTGATACACTATATACACTTATGAAATGTGTTGAAAAGATTGAAAATCATAAAAATATATTTCTAATGATAAACTAGATACATTTATTAAATGTGTTGAAAAGTTTGAAAAAGAAAATGAAAAAATAAATTTCTATTTATCAACTATATACACTTATGAAATGTTTTGAAAAGTTTGGAAAAGAAAATCAAAAAATATATTTCTAGTGATAAACTATATACATTTATGAAATGTGTTGAAAAGTTTGAAAAAGAAAATGAAAAGATATATTTTTAGTGATAATCTACCGGCAGATACATTTATGAGATGTGTTGAAAAGTTTGAAAAAGAAAATAAAAATTATATTTCTAATGATAAACTATATACATTTATGAAATGTGTGTTTAAAAGTTTGAAAAAGAAAATAAAAAGATATATTTCAAGTGATAATCTACCGGTAGATACATTTATGAGATGTATTGAAAAGTTTGAAAAAGAAAATAAAAAAATATATTTCTAATAATAAACTATATACATTTATGAAATGTGTTGAAAAGTTTAAAATTTAAGCAAAATATATTTCTAATGATAAACTATATACATTTATGAGATGTTTTGAAAAGTTTCATAATCAAAAAATATATTTCTAATGATAAACTAGATACATTTATGAAATGTGTTGAAAAGTTTGACAAAGAAAATCAAAAAATATATTTCTAGTGATAATCTACCAGTAGATACATTTATGAAATGTGTTGAAAAGTTTCAAAATCATAAAAATATATTTCTTATGATAAACTAGATACATTTATGAAATGTGTTGAAAAGTTTGAAAAAGAAAATAAACAAATATATTTCAAATGATAAACTAGAGACATTTATGAAATGTGTTGAAAAGTTTGACAAAGAAAATCAAAAAATATATTTCTAGTGATAATCTACCAGTAGATACATTTATGAGATGTGTTGAAAAGTTTCATAATCAAAAAATATATTTCTAGTGATAAACTACTGGTAGATACATTTATGAGATGTGTTGAAAAGTCTGAGAAAGAAAATCAAAAAATATATTTCTAGTGATAAACTACCGGTAGATACATTTATGAGAAGTGTTGAAAAGTTTCAAAATAGAAAAATACATTTTTAATGATAAACTACAAGTAGCTACATTTATGAAATGTGTTGAAAAGTTTGAAAAAGAAAATAAAAAATATATTTCTAATAATAAACTACTGGTAGATACATTTATGAGATGTGTTGAAAAGTTTGAAAAAGAAATTAAAAAAATATATTTCTAGTGATAAACTATATACATTTATGAAATATGTTGAAAAGTTTGAACAAGAAATAAAAAAGAAATATTCTTAATGATAAACTATATACATTTATGAAATGTGTTGAAAAGTTTGAAAAAGAAAATGAAAAGATATATTTCTAGTGATAATCTACTGGTAGATACATTTATGAGATGTATTGAAAAGTTTGAAAAAGAAAATCAAAAAATATATTTCTAATAATAAACTACTGGTATCATTAATAAAGAAATAATAAACAAATGTATCATTTATGAAATGTGTTGAAAAGTTTCAAAATCAAAAAAATATATTTCTGATGATAAACTATATACATTTATGAAATGTGTTGAAAAGTTTGAAAAAGAAAATGAAAAGATATATTTCTAGTGATAATCTACCGGTAGATACATTTATGAGATGTATTGAAAAGTTTGAAAAAGAAAATAAAAAAATATATTTCTAATAATAAACTATATACATTTATGAAATGTGTTGAAATGTTTGAAAAAGAAAATAAAAAGATATATTTCTAGTGATCATCTACCGGTATATACATTTATGAGATGTGTTGAAAAGAGTGAAAAAGAAAATAAAAAGATATATTTCTAATGAGAAACTACCTGTAGATACATTTATGAGATGTGTTGAAAAATTTGAAAAAGAAAATCAAAAAATATATTTCTAATAATAAACTACTGGTAGATACATTTATGAAATGTGTTGAAAAGTATCAAAATCAAAAAATATATTTCTAATAATAAACTAGATACATTTATGAGATGTGTTGAAACGTTTGAAAAATCAAATCAAAAAATATATTTCTAGTGATACTCTACTGGTAGATACATTTATGAGATGTGTTGAAAAGTTTAAAAATCAAAAAAATATATTTCTAATGATAAACTAGATACATTTATGAAATGTGTTGAAAAGTTTGAAAAAGAAAATAAAAAATATATTTCTAGTGATAAACTATATTCATTTATGAAAAGTTTGAAAAAGAAAATGAAAAGATATATTTCTAGTGATAACATTTATGAGATGTGTTGAATAGTTTCATAATCAAAAAATATATTTCTAATGATAAACTAGATACATTTAGGAGATGTATTGAAAAGTTTGAAAAAGAAAATAAAAAAATATATTTCTAATAATAAACTACTGGTAGATACATTTATGAAATGTGTTGAAAAGTTTCAAAATTAAAAAATATATTTCTAATGATAAACTAGATACATTTATGATATGTGTAGAAAAGTTTGAAAAAGAAAATAAAAAATATATTTCTAATGATAAACTATATACATTTATGAAATGTGTTGAAAAGTTTCAAAATCAAAGAAATAAATTTCTATTGATACACTATATACACTTATGAAATGTGTTGAAAAGATTGAAAATCATAAAAATATATTTCTAATGATAAACTAGATACATTTATGAAATGTGTTGAAAAGTTTGAAAAAGAAAATGAAAAAATAAATTTCTATTGATCAACTATATACACTTATGAAATTTTTTGAAAAGTTTGGAAAAGAAAATCAAAAAATATATTTCTAGTGATAAACTATATACATTTATGAAATGTGTTGAAAAGTTTGAAAAAGAAAATGAAAAGATATATTTTTAGTGATAATCTACCGGCAGATACATTTATGAGATGTGTTGAAAAGTTTGAAAAAGAAAATAAAAAGATATATTTCTAGTGATAATCTACCGGTAGATACATTTATGAGATGTATTGAAAAGTTTGAAAAAGAAAATAAAAAAATATATTTCTAATAATAAACTATATACATTTATGAAATGTGTTGAAAAGTTTAAAATTTAAGCAAAATATATTTCTAATGATAAACTATATACATTTATGAGATGTTTTGAAAAGTTTCATAATCAAAAAATATATTTCTAATGATAAACTAGATACATTTATGAAATGTGTTGAAAAGTTTGACAAAGAAAATCAAAAAATATATTTCTAGTGATAATCTACCAGTAGATACATTTATGAAATGTGTTGAAAAGTTTCAAAATCATAAAAATATATTTCTTATGATAAACTAGATACATTTATGAAATGTGTTGAAAAGTTTGAAAAAGAAAATAAACAAATATATTTCAAATGATAAACTAGATACATTTATGAAATGTGTTGAAAAGTTTGACAAAGAAAATCAAAAAATATATTTCTAGTGATAATCTACCAGTAGATACATTTATGAGATGTGTTGAAAAGTTTCATAATCAAAAAATATATTTCTAGTGATAAACTACTGGTAGATACATTTATGAGATGTGTTGAAAAGTCTGAGAAAGAAAATCAAAAAATATATTTCTAGTGATAAACTACCGGTAGATACATTTATGAGAAGTGTTGAAAAGTTTCAAAATAAAAAAATACATTTTTAATGATAAACTACAAGTAGCTACATTTATGAAATGTGTTGAAAAGTTTGAAAAAGAAAATAAAAAATATATTTCTAATAATAAACTACTGGTAGATACATTTATGAGATGTGTTGAAAAGTTTGAAAAAGAAATTCAAAAAATATATTTCTAGTGATAAACTATATACATTTATGAAATATGTTGAAAAGTTTGAACAAGAAAATAAAAAAAATATATTTCTAATGATAAACTATATTCAGTTATGAAATGTGTTGAAAAGTTTGAACAAGAAATAAAAAAGAAATATTCTTAATGATAAACTATATACATTTATGAAATGTGTTGAAAAGTTTGAAAAAGAAAATGAAAAGATATATTTCTAGTGATAATCTACTGGTAGATACATTTATGAGATGTATTGAAAAGTTTGAAAAAGAAAATCAAAAAATATATTTCTAATAATAAACTACTGGTATCATTAATAAAGAAATAATAAACAAATGTATCATTTATGAAATGTGTTGAAAAGTTTCAAAATCAAAAAAATATATTTCTAATGATAAATTAGATACGTTTATGAAATGTGTTGAAAAGTTTGAAAAAGAAAATCAAAAAATAAATTTCTATTGATACAATATATACACTTATGAAATGTGTTGAAAAGTTTGAAAAAGAAAATGAAAAGATATATTTCTAGTGATAATCTACCGGTAGATACATTTATGAGATGTATTGAAAAGTTTGAAAAAGAAAATAAAAAAATATATTTCTAATAATAAACTATATACATTTATGAAATGTGTTAAAATGTTTGAAAAAGAAAATAAAAAGATATATTTCTAGTGATCATCTACCGGTATATACATTTATGAGATGTGTTGAAAAGAGTGAAAAAGAAAATAAAAAGATATATTTCTAATGAGAAACTACCGGTAGATACATTTATTAGATGTGTTGAAACGTTTGAAAAATAAAATCAAAAAATATATTTCTAGTGATACTCTACTGGTAGATACATTTATGAGATGTGTTGAACAGTTTGAAAATCAAAAAAATATATTTCTAATGATAAACTAGATACATTTATTAAATGTGTTGAAAAGTTTAGAAAAGAAAATCAAAAAATATATTTCTAATGATAAACTAGATACATTTATGAGATGTATTGAAAAGTTTGAAAAAGAAAATAAAAAAATATATTTCTAATAATAAACTACTGGTAGATACATTTATGAAATGTGTTGAAAAGTTTCAAAATTAAAAAATATATTTCTAATGATAAACTAGATACATTTATGATATGTGTAGAAAAGTTTGAAAAAGAAAATAAAAAATATATTTCTAATGATAAACTATATACATTTATGAAATGTGTTGAAAAGTTTCAAAATCAAAGAAATAAATTTCTATTGATACACTATATACACTTATGAAATGTGTTGAAAAGATTTAAAATCATAAAAATATATTTCTAATGATAAACTAGATACATTTATGAAAAGTTTGGAAAAGAAAATCAAAAAATATATTTCTAGTGATAAACTATTTATGAAATGTGTTTAAAAGTTTGAAAAAGAAAATGAAAAGATATATTTTTAGTGATAATCTACCGGCAGATACATTTATGAGATGTGTTGAAAAGTTTGAAAAAGAAAATAAAAATTATATTTCTAACGATAAACTATATACATTTATGAAATGTGTGTTTAAAAGTTTGAAAAAGAAAATAAAAAGATATATTTCTAGTGATAATCTACCGGTAGATACATTTATGAGATGTATTGAAAAGTTTGAAAAAGAAAATAAAAAAATATATTTCTAATAATAAACTATATACACTTATGAAATGTGTTGAAAAGTTTGAAAATCAAAAAAATATATTTCTAATGATAAACTAGATACATTTATGAAATGTGTTGAAAAGTTTGACAAAGAAAATCAAAAAATATATTTCTAGTGATAATCTACCAGTAGATACATTTCTGAAATGTGTTGAAAAGTTTCAAAATCAAAAAATATATTTCTAATGATAAACTAGATACATTTATGAAATGTGTTGAAAAGTTTGGAAAAGAAAATCAAAAAATATATTTCTAGTGATAAACTAGATACATTTATGAAATATGTTGAAAAGTTTGAACAAGAAAATAAAAATAAAATATTTCTAATGAGAATCTACCTGTAGATACATTTATGAGATGTATTGAAAAGTTTGAAAAAGAAAATCAAAAAATATATTTCTAATAATAAACTACTGGTAGATACATTTATGAAATGTGTTGAAAAGTATCAAAATCAAAAAATATATTTCTTATAATAAACTAGATACATTTATTAGATGTGTTGAAACGTTTGAAAAATAAAATCAAAAAATATATTTCTAGTGATAAACTAGATAAATTTATTAAATGTGTTGAAAAGTTTAGAAAAGAAAATCAAAAAATATATTTCTAGTGATAAACTAGATACATTTATGAAACGTGTTGAAAAGTATAAAATTTAAACAAAATATATTTCTAATGATAAACTAGATACATTTATGAGATGTACTGAAAAGTTTGAAAAAGAAAATCAAAAAATATATTTCTAATAATAAACTACTGGTATATTTCTAGTGATAATCTACCGGTAGATACATTTATGAGATGTGTTGAATAGTTTCATAATCAAAAAATATATTTCTAATGATAAACTAGATACATTTATGAGATGTATTGAAAAGTTTGAAAAAGAAAATAAAAAAATATATTTCTAATAATAAACTACTGGTAGATACATTTATGAAATGTGTTGAAAAGTTTCAAAATTAAAAAATATATTTCTAATGATAAACTAGATACATTTATGATATGTGTAGAAAAGTTTGAAAAAGAAAATAAAAAATATATTTCTAATGATTAACTATATACATTTATGAATCGTGTTGAATAGTTTCAAAATCAAAGAAATAAATTTCTATTGATACACTATATACACTTATGAAATGTGTTGAAAAGATTGAAAATCATAAAAATATATTTCTAATGATAAACTAGATACATTTATGAAATGTGTTGAAAAGTTTGAAAAATAAAATGAAAAAATAAATTTCTATTGATCAACTATATACACTTATGAAATGTGTTGAAAAGTTTGGAAAAGAAAATCAAAAAATATATTTCTAGTCATAAACTATATACATTTATGAAATGTGTTGAAAAGTTTGAAAAAGAAAATGAAAAGATATATTTTTAGTGATAATCTACCGGCAGATACATTTATGAGATGTGTTGAAAAGTTTGAAAAAGAAAATAAAAATTATATTTCTCATGATAAACTATATACATTTATGAAATGTGTGTTTAAAAGTTTGAAAAAGAAAATGAAAAGATATATTTCTAGTGATAATCTACCGGTAGATACATTTATGAGATGTATTGAAAAGTTTGAAAAAGAAAATAAAAAAATATATTTCTAATAATAAACTATATACATTTATGAAATGTGTTGAAAAGTTTAAAATTTAAACAAAATATATTTCTAATGATAAACTATATACATTTATGAGATGTGTTGAAAAGTTTAATAATCAAAAAATATATTTCTAATGATAAACTAGATACATTTATGAAATGTGTTGAAAAGTTTGACAAAGAAAATCAAAAAATATATTTCTAGTGATAATCTACCAGTAGATACATTTATGAAATGTGTTGAAAAGTTTCAAAATAAAAAAATATATTTCTAATGAGAAACTACCGGTAGATACATTTATGAGATGTGTTGAAAAGTTTGAAAAAGAAAATCATAAAATATATTTCTAATAATAAACTACTGGTATCATTAATAAAGAAATAATAAACAAATGTATCATTTATGAAATGTGTTGAAAAGTTTCAAAATCAAAAAAATATATTTCTAATGATAAATTAGATACGTTTATGAAATGTGTTGAAAAGTTTGAAAAAGAAAATCAAAAAATAAATTTCTATTGATACAATATATACACTTATGAAATGTGTTGAAAAGTTTGAATATCAAAAAAATATATTTCTAGTGATAAACTATATACATTTATGAAATATGTTGAAAAGTTTGAACAAGAAAATAAAAATAAAATATTTCTAATGAGAATCTACAGGTAGATACATTTATGAGATGTATTGAAAAGTTTGAAAAAGAAAATCAAAAAATATATTTCTAATAATAAACTATATACATTTATGAAATGTGTTGAAAAGTTTGGAAAAGAAAATCAAAAAATATATTTCTAGTGATAAACTAGATACATTTATGAATCGTGTTGAAAAGTTTCAAAATCAAAGAAATAAATTTCTATTGATACACTATATACACTTATGAAATGTGTTGAAAAGATTGAAAATCATAAAAATATATTTCTAATGATAAACTAGATACATTTATGAAATGTGTTGAAAAGTTTGAATAAGAAAATAATAAAAAGATATTTATAATGATAAACTATATACATTTATGAAATGTGTTGAAAAGTTTGAAAAAGAAAATGAAAAGATATATTTCTAGTGATAATCTACCGGTAGATACATTTATGAGATGTGTTGAAGAGAATGAAAAAGAAAATAAAAAAAAATATTTCTAATTATAAACTACTTGTAGATACATTTATGAGATGTGTTGACAAGTTTGAAAAAGAAGATAAAAAAATATATTTCTAATAATAAACTACTGGTAGATACATTTATGAAATGTGTTGAAAAGTTTCAAAATTAAAAAATATATTTCTAATGATAAACTAGATACATTTATGATATGTGTAGAAAAGTTTGAAAAAGAAAATAAAAAATATATTTCTAATGATAAACTATATACATTTATGAAATGTGTTGAAAAGTTTCAAAATCAAAGAAATAAATTTCTATTGATACACTATATACACTTATGAAATGTGTTGAAAAGATTTAAAATCATAAAAATATATTTCTAATGATAAACTAGATACATTTATGAAATGTGTTGAAAAGTTTGGAAAAGAAAATGAAAAGATATATTTTTAGTGATAATCTACCGGCAGATACATTTATGAGATGTGTTGAAAAGTTTGAAAAAGAAAATAAAAATTATATTTCTAATGATAAACTATATACATTTATGAAATGTGTGTTTAAAAGTTTGAAAAAGAAAATAAAAAGATATATTTCTAGTGATAATCTACCGGTAGATACATTTACGAGATGTATTGAAAAGTTTGAAAAAGAAAATAAAAGAATATATTTCTAATAATAAACTATATACATTTATGAAATGTGTTGAAAAGTTTAAAATTTAAACAAAATATATTTCTAATGATAAACTATATACATTTATGAGATGTTTTGAAAAGTTTCATAATCAAAAAATATATTTCTAATGATAAACTAGATACATTTATGAAATGTGTTGAAAAGTTTGACAAAGAAAATCAAAAAATATATTTCTAGTGATAATCTACCAGTAGATACATTTCTGAAATGTGTTGTCAATAGAAGGTGGTACTGCTAGTAGAACATAATGGAAAATAGTACTCACGTGTAAAACAGGTAATGAAGTCCTACTGAATGATGACTAAAACACTACACACTATCACTAACGGATGTAAATATGATACATATAACAAAACAAAACACAGAATATAATCTACAGATGACAGTACACAGGACAAAGTCGACGTTTCGGACCAATAGGCCTTTTTCAAGACACGGACATAACATACAAACATAAAAAAAACCACAAGTAAAAATGAATGCTATCCGAGTGAAATGTGGTACTAAGATAGATACCGGAAGCATACGAACAGGAAGTACACAAAGACGATAATACAGGTGGAACGAGAGGAACAAAACGATGACGTAACAAAGACCAATACGGCCGAGAACTAAGCGAAAGAGTGGTCGGAATTGAGTCCAAATGGCTTGATGGTACCCAACTCGAAAATGAGACGATTTTCGAGGGCGTACCTAGATCTATCATCGGTGGTGCAGGATCTGATGGCAGTGACCTGAATGTCAAGGACACCACGGTGGCCATCGCCGTTGAAGTGATTGGCCACAGGAGTGGGTGTTCTGTGTTTGATAGCATGCAAATGGTTGCAGAAGCGGTCGCTCAGTCTAAGACCAGTCTCACCGATATATTGCTTTCCACAGCGTTTACATATGATCACGTAAATAACATTACGGGATTCACATGTAAAGGCCTCATCGATGGAGAAGCTGGCCTTGGGGAATGAGATGGAGCGCATCTGAACCACATAAGGACATGTGAAACAACGACCGCGTGAGCACCGCACGGTACCAAAATGGTCAGGTGCAGAGGACCTGAGATGGCTGTGGACCAAGATGTCCTTCAGATTTTTGTCGCGCCTAAAGGCCACCAGAGGTAATTTGTGGAAAGCTTCACGGGTGTCAGAATCAGACTGGAGAAGGGAATAATGTTTAAGTAGAATACGACGGACAGTCGAGTTATGGGGATGGAAGGTAAGAACCAGTTTAACCCTATCAGAGGAGGAAGCAATATATCGGTGAGACTGGTCTTAGACTGAGCGACCGCTTCTGCAACCATTTGCATGCTATCAAACACAGAACACCCACTCCTGTGGCCAATCACTTCAACGGCGATGGCCACCGTGGTGTCCTTGACATTCAGGTCACTGCCATCAGATCCTGCACCACCGATGATAGATCTAGGTACGCCCTCGAAAATCGTCTCATTTTCGAGTTGGGTACCATCAAGCCATTTGGACTCAATTCCAACCACTCTTTCGCTTAGTTCTCGGCCGTATTGGTCTTTGTTACGTCATCGTTTTGTTCCTCTCGTTCCACCTGTATTATCGTCTTTGTGTACTTCCTGTTCGTATGCTTCCGGTATCTATCTTAGTACCACATTTCACTCGGATAGCATTCATTTTTACTTGTGGTTTTTTTTATGTTTGTATGTTATGTCCGTGTCTTGAAAAAGGCCTATTGGTCCGAAACGTCGACTTTGTCCTGTGTACTGTCATCTGTAGATTATATTCTGTGTTTTGTTTTGTTATATGTATCATATTTACATCCGTTAGTGATAGTGTGTAGTGTTTTAGTCATCATTCAGTAGGACTTCATTACCTGTTTTACACGTGAGTACTATTGAAATGTGTTGAAAAGTTTCAAAATCAAAAAATATATTTCTAATGATAAACTAGATACATTTATGAAATGTGTTGAAAAGTTTGGAAAAGAAAATCAAAAAATATATTTCTAGTGATAAACTAGATACATTTATGAAATATGTTGAAAAGTTTGAACAAGAAAATAAAAATAAAATATTTCTAATGAGAATCTACCTGTAGATACATTTATGAGATGTATTGAAAAGTTTGAAAAAGAAAATCAAAAAATATATTTCTAATAATAAACTACTGGTAGATACATTTATGAAATGTGTTGAAAAGTATCAAAATCAAAAAATATATTTCTTATAATAAACTAGATACATTTATTAGATGTGTTGAAACGTTTGAAAAATAAAATCAAAAAATATATTTCTAGTGATAAACTAGATAAATTTATTAAATGTGTTGAAAAGTTTAGAAAAGAAAATCAAAAAATATATTTCTAGTGATAAACTAGATACATTTATGAAACGTGTTGAAAAGTTTGAAAAAGAAAATCAAAAAATATATTTCTAATAATAAACTACTGGTATATTTCTAGTGATAATCTACCGGTAGATACATTTATGAGATGTGTTGAATAGTTTCATAATCAAAAAATATATTTCTAATGATAAACTAGATACATTTATGAGATGTATTGAAAAGTTTGAAAAAGAAAATTAAAAAATATATTTCTAATAATAAACTACTGGTAGATACATTTATGAAATGTGTTGAAAAGTTTCAAAATTAAAAAATATATTTCTAATGATAAACTAGATACATTTATGATATGTGTAGAAAAGTTTGAAAAAGAAAATAAAAAATATATTTCTTATGATAAACTATATACATTTACGAATCGTGTTGAATAGTTTCAAAATCAAAGAAATAAATTTCTATTGATACACTATATACACTTATGAAATGTGTTGAAAAGATTGAAAATCATAAAAATATATTTCTAATGATAAACTAGATACATTTATGAAATGTGTTGAAAAGTTTGAAAAATAAAATGAAAAAATAAATTTCTATTGATCAACTATATACACTTATGAAATGTGTTGAAAAGTTTGGAAAAGAAAATGAAAAGATATATTTCTAGTGATAATCTACCGGTAGATACATTTATGAGATGTATTGAAAAGTTTCAAAAAGAAAATAAAAAAATATATTTCTAATAATAAACTATATACATTTATAAAATGTGTTGAAAAGTTTAAAATTTAAACAAAATATATTTCTAATGATAAACTATATACATTTATGAGATGTGTTGAAAAGTTTCATAATCAAAAAATATATTTCTAATGATAAACTAGATACATTTATGAAATGTGTTGAAAAGTTTGACAAAGAAAATCAAAAAATATATTTCTAGTGATAATCTACCAGTAGATACATTTATGAAATGTGTTGAAAAGTTTCAAAATCAAAAAATATATTTCTAATGATAAACTAGATACATTTATGAAATGTGTTGAAAAGTTTGGAAAAGAAAATCAAAAAATATATTTCTAGTGATAAATTAGATACATTTATGAAATATGTTGAAAAGTTTGAACAAGAAAATAAAAATAAAATATTTCTAATGAGAATCTACCGGTAGATACATTTATGAGATGTATTGAAAAGTTTGAACAAGAAAATAAAAAAATATATTTCTAATAATAAACTATATACATTTATGAAATGTGTTGAAAAGTTTGGAAAAGAAAATCAAAAAATATATTTCTAGTGATAAACTAGATACATTTATGAAATATGTTGAAAAGTTTGAAAAAGAAAATGAAAAGATATATTTCTAGTGATAATCTACCGGTAGATACATTTATGAGATGTATTGAAAAGTTTGAAAAAGAATATAAAAAAATATATTTCTAATAATAAACTATATACATTTATGAAATGTGTTGAAATGTTTGAAAAAGAAAATAAAAAGATGTATTTCTAGTGATCATCTACCGGTATATACATTTATGAGATGTGTTGAAAAGAGTGAAAAAGAAAAGAAAAAAATATATTTCTAATGAGAAACTACCGGTAGATACATTTATGAGATGTGTTGAAAAGTTTGAAAAAGAAAATCAAAAAATATATTTCTAATGATAAACTAGATACATTTATGAAATGTGTTGAAAAGTTTGAAAAAGAAAATAAAAAAATATATTTCTAGTGATAAACTAGATACATTTATGAAATGTGTTGAAAAGTTTGAAAATGATAAAAATATATTTCTAGTGATAAACTATATACACTTATGAAATGTGTTGAAAAGTTTGAAAATCATAAAAATATATTTCTTATGATAAACTAGATACATTTATGAAATGTGTTGAAAAGTTTGAAAAAGAAAATGAAAAGATATATTTTTAGTGATAATCTACCGGCAGATACATTTATGAGATGTGTTGAAAAGTTTGAAAAAGAAAATAAAAATTATATTTCTAATGATAAACTATATACATTTATGAAATGTGTGTTTAAAAGTTTGAAAAAGAAAATGAAAAGATATATTTCTAGTGATAATCTACCGGTAGATACATTTATGAGATGTATTGAAAAGTTTGAAAAAGAATATAAAAAAATATATTTCTAATAATAAACTATATACATTTATGAAATGTGTTGAAATGTTTGAAAAAGAAAATAAAAAGATATATTTCTAGTGATCATCTACCGGTATATACATTTATGAGATGTGTTGAAAAGAGTGAAAAAGAAAAGAAAAAAATATATTTCTAATGAGAAACTACAGGTAGATACATTTATGAGATGTGTTGAAAAGTTTGAAAAAGAAAATCATAAAATATATTTCTAATAATAAACTACTGGTATCATTAATAAAGAAATAATAAACAAATGTATCATTTATGAAATGTGTTGAAAAGTTTCAAAATCAAAAAATATATTTCTAATGATAAATTAGATACGTTTATGAAATGTGTTGAAAAGTTTGAAAAAGAAAATCAAAAAATAAATTTCTATTGATACAATATATACACTTATGAAATGTGTTGAAAAGTTTGAATATCAAAAAAATATATTTCTAGTGATAAACTATATACATTTATGAAATATGTTGAAAAGTTTGAACAAGAAAATAAAATTAAAATATTTCTAATGAGAATCTACCGGTAGATACATTTATGAGATGTATTGAAAAGTTTGAAAAAGAAAATCAAAAAATATATTTCAAATAATAAACTACTGGTATATTTCTAGTGATAATCTACCAGTAGATACATTTATGAGATGTGTTGAATAGTTTCATAATCAAAAAATATATTTCTAATGATAAACTAGATACATTTATGAGATGTATTGAAAAGTTTGAAAAAGAAAATAAAAAAATATATTTCTAATAATAAACTACTGGTAGATACATTTATGAAATGTGTTGAAAAGTTTCAAAATTAAAAAATATATTTCTAATGATAAACTAGATACATTTATGATATGTGTAGAAAAGTTTGAAAAAGAAAATAAAAAATATATTTCTAATGATAAACTATATACATTTATGAATCGTGTTGAAAAGTTTCAAAATCAAAGAAATAAATTTCTATTGATACACTATATACACTTATGAAATGTGTTGAAAAGATTGAAAATCATAAAAATATATTTCTAATGATAAACTAGATACATTTATGAAATGTGTTGAAAAGTTTGAAAAAGATAATAAAAATTATATTTCTAATGATAAACTATATACATTTATGAAATGTGTGTTTAAAAGTTTGAAAAAGAAAATGAAAAGATATATTTCTAGTGATAATCTACCGGTAGATACATTTATGAGATGTATTGAAAAGTTTGAAAAAGAAAATAAAAAAATATATTTCTAATAATAAACTATATACATTTATGAAATGTGTTGAAAAGTTTAAAATTTAAACAAAATATATTTCTAATGATAAACTATATACATTTATGAGATGTGTTGAAAAGTTTCATAATCAAAAAATATATTTCTAATGATAAACTAGATACATTTATGAAATGTGTTGAAAAGTTTGACAAAGAAAATCAAAAAATATATTTCTAGTGATAATCTACCAGTAGATACATTTATGAAATGTGTTGAAAAGTTTCAAAATCAAAAAATATATTTCTAATGATAAACTAGATACATTTATGAAATGTGTTGAAAAGTTTGGAAAAGAAAATCAAAAAATATATTTCTAGTGATAAACTAGATACATTTATGAAATATGTTGAAAAGTTTGAACAAGAAAATAAAAATAAAATATTTCTAATGAGAATCTACCGGTAGATACATTTATAAGATGTATTGAAAAGTTTGAAAAAGAAAATAAAAAAATATATTTCTAATAATAAACTATATACATTTATGAAATGTGTTGAAAAGTTTGGAAAAGAAAATCAAAAAATATATTTCTAGTGATAAACTAGATACATTTATGAAATATGTTGAAAAGTTTGAAAAAGAAAATGAAAAGATATATTTCTAGTGATAATCTACCGGTAGATACATTTATGAGATGTATTGAAAAGTTTGAAAAAGAATATAAAAAAATATATTTCTAATAATAAACTATATATATTTATGAAATGTGTTGAAATGTTTGAAAAAGAAAATAAAAAGATATATTTCTAGTGATCATCTACCGGTATATACATTTATGAGATGTGTTGAAAAGAGTGAAAAAGAACAGAAAAAAATATATTTCTAATGAGAAACTACCGGTAGATACATTTATGAGATGTGTTGAAAAGTTTGAAAAAGAAAATCAAAAAATATATTTCTAATGATAAACTAGATACATTTATGAAATGTGTTGAAAAGTTTGAAAAAGAAAATAAAAAAATATATTTCTAGTCATAAACTAGATACATTTATGAAATGTGTTGAAAAGTTTGAAAATAAAAAAAATATATTTCTAGTGATAAACTATATACACTTATGAAATGTGTTGAAAAGTTTGAAAATCATAAAAATATATTTCTTATGATAAACTAGATACATTTATGAAATGTGTTGAAAAGTTTGAAAAAGAAAATAAACAAATATATTTCAAAAGATAAACTAGATACATTTATGAAATGTGTTGAAAAGTTTGACAAAGAAAATCAAAAAATATATTTCTAGTGATAATCTACCAGTAGATACATTTATGAGATGTGTTGAAAAGTTTAATAATCAAAAATATATTTCTAGTGATAAACTACTGGTAGATACATTTATGAGATGTGTTGAAAAGTCTGAAAAAGAAAATCAAAAATTATATTTCTAGTGATAAACTACCGGTAGATACATTTATGAGAAGTGTTGAAAAGTTTCAAAATAAAAAAATACATTTTTAATGATAAACTACAAGTAGCTACATTTATGAAATGTGTTGAAAAGTTTGAAAAAGAAAATAAAAAATATATTTCTAGTGATAAACTATATACATTTATAAAATATGTTGAAAAGTTTGAACAAGAAAATAAAAAAAATATATTTCTAATGATAAACTATATACATTTATGAAATGTGTTGAAAAGTTTGAAAAAGAAAATGAAAAGATATATTTCTAGTGATAATCTACTGGTAGATACATTTATGAGATGTATTGAAAAGTTTGAAAAAGAAAATCAAAAAATATATTTCTAATAATAAACTACTGGTATCATTAATAAAGAAATAATAAACAAATGTATCATTTATGAAATGTGTTGAAAAGTTTCAAAATCAAAAAAATATATTTCTAATGATAAATTAGATACGTTTATGAAATGTGTTGAAAAGTTTGAAAAAGAAAATCAAAAAATAAATTTCTATTGATACAATATATACACTTATGAAATGTGTTGAAAAGTTTGAATATCAAAAAAATATATTTCTAGTGATAAACTATATACATTTATGAAATGTGTTGAAAAGTTTGAAAAAGAAAATGAAAAGATATATTTCTAGTGATAATCTACCAGTAGATACATTTATGAGATGTATTGAAATGTATGAAAAAGAAAATCAAAAAAAATATTTCTAATGATAAACTATATACATTTATGAAATGTGTTGAAAAGTTTGAAAAAGAAAATAAAAAGATATATTTCTAGTGATCATCTATCGGTAGATACATTTATGAGATGTGTTAAAAAGATTTAAAAAAAGAAAATAAAAAAATATATTTCTAATGAGAAACTACCGGTAGATACACTTATGAAATGTGTTGAAAAGTTTGAAAATCAAAAAAAATATATTTCTAATGATAAACTATATACATTTATGAAATGTGTTGAAAAGTTTGAATAAGAAAATAATAAAAATATATTTATAATGATAAACTATATATATTTATGACATGTGTTGAAAAGTTTGAAAAAGAAAATGAAAAGATATATTTCTAGTGATAATCTACCGGTAGATACATTTATGAGATGTGTTGAAAAGTTTGAATTAGAAAATAAAAAAATATATTTCTAATAATAAACTACTGGTAGATACATTTATGAAATGTGTTAATAAGTTTGAAAAAGAAAATAAAAAAATATATTTCTAATCATAAACTAGATATATTTATGAGATGTGTTGAAAAGATTGAAAAAGAAAATAAAAAATATATTTCTAATGATAAACTAGATACATTGCTGAAATGTGTAAAAAATTTCAAAATCAAAGAAATATTTTTCTAATGATAAATGAGATGCATTTATGAAATGTGTTGAAAAGTTTGAACAAGAAAATAAAATAAAAATATTTCTAATGACAAACTATATACATTTATGAAATGTGTTGAAAAGTTTGAAAAAGAAAATCAAAAAATATATTTCTAATGATAAACTAGATACATTTATGAGATGTGTTGAAAAGTTTGAAAAAGAAAATCAAAAAATATATTTCTAATGATAAACTAGATACATTTATGAAATGTGTTGAAAAGTTTGAAATTTAAAAAAAATATATTTCTAATGATAAACTAGATACATTTATGAAATATGTTGAAAAGTTTCAAAATCAAAAAAATATATTTCTAATGATAAAAACTAGATACATTTATGAAATGTGTTGAAAAGTTTGGAAAAGAAAATCAAAAAATATATTTCTAGTGATAAAATAATACATTATGAAATATGTTAAAAAGTTTGAACAAGAAAATTAAAAAAATATATTTCTAATGATAAACTATATACATTTATGAAATGTTTTGAAAATTTTGAAAAAGAAAATGAAAAGATATGTTTCTAGTGATAAACTACCAATAGATACATTTATGAGATGTATTGAAAAGTTTGAAAAAGAAAATCAAAAAATATATTTCTAATGATAAACTAGATACATTTATGAGATGTATTGAAAAGTTTGAAAAAGAAAATCAAAAAATATATTTCTAATAATAAACTACTGGTATCATTAATAAAGAAATAATAAACAAATGTATCATTTATGAAATGTGTTGAAAAGTTTCAAAATCAAAAAAAAATATTTCTAATGATAAATTAGATACGTTTATGAAATGTGTTGAAAAGTTTAAAAAAGAAAATCAAAAAATAAATTTCTATTGATACAATATATACACTTATGAAATGTGTTGAAGAGTTTGAAAATCAAAAAAATATATTTCTAGTGATAAACTATATACATTTATGAAATGTGTTGAAAAGTTTGAAAAAGAAAATGAAAAGATATATTTCTAGTGATAATCTACAAGTAGATACATTTATGAGATGTATTGAAATGTATGAAAAAGAAAATCAAAAAATATATTTCTAATGATAAACTATATACATTTATGAAATGTGTTGAAAAGTTTGAAAAAGAAAATAAAAAGATATATTTCTAGTGATCATCTATCGGTAGATACATTTATGAGATGTGTTAAAAAGATTTAAAAAAGAAAATAAAAAAATATATTTCTAATGAGAAACTACCGGTAGATACACTTTTGAAATGTGTTGAAAAGTTTGAAAATCAAAAAAAATATATTTCTAATGATAAACTATATACATTTATGAAATGTGTTGAAAAGTTTGAATAAGAAAATAATAAAACAAAAATATTTATAATGATAAACTATATACATTTATGACATGTGTTGAAAAGTTTGAAAAAGAAAATGAAAAGATATATTTCTAGTGATAATCTACCGGTAGATACATTTATAAAATGTGTTGATAAGTTCGAAAAAGAAAATTATAAAATATACTTCTAGTGGAAAACTACCAGTAGATACATTTATGAGATGTCCTGAAATGTTTCAAAATCAAAACCAAAAAAATTTATAAAATAGATACATTTATGAAATGTGTTGAAAAGTTTGAAATTAAAAAAAATATATTTCTAATGTTTGTTTGTTTTTCGTTCGCTCCATTGTAACCATCACGGATATCCGTGCAATTTCCGCCGGGAGCGTGATTACGTTGTGCCACCGTTATGCGCCTTGTAGGCCTAGCACATCCGATTTCGGCATGCCTTGACAATTCGGGTGGGCTACCCTTAGCCTGTGACAGCCTCTATATCTGTCTCCAGACACGCGTAGTGGAGACTCTTCGCCCAGACGATTTTCTTGCTCTTAGTCTGACTCAAACGAGGTGTTCCACTGTCTATGAACTTGCCTCGTGTAATTGGACGTGCTGTGCCTGTGCCCATTGGGTACTGAACCGTTTCTCATCCGTGAGCCTGGTTCCTTAAGGGGAAGAACTCAACAGAGGAGTTGGACCCTGGCTCTTTCGCCCTCTTAGCCGAGGTGTCATTCACCGACATCGTGTACCCCTTGTCCAAGTTCGAGTCTCACACCACGCGTTTGAGAGCAAGGCGTTTTCGAGCTGAGCGTCCTTGTCCCAATAGCGCCTGAGCCCATCAGGTACTGAACCCTTTCTCTCTTCAAGTGTATTTGCGGTGTAGGAAAACTTGACAGTAGAGTTGGGCCAGGGCTAAATCGTTGTCCCTTTTGTGCCTGAGCGAATCGAATACGGAACCCCTTCTCTCTGCAAGTGTACTTCCGGTATAGGAAACATTGACAGTAGAGTTGGGCCAGGACTACCATCGTTGTCCCTTTCTTGCCTACGCCCATTGGGTACAGAACCCTTTCTTTTCGCGAGCATATATCCGGTTTAGGAAGGCTCGACATTAGAGTTACATTAGAGTTGGGTTAGGTCTTCTTGCTTTACCAAATGCCAGTGGATGGGTCTGGGTCTCTGCCTGTAAGGAACTCAGGTAACTAGAAGCCCGTCTCGAGCTGACGGAGCTTGTAGCTCCCCCTTTCCTAGGGACTTTTCACTTTCTATTTGCAGTTCGCGCTGCCCTCTAGCGCTGTTCTGCCCTTTCATTGTTTCATTGTACTCGGTATGAAATCTATGTCTCTCGCCATGTATCTACCTTTACGTGCATTTTACATTGGCCGCCCCTCCAATGATCGGACTGGACTGACTAGCTTCACTGTATGTCGACAGTGTCGCTATATGTGGTGATGCTGGTGGTGTCGGAGATATGTCTGTCCGTGTGCAGGCAAATCTCTTTCCATCTGCTACCTCCACATTTTCGGACACGATCCCCAAATGATTTGGCCAGAATCAGCTCGAGCTGCTGTATTTCTGTTTCCAGGGTGCACCGCGTGGAGGTACATTTGGGATCTTGGTTATCTGCTAACCCTGGGTCCGCCTAGAGCACTGCATTTCCTTTGCACCCCATATTTCTAATGATAAACTAGATACATTTATGAAATGTGCTGAAAAGTTTGGAAAATAAAATAAAAAAATATATTTCTAGTGATAAACTATATACATTTATTAAATATGTTGAAAAGTTTGAATAAGAAAATAATAAAACAAAAATATTTATAATGATAAACTATATACATTTATGACATGTGTTGAAAAGTTTGAAAAAGAAAATGAAAAGATATATTTCTAGTGATAAACTAATACATTATGAAATATGTTGAAAAGTTTGAACAAGAAAATTTAAAAAATATATTTCTAAATACATTTATGAAATGTTTTGAAAAGTTTAAAAAAGAAAATGAAAAGATATGTTTCTAGTGATAAACTACCAATAGATACATTTATGAGATGTATTGAAAAGTTTGAAAAAGAAAATAAAAAAATATATTTCTAATGATAAACTAGATACATTTATGAGATGTATTGAAAAGTTTGAAAAAGAAAATCAAAAAATATATTTCTAATAATAAACTACTGGTATCATTAATAAAGAAATAATAAACAAATGTATCATTTATGAAATGTGTTGAAAAGTTTCAAAATCAAAAAAAAATATTTCTAATGATAAATTAGATACGTTTATGAAATGTGTTGAAAAGTTTGAAAAAGAAAATCAGAAAATAAATTTCTATTGATACAATATATACACTTATGAAATGTGTTGAAAAGTTTGAAAATCAAAAAAATATATTTCTAGTGATAAACTATATACATTTATGAAATGTGTTGAAAAGTTTGAAAAAGAAAATAAAAAGATATATTTCTAGTGATCATCTATCGGTAGATACATTTATGAGATGTGTTAAAAAGATTTAAAAAAGAAAATAAAAAAATATATTTCTAATGAGAAACTACCGGTAGATACACTTATGAAATGTGTTGAAAAGTTTGAAAATCAAAAAAAATATATTTCTAATGATAAACTATATACATTTATGAAATGTGTTGAAAAGTTTGAATAAGAAAATAATAAAAAAATATTTATAATGATAAACTATATACATTTATGAAATGTGTTGAAAAGTTTGAAAAAGAAAATGAAAAGATATATTTCTAGTGATAATCTACCGGTAGATACATTTATGAGATGTGTTGAAAAGTTTGAAATAGAAAATAAAAAAATATATTTCTAATCATAAACTAGATATATTTATGAGATGTGTTGAAAAGATTGAAAAAGAAAATAAAAAAATATATTTCTAATGATAAACTAGATACATTGCTGAAATGTGTAAAAAATTTCAAAATCAAAGAAATATTTTTCTAATGATAAATGAGATGCATTTATGAAATGTGTTGAAAAGTTTGAACAAAAAAATAAAATAAAAATATTTCTAATGACAAACTATATACATTTATGAAATGTGTTGAAAAGTTTGAAAAAGAAAATAAAAAAATATATTTCTAATGAGAAACTACCGGTAGATACATTTATGAGATGTGTTGAAAAGTTTGAAAAAGAAAATCAAAAAATATATTTCTAATGATAAACTATATACACTTATGAAATGTGTTGAAAAGTTTGAAAATCAAAAAAAATATATTTCTAATGATAAACTATATACATTTATGAAATGTGTTGAAAAGTTTGAAAAAGAAAATAAAAAGATATATTTCTAGTGATCATCTATCGGTAGATACATTTATGAGATGTGTTAAAAAGATTTAAAAAAGAAAATAAAAAAATATATTTCTAATGAGAAACTATATACATTTATGAAATGTGTTGAAAATTTTGGAAAAGAAAATCAAAAAATATATTTCTAGTGATAAACTAATACATTATGAAATATGTTGAAAAGTTTGAACAAGAAAATTTAAAAAATATATTTCTAATGATAAACTATATACATTTATGAAATGTTTTGAAAAGTTTGAAAAAGAAAATGAAAAGATATGTTTCTAGTGATAAACTACCAATAGATACATTTATGAGATGTATTGAAAAGTTTGAAAAAGAAAATCAAAAAATATATTTCTAATGATAAACTAGATACATTTATGAGATGTATTGAAAAGTTTGAAAAAGAAAATCAATAAATATATTTCTAATAATAAACTACTGGTATCATTAATAAAGAAATAATAAACAAATGTATCATTTATGAAATGTGTTGAAAAGTTTCAAAATCAAAAAAAAATATTTCTAATGATAAATTAGATACGTTTATGAAATGTGTTGAAAAGTTTGAAAAATAAAATCAAAAAATAAATTTCTATTGATACAATATATACACTTATGAAATGTGTTGAAAAGTTTGAAAATCAAAAAAATATATTTCTAGTGATAAACTATATACATTTATGAAATGTGTTGAAAAGTTTGAAAAAGAAAATAAAAAGATATATTTCTAGTGATCATCTATCGGTAGATACATTTATGAGATGTGTTAAAAAGATTTAAAAAAGAAAATAAAAAAATATATTTCTAATGATAAACTATATACACTTATGAAATGTGTTGAAAAGTTTGAAAATCAAAAAAAAATATATTTCTAATGATAAACTATATACATTTATGAAATGTGTTGAAAAGTTTGAATAAGAAAATAATAAAAAAATATTTATAATGATAAACTATATACATTTATGAAATGTGTTGAAAAGTTTGAAAAAGAAAATGAAAAGATATATTTCTAGTGATAATCTACCGGTAGATACATTTATGAGATGTGTTGAAGAGAATGAAAAAGAAAATTAAAAAAAATATTTCTAATTATAAACTACTTGTAGATACATTTATGAGATGTGTTGACAAGTTTGAAAATAAAAAAATATATTTCTAGTGATAAACTAGATACATTTATGAAATATGTTGAAAAGTTTCAAAATCAAAAAAATATATTTCTAATGATAAAAACTAGATACATTTATGAAATGTGTTGAAAAGTTTGGAAAAGAAAATCAAAAAATATATTTCTAGTGATAAACTAATACATTATGAAATATGTTGAAAAGTTTGAACAAGAAAATGAAAAGATATGTTTCTAGTGATAAACTACCAATAGATACATTTATGAGATGTATTGAAAAGTTTGAAAAAGAAAATCAAAAAATATATTTCTAATAATAAACTACTGGTATCATTAATAAAGAAATAATAAACAAATGTATCATTTATGAAATGTGTTGAAAAGTTTCAAAATAAAAAAAAAATATTTCTAATGATAAATTAGATACGTTTATGAAATGTGTTGAAAAGTTTGAAAAATAAAATCAAAAAAAAAATTTCTATTGATACAATATATACACTTATGAAATGTGTTGAAAAGTTTGAAAATCAAAAAAATATATTTCTAGTGATAAACTATATACATTTATGAAATGTGTTGAAAAGTTTGAAAAAGAAAATGAAAAGATATATTTCTAGTGATAATCTACAAGTAGATACATTTATGAGATGTATTGAAATGTATGAAAAAGAAAATTAAAAAATATATTTCTAATAATAAACTACTGGTAGATACATTTATGAAATGTGTTGATAAGTTTGAAAAAGAAAATAAAAAAATATATTTCTAATCATAAACTAGATATATTTATGAGATGTGTTGAAAAGATTGAAAATCAAAAAAAAATATTTCTAATGATAAAAACTAGATACATTTATGAAATGTGTTGAAGAGAATGAAAAAGAAAATAAAAAAAAATATTTCTAATTATAAACTTATTGTAGATACATTTATGAGATGTGTTGACAAGTTTGAAAATAAAAAAATATATTTCTAGTGATAAACTAGATACATTTATGAAATATGTTGAAAAGTTTCAAAATCAAAAAAATATATTTCTAATGATAAAAACTAGATACATTTATGAAATGTGTTGAAAAGTTTGGAAAAGAAAATCAAAAAATATATTTCTAGTGATAAACTACTACATTATGAAATATGTTGAAAAGTTTGAACAAGAAAATGTAAAAAATATATTTCTAATGATAAACTATATACATTTATGAAATGTTTTGAAAAGTTTGAACAAGAAAATGAAAAGATATGTTTCTAGTGATAAACTACCAATAGATACATTTATGAGATGTATTGAAAAGTTTGAAAAAGAAAATCAAAAAATATATTTCTAATGATAAACTAGATACATTTATGAGATGTATTGAAAAGTTTGAAAAAGAAAATCAAAAAATATATTTCTAATAATAAACTACTGGTATCATTAATAAAGAAATAATAAACAAATGTATCATTTATGAAATGTGTTGAAAAGTTTCAAAATCAAAAAAAAATATTTCTAATGATAAATTAGATACGTTTATGAAATGTGTTGAAAAGTTTAAAAAATAAAATCAAAAAATAAATTTCTATTGATACAATATATACACTTATGAAATGTGTTGAAAAGTTTGAAAATCAAAAAAATATATTTCTAGTGATAAACTATATACATTTATGAAATGTGTTGAAAAGTTTGAAAAAGAAAATGAAAAGATATATTTCTAGTGATAATCTACAAGTAGATACATTTATGAGATGTATTGAAATGTATGAAAAAGAAAATTAAAAAATATATTTCTAATGATAAACTACCGGTAGATACATTTATGAGATGTGTTGAAAAGTTTGAAAAAGAAAATCAAAAAATATATTTCTAATGATAAACTATATACACTTATGAAATGTGTTGAAAAGTTTGAAAATCAAAAAAAATATATTTCTAATGATAAACTATATACATTTATGAAATGTGTTGAAAAGTTTGAATAAGAAAATAATAAAAATATATTTATAATGATAAACTATATACATTTATGAAATGTGTTGAAAAGTTTGAAAAAGAAAATGAAAAGATATATTTCTAGTGATAATCTACCGGTAGATACATTTATGAGATGTGTTGAAGAGAATGAAAAAGAAAATAAAAAAAAATATTTCTAATTATAAACTACTTGTAGATACATTTATGAGATGTGTTGACAAGTTTGAAAATAAAAAAATATATTTCTAGTGATAAACTAGATACATTTATGAAATATGTTGAAAAGTTTCAAAATCAAAAAAATATATTTCTAATGATAAAAACTAGATACATTTATGAAATGTGTTGAAAAGTTTGAAAATCAAAAAAAATATATTTCTAATGATAAACTATATACATTTATGAAATGTGTTGAAAAGTTTGAATAAGAAAATAATAAAAAGATATTTATAATGATAAACTATATACATTTATGAAATGTGTTGAAAAGTTTGAAAAAGAAAATAAAAAGATATATTTCTAGTGATCATCTATCGGTAGATACATTTATGAGATGTGTTAAAAAGATTTAAAAAAGAAAATAAAAAAATATATTTCTAATGATAAACTATATACACTTATGAAATGTGTTGAAAAGTTTGAAAATCAAAAAAAAATATATTTCTAATGATAAACTATATACATTTATGAAATGTGTTGAAAAGTTTGAATAAGAAAATAATAAAAAAATATTTATAATGATAAACTATATACATTTATGAAATGTGTTGAAAAGTTTGAAAAAGAAAATGAAAAGATATATTTCTAGTGATAATCTACCGGTAGATACATTTATGAGATGTGTTGAAGAGAATGAAAAAGAAAATTAAAAAAAATATTTCTAATTATAAACTACTTGTAGATACATTTATGAGATGTGTTGACAAGTTTGAAAATAAAAAAATATATTTCTAGTGATAAACTAGATACATTTATGAAATATGTTGAAAAGTTTCAAAATCAAAAAAATATATTTCTAATGATAAAAACTAGATACATTTATGAAATGTGTTGAAAAGTTTGGAAAAGAAAATCAAAAAATATATTTCTAGTGATAAACTAATACATTATGAAATATGTTGAAAAGTTTGAACAAGAAAATGAAAAGATATGTTTCTAGTGATAAACTACCAATAGATACATTTATGAGATGTATTGAAAAGTTTGAAAAAGAAAATCAAAAAATATATTTCTAATAATAAACTACTGGTATCATTAATAAAGAAATAATAAACAAATGTATCATTTATGAAATGTGTTGAAAAGTTTCAAAATCAAAAAAAAATATTTCTAATGATAAATTAGATACGTTTATGAAATGTGTTGAAAAGTTTGAAAAATAAAATCAAAAAATAAATTTCTATTGATACAATATATACACTTATGAAATGTGTTGAAAAGTTTGAAAATCAAAAAAATATATTTCTAGTGATAAACTATATACATTTATGAAATGTGTTGAAAAGTTTGAAAAAGAAAATAAAAAGATATATTTCTAGTGATCATCTATCGGTAGATACATTTATGAGATGTGTTAAAAAGATTTAAAAAAGAAAATAAAAAAATATATTTCTAATGAGAAACTACTGGTAGATACATTTATGAAATGTGTTGATAAGTTTGAAAAAGAAAATAAAAAAATATATTTCTAATCATAAACTAGATATATTTATGAGATGTGTTGAAAAGATTGAAAATCAAAAAAATATATTTCTAATGATAAAAACTAGATACATTTATGAAATGTGTTGAAGAGAATGAAAAAGAAAATAAAAAAAAATATTTCTAATTATAAACTTATTGTAGATACATTTATGAGATGTGTTGACAAGTTTGAAAATAAAAAATATATATTTCTAATGATAAAAACTAGATACATTTATGAAATGTGTTGAAAAGTGTGGAAAAGAAAATCAAAAAATATATTTCTAGTGATAAACTACTACATTATGAAATATGTTGAAAAGTTTGAACAAGAAAATTTAAAAAATATATTTCTAATGATAAACTATATACATTTATGAAATGTTTTGAAAAGTTTGAACAAGAAAATGAAAAGATATGTTTCTAGTGATAAACTACCAATAGATACATTTATGAGATGTATTGAAAAGTTTGAAAAAGAAAATCAAAAAATATATTTCTAATGATAAACTACCAATAGATACATTTATGAGATGTATTGAAAAGTTTGAAAAAGAAAATCAAAAAATATATTTCTAATAATAAAATACTGGTATCATTAATAAAGAAATAATAAACAAATGTATCATTTATGAAATGTGTTGAAAAGTTTCAAAATCAAAAAAAAATATTTCTAATGATAAATTAGACACGTTTATGAAATGTGTTGAAAAGTTTGAAAAATAAAATCAAAAAATAAATTTCTATTGATACAATATATACACTTATGAAATGTGTTGAAAAGTTTGAAAATCAAAAAAATATATTTCTAGTGATAAACTATATACATTTATGAAATGTGTTGAAAAGTTTGAAAAAGAAAATGAAAAGATATATTTCTAGTGATAATCTACAAGTAGATACATTTATGAGATGTATTGAAATGTATGAAAAAGAAAATTAAAAAATATATTTCTAATGATAAACTATATACATTTATGAAATGTGTTGAAAAGTTTGAATAAGAAAATAATAAAAAAATATTTATAATGATAAACTATATACATTTATGACATGTGTTGAAAAGTTTGAAAAAGAAAATGAAAAGATATATTTCTAGTGATCATCTATCGGTAGATACATTTATGAGATGTGTTAAAAATATTTTAAAAAGAAAATAAAAAAATATATTTCTAATGAGAAACTACCGGTAGATACATTTATGAGATGTGTTGAAAAGTTTGAAAAAGAAAATCAAAAAATATATTTCTAATGATAAACTATATACACTTATGAAATGTGTTGAAAAGTTTGAAAATCAAAAAAAATATATTTCTAATGATAAACTATATACATTTATGAAATGTGTTGAAAAGTTTGAATAAGAAAATAATAAAAAAATATTTATAATGATAAACTATATACATTTATGAAATGTGTTGAAAAGTTTGAAAAAGAAAATGAAAAGATATATTTCTAGTGATAATCTACCGGTAGATACATTTATGAGATGTGTTGAAGAGAATGAAAAAGAAAATAAAAAAAAATATTTCTAATTATAAACTACTTGTAGATACATTTATGAGATGTGTTGACAAGTTTGAAAATAAAAAAATATATTTCTAGTGATAAACTAGATACATTTATGAAATATGTTGAAAAATTTCAAAATCAAAAAAATATATTTCTAATGATAAAAACTAGATACATTTATGAAATGTGTTGAAAAGTTTGGAAAAGAAAATCAAAAAATATATTTCTAGTGATAAACTAATACATTATGAAATATGTTGAAAAGTTTGAACAAGAAAATTTAAAAAATATATTTCTAATGATAAACTATATACATTTATGAAATGTTTTGAAAAGTTTGAAAAAGAAAATGAAAAGATATATTTCTAATGAGAAACTACCGGTAGATACATTTATGAGATGTGTTGAAAAGTTTGAAAAAGAAAATCAAAAAATATATTTCTAATAATAAACTACTGGTATCATTAATAAAGAAATAATAAACAAATGTATCATTTATGAAATGTGTTGAAAAGTTTCAAAATCAAAAAAAAATATTTCTAATGATAAATTAGATACGTTTATGAAATGTGTTGAAAAGTTTGAAAAAGAAAATCAAAAAATAAATTTCTATTGATACAATATATACACTTATGAAATGTGTTGAAAAGTTTGAAAATCAAAAAAATATATTTCTAGTGATAAACTATATACATTTATGAAATGTGTTGAAAAGTTTGAAAAAGAAAATAAAAAGATATATTTCTAGTGATCATCTATCGGTAGATACATTTATGAGATGTGTTAAAAAGATTTAAAAAAGAAAATAAAAAAATATATTTCTAATGAGAAACTACTGGTAGATACATTTATGAAATGTGTTGATAAGTTTGAAAAAGAAAATAAAAAAATATATTTCTAATCATAAACTAGATATATTTATGAGATGTGTTGAAAAGATTGAAAATCAAAAAAATATATTTCTAATGATAAAAACTAGATACATTTATGAAATGTGTTGAAGAGAATGAAAAAGAAAATAAAAAAAAATATTTCTAATTATAAACTTATTGTAGATACATTTATGAGATGTGTTGACAAGTTTGAAAATAAAAAATATATATTTCTAATGATAAAAACTAGATACATTTATGAAATGTGTTGAAAAGTGTGGAAAAGAAAATCAAAAAATATATTTCTAGTGATAAACTACTACATTATGAAATATGTTGAAAAGTTTGAACAAGAAAATTTAAAAAATATATTTCTAATGATAAACTATATACATTTATGAAATGTTTTGAAAAGTTTGAACAAGAAAATGAAAAGATATGTTTCTAGTGATAAACTACCAATAGATACATTTATGAGATGTATTGAAAAGTTTGAAAAAGAAAATCAAAAAATATATTTCTAATGATAAACTACCAATAGATACATTTATGAGATGTATTGAAAAGTTTGAAAAAGAAAATCAAAAAATATATTTCTAATAATAAACTACTGGTATCATTAATAAAGAAATAATAAACAAATGTATCATTTATGAAATGTGTTGAAAAGTTTCAAAATCAAAAAAAAATATTTCTAATGATAAATTAGACACGTTTATGAAATGTGTTGAAAAGTTTGAAAAATAAAATCAAAAAATAAATTTCTATTGATACAATATATACACTTATGAAATGTGTTGAAAAGTTTGAAAATCAAAAAAATATATTTCTAGTGATAAACTATATACATTTATGAAATGTGTTGAAAAGTTTGAAAAAGAAAATGAAAAGATATATTTCTAGTGATAATCTACAAGTAGATACATTTATGAGATGTATTGAAATGTATGAAAAAGAAAATTAAAAAATATATTTCTAATGATAAACTATATACATTTATGAAATGTGTTGAAAAGTTTGAATAAGAAAATAATAAAAAAATATTTATAATGATAAACTATATACATTTATGACATGTGTTGAAAAGTTTGAAAAAGAAAATGAAAAGATATATTTCTAGTGATCATCTATCGGTAGATACATTTATGAGATGTGTTAAAAATATTTTAAAAAGAAAATAAAAAAATATATTTCTAATGAGAAACTACCGGTAGATACATTTATGAGATGTGTTGAAAAGTTTGAAAAAGAAAATCAAAAAATATATTTCTAATGATAAACTATATACACTTATGAAATGTGTTGAAAAGTTTGAAAATCAAAAAAAATATATTTCTAATGATAAACTATATACATTTATGAAATGTGTTGAAAAGTTTGAATAAGAAAATAATAAAAAAATATTTATAATGATAAACTATATACATTTATGAAATGTGTTGAAAAGTTTGAAAAAGAAAATGAAAAGATATATTTCTAGTGATAATCTACCGGTAGATACATTTATGAGATGTGTTGAAGAGAATGAAAAAGAAAATAAAAAAAAATATTTCTAATTATAAACTACTTGTAGATACATTTATGAGATGTGTTGACAAGTTTGAAAATAAAAAAATATATTTCTAGTGATAAACTAGATACATTTATGAAATATGTTGAAAAATTTCAAAATCAAAAAAATATATTTCTAATGATAAAAACTAGATACATTTATGAAATGTGTTGAAAAGTTTGGAAAAGAAAATCAAAAAATATATTTCTAGTGATAAACTAATACATTATGAAATATGTTGAAAAGTTTGAACAAGAAAATTTAAAAAATATATTTCTAATGATAAACTATATACATTTATGAAATGTTTTGAAAAGTTTGAAAAAGAAAATGAAAAGATATATTTCTAATGAGAAACTACCGGTAGATACATTTATGAGATGTGTTGAAAAGTTTGAAAAAGAAAATCAAAAAATATATTTCTAATGATAAACTATATACACTTATGAAATGTGTTGAAAAGTTTGAAAATCAAAAAAAATATATTTCTAATGATAAACTATATACATTTATGAAATGTGTTGAAAAGTTTGAATAAGAAAATAATAAAAAAATATTTATAATGATAAACTATATACATTTATGAAATGTGTTGAAAAGTTTGAAAAAGAAAATGAAAAGATATATTTCTAGTGATAATCTACCGGTAGATACATTTATGAGATGTGTTGAAGAGAATGAAAAAGAAAATAAAAAAAAATATTTCTAATTATAAACTACTTGTAGATACATTTATGAGATGTGTTGACAAGTTTGAAAATAAAAAAATATATTTCTAGTGATAAACTAGATACATTTATGAAATATGTTGAAAAATTTCAAAATCAAAAAAATATATTTCTAATGATAAAAACTAGATACATTTATGAAATGTGTTGAAAAGTTTGGAAAAGAAAATCAAAAAATATATTTCTAGTGATAAACTAATACATTATGAAATATGTTGAAAAGTTTGAACAAGAAAATTTAAAAAATATATTTCTAATGATAAACTATATACATTTATGAAATGTTTTGAAAAGTTTGAAAAAGAAAATGAAAAGATATGTTTCTAGTGATAAACTACCAATAGATACATTTATGAGATGTATTGAAAAGTTTGAAAAAGAAAATCAGAAAATATATTTCTAATGATAAACTAGATACATTTATGAGATGTATTGAAAAGTTTGAAAAAGAAAATCAAAAAATATATTTCTAATAATAAACTACTGGTATCATTAATAAAGAAATAATAAACAAATGTATCATTTATGAAATGTGTTGAAAAGTTTCAAAATCAAAAAAAAATATTTCTAATGATAAATTAGATACGTTTATGAAATGTGTTGAAAAGTTTGAAAAAGAAAATCAGAAAATAAATTTCTATTGATACAATATATACACTTATGAAATGTGTTGAAAAGTTTGAAAATCAAAAAAATATATTTCTAGTGATAAACTATATACATTTATGAAATGTGTTGAAAAGTTTGAATAAGAAAATAATAAAAAAATATTTATAATGATAAACTATATACATTTATGAAATGTGTTGAAAAGTTTGAAAAAGAAAATGAAAAGATATATTTCTAGTGATAATCTACCGGTAGATACATTCATGAGATGTGTTGAAGAGAATGAAAAAGAAAATTAAAAAAAATATTTCTAATTATAAACTACTTGTAGATACATTTATGAGATGTGTTGACAAGTTTGAAAATCAAAAAATAAATTTCTATTGATACAATATATACACTTATGAAATGTGTTGTAAAGTTTGAAAATCAAAAAAATATATTTCTAGTGATAAACTATATACATTTATGAAATGTGTTGAAAAGTTTGAAAAAGAAAATGAAAAGATATATTTCTAGTGATAATCTACCGGTAGATACATTTATGAGATGTATTGAAATGTATGAAAAAGAAAATTAAAAAAATATTTCTAATGATAAACTATATACATTTATGAAATGTGTTGAAAAGTTTGAAAAAGAAAATGAAAAGATATATTTCTAGTGATCATCTATCGGTAGATACATTTATGAGATGTGTTAAAAAGATTTAAAAAAGAAAATAAAAAAATATATTTCTAATGAGAAACTACCGGTAGATACACTTATGAAATGTGTTGAAAAGTTTGAAAATCAAAAAAAATATATTTCTAATGATAAACTATATACATTTATGAAATGTGTTGAAAAGTTTGAATAAGAAAATAATAAAAAAATATTTATAATGATAAACTATATACATTTATGAAATGTGTTGAAAAGTTTGAATAAGAAAATAATAAAAAAATATTTATAATGATAAACTATATACATTTATGACATGTGTTGAAAAGTTTTAAAAAGAAAATGAAAAGATATATTTCTAGTGATAATCTACCGGTAGATACATTTATGAGATGTGTTGAAAAGTTTGAAATAGAAAATAAAAAAATATATTTCTAACAATAAACTACTGGTAGACACATTTATGAAATGTGTTGATAAGTTTGAAAAAGAAAATAAAAAAATATATTTCTAATCATAAACTAGATATATTTATGAGATGTGTTGAAAAGATTGAAAAAGAAAATAAAAAAATATATTTCTAATGATAAACTAGATACATTGCTGAAATGTGTAAAAAATTTCAAAATCAAAGAAATATTTTTCTAATGATAAATGAGATGCATTTATGAAATGTGTTAAAAAGATTTAAAAAAGAAAATTAAAAAATATATTTCTAATGAGAAACTACCGGTAGATACATTTATGAGATGTGTTGAAAAGTTTGAAAAAGAAAATCAAAAAATATATTTCTAATGATAAACTATATACACTTATGAAATGTGTTGAAAAGTTTGAAAATCAAAAAAAATATATTTCTAATGATAAACTATATACATTTATGAAATGTGTTGAAAAGTTTGAATAAGAAAATAATAAAAAATATTTATAATGATAAACTATATACATTTATGAAATGTGTTGAAAAGTTTGAAAAAGAAAATGAAAAGATATATTTCTAGTGATAATCTACCGGTAGATACATTTATGAGATGTGTTGAAGAGAATGAAAAAGAAAATAAAAAAAAATATTTCTAATTATAAACTACTTGTAGATACATTTATGAGATGTGTTGACAAGTTTGAAAATAAAAAAATATATTTCTAGTGATAAACTAGATACATTTATGAAATATGTTGAAAAGTTTCAAAATCAAAAAAATATATTTCTAATGATAAAAACTAGATACATTTATGAAATGTGTTGAAAAGTTTGAAAAAGAAAATCAAAAAATAAATTTCTATTGATACAATATATACACTTATGAAATGTGTTGAAAAGTTTGAAAATCAAAAAAATATATTTCTAGTGATAAACTATATACATTTATGAAATGTGTTGAAAAGTTTGAAAAAGAAAATAAAAAGATATATTTCTAGTGATCATCTATCGGTAGATACATTTATGAGATGTGTTAAAAAGATTTAAAAAAGAAAATAAAAAAATATATTTCTAATGAGAAACTACCGGTAGATACACTTATGAAATGTGTTGAAAAGTTTGAAAATAAAAAAAAATATATTTCTAATGATAAACTATATACATTTATGAAATGTGTTGAAAAGTTTGAATAAGAAAATAATAAAAAAATATTTATAATGATAAACTATATACATTTATGACATGTGTTGAAAAGTTTGAAAAAGAAAATGAAAAGATATATTTCTAGTGATAATCTACCGGTAGATACATTTATGAGATGTGTTGAAAAGTTTGAAATAGAAAATAAAAAAATATATTTCTAAAAATAAACTACTGGTAGATACATTTATGAAATGTGTTGATAATTTTGAAAAAGAAAATAAAAAAATATATTTCTAATCATAAACTAGATATATTTATGAGATGTGTTGAAAAGATTGAAAAAGAAAATAAAAAAATATATTTCTAATGATAAACTAGATACATTGCTGAAATGTGTAAAAAATTTCAAAATCAAAGAAATATTTTTCTAATGATAAATGAGATGCATTTATGAAATGTGTTGAAAAGTTTGAACAAGAAAATAAAATAAAAATATTTCTAATGACAAACTATATACATTTATGAAATGTGTTGAAAAGTTTGAAAAAGAAAATAAAAAAATAAATTTCTAATGAGAAACTACCGGTAGATACATTTATGAGATGTGTTGAAAAGTTTGAAAAAGAAAATCAAAAAATATATTTCTAATGATAAACTATATACACTTATGAAATGTGTTGAAAAGTTTGAAAATTTAAAAAAATATATTTCTAATGATAAACTATATACATTTATGAAATGTGTTGAAAAGTTTGAATAAGAAAATAATAAAAAAAATATTTATAATGATAAACTATATACATTTATGAAATGTGTTGAAAAGTTTGAAAAAGAAAATGAAAAGATATATTTCTAGTGATAATCTACCGGTAGATACATTTATGAGATGTGTTGAAGAGAATGAAAAAGAAAATTAAAAAAAAATATTTCTAATTATAAACTACTTGTAGATACATTTATGAGATGTGTTGACAAGTTTGAAAATAAAAAAATATATTTCTAGTGATAAACTAGATACATTTATGAAATATGTTGAAAAGTTTCAAAATCAAAAAAATATATTTCTAATGATAAAAACTAGATACATTTATGAAATGTGTTGAAAAGTTTGGAAAAGAAAATCAAAAAATATATTTCTAGTGATAAACTAATACATTATGAAATATGTTGAAAAGTTTGAACAAGAAAATTTAAAAAATATATTTCTAATGATAAACTATATACATTTATGAAATGTTTTGAAAAGTTTGAAAAAGAAAATCAAAAAATATATTTCTAATAATAAACTACTGGTATCATTAATAAAGAAATAATAAACAAATGTATCATTTATGAGATGTGTTGAAAAGTTTGAAAAAGAAAATCAAAAAATATATTTCTAATGATAAACTATATACACTTATGAAATGTGTTGAAAAGTTTGAAAATCAAAAAAAATATATTTCTAATGATAAACTATATACATTTATGAAATGTGTTGAAAAGTTTGAATAAGAAAATAATAAAAAATATTTATAATGATAAACTATATACATTTATGAAATGTGTTGAAAAGTTTGAAAAAGAAAATGAAAAGATATATTTCTAGTGATAATCTACCGGTAGATACATTTATGAGATGTGTTGAAGAGAATGAAAAAGAAAATAAAAAAAAATATTTCTAATTATAAACTACTTGTAGATACATTTATGAGATGTGTTGACAAGTTTGAAAATAAAAAAATATATTTCTAGTGATAAACTAGATACATTTATGAAATATGTTGAAAAGTTTCAAAATCAAAAAAATATATTTCTAATGATAAAAACTAGATACATTTATGAAATGTGTTGAAAAGTTTGAAAAAGAAAATCAAAAAATAAATTTCTATTGATACAATATATACACTTATGAAATGTGTTGAAAAGTTTGAAAATCAAAAAAATATATTTCTAGTGATAAACTATATACATTTATGAAATGTGTTGAAAAGTTTGAAAAAGAAAATAAAAAGATATATTTCTAGTGATCATCTATCGGTAGATACATTTATGAGATGTGTTAAAAAGATTTAAAAAAGAAAATAAAAAAATATATTTCTAATGAGAAACTACCGGTAGATACACTTATGAAATGTGTTGAAAAGTTTGAAAATAAAAAAAAATATATTTCTAATGATAAACTATATACATTTATGAAATGTGTTGAAAAGTTTGAATAAGAAAATAATAAAAAAATATTTATAATGATAAACTATATACATTTATGACATGTGTTGAAAAGTTTGAAAAAGAAAATGAAAAGATATATTTCTAGTGATAATCTACCGGTAGATACATTTATGAGATGTGTTGAAAAGTTTGAAATAGAAAATAAAAAAATATATTTCTAAAAATAAACTACTGGTAGATACATTTATGAAATGTGTTGATAATTTTGAAAAAGAAAATAAAAAAATATATTTCTAATCATAAACTAGATATATTTATGAGATGTGTTGAAAAGATTGAAAAAGAAAATAAAAAAATATATTTCTAATGATAAACTAGATACATTGCTGAAATGTGTAAAAAATTTCAAAATCAAAGAAATATTTTTCTAATGATAAATGAGATGCATTTATGAAATGTGTTGAAAAGTTTGAACAAGAAAATAAAATAAAAATATTTCTAATGACAAACTATATACATTTATGAAATGTGTTGAAAAGTTTGAAAAAGAAAATAAAAAAATAAATTTCTAATGAGAAACTACCGGTAGATACATTTATGAGATGTGTTGAAAAGTTTGAAAAAGAAAATCAAAAAATATATTTCTAATGATAAACTATATACACTTATGAAATGTGTTGAAAAGTTTGAAAATTTAAAAAAATATATTTCTAATGATAAACTATATACATTTATGAAATGTGTTGAAAAGTTTGAATAAGAAAATAATAAAAAAAATATTTATAATGATAAACTATATACATTTATGAAATGTGTTGAAAAGTTTGAAAAAGAAAATGAAAAGATATATTTCTAGTGATAATCTACCGGTAGATACATTTATGAGATGTGTTGAAGAGAATGAAAAAGAAAATTAAAAAAAAATATTTCTAATTATAAACTACTTGTAGATACATTTATGAGATGTGTTGACAAGTTTGAAAATAAAAAAATATATTTCTAGTGATAAACTAGATACATTTATGAAATATGTTGAAAAGTTTCAAAATCAAAAAAATATATTTCTAATGATAAAAACTAGATACATTTATGAAATGTGTTGAAAAGTTTGGAAAAGAAAATCAAAAAATATATTTCTAGTGATAAACTAATACATTATGAAATATGTTGAAAAGTTTGAACAAGAAAATTTAAAAAATATATTTCTAATGATAAACTATATACATTTATGAAATGTTTTGAAAAGTTTGAAAAAGAAAATCAAAAAATATATTTCTAATAATAAACTACTGGTATCATTAATAAAGAAATAATAAACAAATGTATCATTTATGAGATGTGTTGAAAAGTTTGAAAAAGAAAATCAAAAAATATATTTCTAATGATAAACTATATACACTTATGAAATGTGTTGAAAAGTTTGAAAATCAAAAAAAATATATTTCTAATGATAAACTATATACATTTATGAAATGTGTTGAAAAGTTTGAATAAGAAAATAATAAAAAATATTTATAATGATAAACTATATACATTTATGAAATGTGTTGAAAAGTTTGAAAAAGAAAATGAAAAGATATATTTCTAGTGATAATCTACCGGTAGATACATTTATGAGATGTGTTGAAGAGAATGAAAAAGAAAATAAAAAAAAATATTTCTAATTATAAACTACTTGTAGATACATTTATGAGATGTGTTGACAAGTTTGAAAATAAAAAAATATATTTCTAGTGATAAACTAGATACATTTATGAAATATGTTGAAAAGTTTCAAAATCAAAAAAATATATTTCTAATGATAAAAACTAGATACATTTATGAAATGTGTTGAAAAGTTTGAAAAAGAAAATCAAAAAATAAATTTCTATTGATACAATATATACACTTATGAAATGTGTTGAAAAGTTTGAAAATCAAAAAAATATATTTCTAGTGATAAACTATATACATTTATGAAATGTGTTGAAAAGTTTGAAAAAGAAAATAAAAAGATATATTTCTAGTGATCATCTATCGGTAGATACATTTATGAGATGTGTTAAAAAGATTTAAAAAAGAAAATAAAAAAATATATTTCTAATGAGAAACTACCGGTAGATACACTTATGAAATGTGTTGAAAAGTTTGAAAATAAAAAAAAATATATTTCTAATGATAAACTATATACATTTATGAAATGTGTTGAAAAGTTTGAATAAGAAAATAATAAAAAAATATTTATAATGATAAACTATATACATTTATGACATGTGTTGAAAAGTTTGAAAAAGAAAATGAAAAGATATATTTCTAGTGATAATCTACCGGTAGATACATTTATGAGATGTGTTGAAAAGTTTGAAATAGAAAATAAAAAAATATATTTCTAAAAATAAACTACTGGTAGATACATTTATGAAATGTGTTGATAATTTTGAAAAAGAAAATAAAAAAATATATTTCTAATCATAAACTAGATATATTTATGAGATGTGTTGAAAAGATTGAAAAAGAAAATAAAAAAATATATTTCTAATGATAAACTAGATACATTGCTGAAATGTGTAAAAAATTTCAAAATCAAAGAAATATTTTTCTAATGATAAATGAGATGCATTTATGAAATGTGTTGAAAAGTTTGAACAAGAAAATAAAATAAAAATATTTCTAATGACAAACTATATACATTTATGAAATGTGTTGAAAAGTTTGAAAAAGAAAATAAAAAAATAAATTTCTAATGAGAAACTACCGGTAGATACATTTATGAGATGTGTTGAAAAGTTTGAAAAAGAAAATCAAAAAATATATTTCTAATGATAAACTATATACACTTATGAAATGTGTTGAAAAGTTTGAAAATTTAAAAAAATATATTTCTAATGATAAACTATATACATTTATGAAATGTGTTGAAAAGTTTGAATAAGAAAATAATAAAAAAAATATTTATAATGATAAACTATATACATTTATGAAATGTGTTGAAAAGTTTGAAAAAGAAAATGAAAAGATATATTTCTAGTGATAATCTACCGGTAGATACATTTATGAGATGTGTTGAAGAGAATGAAAAAGAAAATTAAAAAAAAATATTTCTAATTATAAACTACTTGTAGATACATTTATGAGATGTGTTGACAAGTTTGAAAATAAAAAAATATATTTCTAGTGATAAACTAGATACATTTATGAAATATGTTGAAAAGTTTCAAAATCAAAAAAATATATTTCTAATGATAAAAACTAGATACATTTATGAAATGTGTTGAAAAGTTTGGAAAAGAAAATCAAAAAATATATTTCTAGTGATAAACTAATACATTATGAAATATGTTGAAAAGTTTGAACAAGAAAATTTAAAAAATATATTTCTAATGATAAACTATATACATTTATGAAATGTTTTGAAAAGTTTGAAAAAGAAAATCAAAAAATATATTTCTAATAATAAACTACTGGTATCATTAATAAAGAAATAATAAACAAATGTATCATTTATGAAATGTGTTGAAAAGTTTCAAAATCAAAAAAAAATATTTCTAATGATAAATTAGATACGTTTATGAAATGTGTTGAAAAGTTTGAAAAAGAAAATCAAAAAATAAATTTCTATTGATACAATATATACACTTATGAAATGTGTTGAAAAGTTTGAAAATCAAAAAAATATATTTCTAGTGATAAACTATATACATTTATGAAATGTGTTGAAAAGTTTGAAAAAGAAAATAAAAAGATATATTTCTAGTGATCATCTATCGGTAGATACATTTATGAGATGTATTGAAAAGTTTGAAAAAGAAAATCACAAAATATATTTCTAATGATAAACTAGATACATTTATGAGATGAATTGAAAAGTTTGAAAAAGAAAATCAAAAAATATATTTCTAATAATAAACTACTGGTATCATTAATAAAGAAATAATAAACAAATGTATCATTTATGAAATGTGTTGAAAAGTTCCAAAATCAAAAAAAAATATTTCTAATGATAAATTAGATACGTTTATGAAATGTGTTGAAAAGTTTGAAAAATAAAATCGAAAAAATAAATTTCTATTGATACAATATATACACTTATGAAATGTGTTGAAAAGTTTGAAAATCAAAAAAATATATTTCTAGTGATAAACTATATACATTTATGAAATGTGTTGAAAAGTTTGAAAAAGAAAATAAAAAGATATATTTCTAGTGATCATCTATCGGTAGATACATTTATGAGATGTGTTAAAAATATTTAAAAAGAAAATAAAAAAATATATTTCTAATGAGAAACTACCGGTAGATACACTTATGAAATGTGTTGAAAAGTTTGAAAATCAAAAAACATATATTTCTAATGATAAACTATATACATTTATGAAATGTGTTGAAAAGTTTGAATAAGAAAATAATAAAAAAATATTTATAATGATAAACTATATACATTTATGACATGTGTTGAAAAGTTTGAAAAAGAAAATGAAAAGATATATTTCTAGTGATAATCTACCGGTAGATACATTTATGAGATGTGTTGAAAAGTTTGAAATAGAAAATAAAAAAATATATTTCTAATAATAAACTACTGGTAGATACATTTATGAAATGTGTTGATAAGTTTGAAAAAGAAAATAAAAAAATATATTTCTAATCATAAACTAGATATATTTATGAGATGTGTTGAAAAGATTGAAAAAGAAAATAAAAAAATATATTTCTAATGATAAACTAGATACATTGCTGAAATGTGTAAAAAATTTCAAAATCAAAGAAATATTTTTCGAATGATAAATGAGATGCATTTATGAAATGTGTTGAAAAGTTTGAAAAAGAAAATAAAAAGATATATTTCTAGTGATCATCTATCGGTAGATACATTTATGAGATGTATTGAAAAGTTTGAAAAAGAAAATCAAAAAATATATTTCTAATGATAAACTAGATACATTTATGAGATGTATTGAAAAGTTTGAAAAAGAAAATCACAAAATATATTTCTAATAATAAACTACTGGTATCATTAATAAAGAAATAATAAACAAATGTATCATTTATGAAATGTGTTGAAAAGTTTCAAAATCAAAAAAAAATATTTCTAATGATAAATTAGATACGTTTATGAAATGTGTTGAAAAGTTTGAAAAATAAAATCAAAAAATAAATTTCTATTGATACAATATATACACTTATGAAATGTGTTGAAAAGTTTGAAAATCAAAAAAATATATTTCTAGTGATAAACTATATACATTTATGAAATGTGTTGAAAAGTTTGAAAAAGAAAATAAAAAGATATATTTCTAGTGATCATCTATCGGTAGATACATTTATGAGATGTGTTAAAAAGATTTAAAAAGAAAATAAAAAAATATATTTCTAATGAGAAACTACCGGTAGATACACTTATGAAATGTGTTGAAAAGTTTGAAAATCAAAAAAAATATATTTCTAATGATAAACTATATACATTTATGAAATGTGTTGAAAAGTTTGAATAAGAAAATAATAAAAAAATATTTATAATGATAAACTATATACATTTATGACATGTGTTGAAAAGTTTGAAAAAGAAAATGAAAAGATATATTTCTAGTGATAATCTACCGGTAGATACATTTATGAGATGTGTTGAAAAGTTTGAAATAGAAAATAAAAAAATATATTTCTAATAATAAACTACTGGTAGATACATTTATGAAATGTGTTGATAAGTTTGAAAAAGAAAATAAAAAAATAAATTTCTAATGATAAACTAGATACATTTATGAGATGTGTTGAAAAGTTTGAAAAAGAAAATCAAAAAATATATTTCTAATGATAAACTATATACACTTATGAAATGTGTTGAAAAGTTTGAAAATATAAAAAAAATATATTTCTAATGATAAACTATATACATTTATGAAATGTGTTGAAAAGTTTGAATAAGAAAATAATAAAAAAAATATTTATAATGATAAACTATATACATTTATGAAATGTGTTGAAAAGTATGAAAAAGAAAATGAAAAGATATATTTCTAGTGATAATCTACCGGTAGATACATTTATGAGATGTGTTGAAGAGAATGAAAAAGAAAATTAAAAAAAAATATTTCTAATTATAAACTACTTGTAGATACATTTATGAGATGTGTTGACAAGTTTGAAAATAAAAAAATATATTTCTAGTGATAAACTAGATACATTTATGAAATATGTTGAAAAGTTTCAAATGCAAAAAAATATATTTCTAATGATAAAAACTAGATACATTTATGAAATGTGTTGAAAAGTTTGGAAAAGAAATTCAAAAAATATATTTCTAGTGATAAACTAATACATTATGAAATATGTTGAAAAGTTTGAACAAGAAAATTTAAAAAATATATTTCTAATGATAAACTATATACATTTATGAAATGTTTTGAAAAGTTTAAAAAAGAAAATGAAAAGATATGTTTCTAGTGATAAACTACCAATAGATACATTTATGAGATGTATTGAAAAGTTTGAAAAAGAAAATCAAAAAATATATTTCTAATGATAAACTAGATACATTTATGAGATGTATTGAAAAGTTTGAAAAAGAAAATCAAAAAATATATTTCTAATAATAAACTACTGGTATCATTAATAAAGAAATAATAAACAAATGTATCATTTATGAAATGTGTTGAAAAGTTTCAAAATCAAAAAAAAATATTTCTAATGATAAATTAGATACGTTTATGAAATGTGTTGAAAAGTTTGAAAAAGAAAATAAAAAAATAAATTTCTATTGATACAATATATACACTTATGAAATGTGTTGAAAAGTTTGAAAATCAAAAAAATATATTTCTAGTGATAAACTATATACATTTATGAAATGTGTTGAAAAGTTTGAAAAAGAAAATAAAAAGATATATTTCTAGTGATCATCTATCGGTAGATACATTTATGAGATGTATTGAAAAGTTTGAAAAAGAAAATCAAAAAATATATTTCTAATGATAAACTAGATACATTTATGAGATGTATTGAAAAGTTTGAAAAAGAAAATCAAAAAATATATTTCTAATAATAAACTACTGGTATCATTAATAAAGAAATAATAAACAAATGTATCATTTATGAAATGTGTTGAAAAGTTTCAAAATCAAAAAAAAATATTTCTAATGATAAATTAGATACGTTTATGAAATGTGTTGAAAAGTTTGAAAAAGAAAATCAAAAAATAAATTTCTATTGATATAGAAATATATTTTTATATATACACTTATGAAATGTGTTGAAAAGTTTGAAAATCAAAAAAATATATTTCTAGTGATAAACTATATACATTTATGAAATGTGTTGAAAAGTTTGAAAAAGAAAATAAAAAGATATATTTCTAGTGATCATCTATCGGTAGATACATTTATGAGATGTGTTAAAAAGATTTAAAAAAGAAAATAAAAAAATATATTTCTAATGAGAAACAACCAGTAGATACACTTATGAAATGTGTTGAAAAGTTTGAAAATCAAAAAAAATATATTTCTAATGATAAACTATATACATTTATGAAATGTGTTGAAAAGTTTGAATAAGAAAATAATAAAAAAATATTTATAATGATAAACTATATACATTTATGAAATGTGTTGAAAAGTTTGAAAAAGAAAATGAAAAGATATATTTCTAGTGATAATCTACCGGTAGATACATTTATGAGATGTGTTGAAAAGTTTGAAATAGAAAATAAAAAAATATATTTCTAATAATAAACTACTGGTAGATACATTTATGAAATGTGTTGATAAGTTTGAAAAAGAAAATAAAAAAATATATTTCTAATCATAAACTAGATATATTTATGAGATGTGTTGAAAAGATTGAAAAAGAAAATAAAAAAATAAATTTCTAATGATAAACTAGATACATTTATGAGATGTGTTGAAAAGTTTGAAAAAGAAAATCAAAAAATATATTTCTAATGATAAACTATATACACTTATGAAATGTGTTGAAAAGTTTGAAAATATAAAAAAAATATATTTCTAATGATAAACTATATACATTTATGAAATGTGTTGAAAAGTTTGAATAAGAAAATAATAAAAAAAATATTTATAATGATAAACTATATACATTTATGAAATGTGTTGAAAAGTTTGAAAAAGAAAATGAAAAGATATATTTCTAGTGATAATCTACCGGTAGATACATTTATGAGATGTGTTGAAGAGAATGAAAAAGAAAATTAAAAAAAAATATTTCTAATTATAAACTACTTGTAGATACATTTATGAGATGTGTTGACAAGTTTGAAAATAAAAAAATATATTTCTAGTGATAAACTAGATACATTTATGAAATATGTTGAAAAGTTTCAAATGCAAAAAAATATATTTCTAATGATAAAAACTAGATACATTTATGAAATGTGTTGAAAAGTTTGGAAAAGAAAATCAAAAAATATATTTCTAGTGATAAACTAATACATTATGAAATATGTTGAAAAGTTTGAACAAGAAAATTTAAAAAATATATTTCTAATGATAAACTATATACATTTATGAAATGTTTTGAAAAGTTTAAAAAAGAAAATGAAAAGATATGTTTCTAGTGATAAACTACCAATAGATACATTTATGAGATGTATTGAAAAGTTTGAAAAAGAAAATCAAAAAATATATTTCTAATGATAAACTAGATACATTTATGAGATGTATTGAAAAGTTTGAAAAAGAAAATCAAAAAATATATTTCTAATAATAAACTACTGGTATCATTAATAAAGAAATAATAAACAAATGTATCATTTATGAAATGTGTTGAAAAGTTTCAAAATCAAAAAAAAATATTTCTAATGATAAATTAGATAAGTTTATGAAATGTGTTGAAAAGTTTGAAAAATAAAATCAAAAAATAAATTTCTATTGATACAATATATACACTTATGAAATGTGTTGAAAAGTTTGAAAATCAAAAAAATATATTTCTAGTGATAAACTATATACATTTATGAAATGTGTTGAAAAGTTTGAAAAAGAAAATAAAAAGATATATTTCTAGTGAGAAACTACCGGTAGATACACTTATGAAATGTGTTGAAAAGTTTAAAAATCAAAAAAAATATATTTCTAATGATAAACTATATACATTTATGAAATGTGTTGAAAAGTTTGAATAAGAAAATAATAAAAAAATATTTATAATGATAAACTATATACATTTATGACATGTGTTGAAAAGTTTGAAAAAGAAAATGAAAAGATATATTTCTAGTGATAATCTACCGGTAGATACATTTATGAGATGTGTTGAAAAGTTTGAAATAGAAAATAAAAAAATATATTTCTAATCATAAACTAGATATATTTATGAGATGTGTTGAAAAGACTGAAAAAGAAAATAAAAAAATATATTTCTAATGATAAACTAGATACATTGCTGAAATGTGTAAAAAATTTCAAAATCAAAGAAATATTTTTCTAATGATAAATGAGATGCATTTATGAAATGTGTTGAAAAGTTTGAACAAGAAAATAAAATAAAAATATTTCTAATGACAAACTATATACATTTATGAAATGTGTTGAAAAGTTTGAAAAAGAAAATAAAAAAATAAATTTCTAATGATAAACTAGATACATTTATGAGATGTGTTGAAAAGTTTGAAAAAGAAAATCAAAAAATATATTTCTAATGATAAACTATATACACTTATGAAATGTGTTGAAAAGTTTGAAAATATAAAAAAAATATATTTCTAATGATAAACTATATACATTTATGAAATGTGTTGAAAAGTTTGAATAAGAAAATAATAAAAAAAATATTTATAATGATAAACTATATACATTTATGAAATGTGTTGAAAAGTTTGAAAAAGAAAATGAAAAGATATATTTCTAGTGATAATCTACCGGTAGATACATTTATGAGATGTGTTGAAGAGAATGAAAAAGAAAATTAAAAAAAAATATTTCTAATTATAAACTACTTGTAGATACATTTATGAGATGTGTTGACAAGTTTGAAAATAAAAAAATATATTTCTAGTGATAAACTAGATACATTTATGAAATATGTTGAAAAGTTTCAAATGCAAAAAAATATATTTCTAATGATAAAAACTAGATACATTTATGAAATGTGTTGAAAAGTTTGGAAAAGAAATTCAAAAAATATATTTCTAGTGATAAACTAATACATTATGAAATATGTTGAAAAGTTTGAACAAGAAAATTTAAAAAATATATTTCTAATGATAAACTATATACATTTATGAAATGTTTTGAAAAGTTTAAAAAAGAAAATGAAAAGATATGTTTCTAGTGATAAACTACCAATAGATACATTTATGAGATGTATTGAAAAGTTTGAAAAAGAAAATCAAAAAATATATTTCTAATGATAAACTAGATACATTTATGAGATGTATTGAAAAGTTTGAAAAAGAAAATCAAAAAATATATTTCTAATAATAAACTACTGGTATCATTAATAAAGAAATAATAAACAAATGTATCATTTATGAAATGTGTTGAAAAGTTTCAAAATCAAAAAAAAATATTTCTAATGATAAATTAGATACGTTTATGAAATGTGTTGAAAAGTTTGAAAAAGAAAATAAAAAAATAAATTTCTATTGATACAATATATACACTTATGAAATGTGTTGAAAAGTTTGAAAATCAAAAAAATATATTTCTAGTGATAAACTATATACATTTATGAAATGTGTTGAAAAGTTTGAAAAAGAAAATAAAAAGATATATTTCTAGTGATCATCTATCGGTAGATACATTTATGAGATGTATTGAAAAGTTTGAAAAAGAAAATCAAAAAATATATTTCTAATGATAAACTAGATACATTTATGAGATGTATTGAAAAGTTTGAAAAAGAAAATCAAAAAATGTATTTCTAATAATAAACTACTGGTATCATTAATAAAGAAATAATAAACAAATGTATCATTTATGAAATGTGTTGAAAAGTTTCAAAATCAAAAAAAAATATTTCTAATGATAAATTAGATACGTTTATGAAATGTGTTGAAAAGTTTGAAAAAGAAAATCAAAAAATAAATTTCTATTGATACAATATATACACTTATGAAATGTGTTGAAAAGTTTGAAAATCAAAAAAATATATTTCTAGTGATAAACTATATACATTTATGAAATGTGTTGAAAAGTTTGAAAAAGAAAATAAAAAGATATATTTCTAGTGATCATCTATCGGTAGATACATTTATGAAATGTATTGAAAAGTTTGAAAAAGAAAATCAAAAAATATATTTCTAATGATAAACTAGATACATTTATGAGATGTATTGAAAAGTTTGAAAAAGAAAATCAAAAAATATATTTCTAATAATAAACTACTGGTATCATTAATAAAGAAATAATAAACAAATGTATCATTTATGAAATGTGTTGAAAAGTTTCAAAATCAAAAAAAAATATTTCTAATGATAAATTAGATACGTTTATGAAATGTGTTGAAAAGTTTGAAAAATAAAATCAAAAAATAAATTTCTATTAATACAATATATACACTTATGAAATGTGTTGAAAAGTTTGAAAATCAAAAAAATATATTTCTAGTGATAAACTATATACATTTATGAAATGTGTTGAAAAGTTTGAAAAAGAAAATAAAAAGATATATTTCTAGTGATCATCTATCGGTAGATACATTTATGAGATGTGTTAAAAAGATTTAAAAAAGAAAATAAAAAAATATATTTCTAATGAGAAACTACCGGTAGATACACTTATGAAATGTGTTGAAAAGTTTGAAAATCAAAAAAAATATATTTCTAATGATAAACTATATACATTTATGAAATGTGTTGAAAAGTTTGAAAAAGAAAATCAAAAAATATATTTCTAATGATAAACTATATACACTTATGAAATGTGTTGAAAAGTTTGAAAATATAAAAAAAATATATTTCTAATGATAAACTATATACATTTATGAAATGTGTTGAAAAGTTTGAATAAGAAAATAATAAAAAAAATATTTATAATGATAAACTATATACATTTATGAAATGTGTTGAAAAGTTTGAAAAAGAAAATGAAAAGATATATTTCTAGTGATAATCTACCGGTAGATACATTTATGAGATGTGTTGAAGAGAATGAAAAAGAAAATTAAAAAAAAATATTTCTAATTATAAACTACTTGTAGATACATTTATGAGATGTGTTGACAAGTTTGAAAATAAAAAAATATATTTCTAGTGATAAACTAGATACATTTATGAAATATGTTGAAAAGTTTCAAATGCAAAAAAATATATTTCTAATGATAAAAACTAGATACATTTATGAAATGTGTTGAAAAGTTTGGAAAAGAAAATCAAAAAATATATTTCTAGTGATAAACTAATACATTATGAAATATGTTGAAAAGTTTGAACAAGAAAATTTAAAAAATATATTTCTAATGATAAACTATATACATTTATGAAATGTTTTGAAAAGTTTAAAAAAGAAAATGAAAAGATATGTTTCTAGTGATAAACTACCAATAGATACATTTATGAGATGTATTGAAAAGTTTGAAAAAGAAAATCAAAAAATATATTTCTAATGATAAACTAGATACATTTATGAGATGTATTGAAAAGTTTGAAAAAGAAAATCAAAAAATATATTTCTAATAATAAACTACTGGTATCATTAATAAAGAAATAATAAACAAATGTATCATTTATGAAATGTGTTGAAAAGTTTCAAAATCAAAAAAAAATATTTCTAATGATAAATTAGATACGTTTATGAAATGTGTTGAAAAGTTTGAAAAAGAAAATCAAAAAATAAATTTCTATTGATACAATATATACACTTATGAAATGTGTTGAAAAGTTTGAAAATCAAAAAAATATATTTCTAGTGATAAACTATATACATTTATGAAATGTGTTGAAAAGTTTGAAAAAGAAAATAAAAAGATATATTTCTAGTGATCATCTATCGGTAGATACATTTATGAGATGTGTTAAAAAGATTTAAAAAAGAAAAAAAAAATATTTCTAATGAGAAACTACCGGTAGATACACTTATGAAATGTGTTGAAAAGTTTGAAAATCAAAGAAAATATATTTCTAATGATAAACTATATACATTTATGAAATGTGTTGAAAAGTTTGAATAAGAAAATAATAAAAAAATATTTATAATGATAAACTATATACATTTATGACATGTGTTGAAAAGTTTGATAAAGAAAATGAAAAGATATATTTCTAGTGATAATCTACCGGTAGATACATTTATGAGATGTGTTGAAAAGTTTGAAATAGAAAATAAAAAAATATATTTCTAATAATAAACTACTGGTAGATACATTTATGAAATGTGTTGATAAGTTTGAAAAAGAAAATAAAAAAATATATTTCTAATCATAAACTAGATATATTTATGAGATGTGTTGAAAAGATTGAAAAAGAAAATAAAAAAATATATTTCTAATGATAAACTAGATACATTGCTGAAATGTGTAAAAAATTTCAAAATCAAAGAAATATTTTTCTAATGATAAATGAGATGCATTTATGAAATGTGTTGAAAAGTTTGAACAAGAAAATAAAATAAAAATATTTCTAATGACAAACTATATACATTTATGAAATGTGTTGAAAAGTTTGAAAAAGAAAATCAAAAAATATATTTCTAATGATAAACTATATACACTTATGAAATGTGTTGAAAAGTTTGAAAATCAAAAAAAAATATATTTCTAATGATAAACTATATACATTTATGAAATGTGTTGAAAAGTTTGAAAAAGAAAATGAAAAGATATATTTCTAGTGATAATCTACAGGTAGATACATTTATGAGATGTGTTGAAGAGAATGAAAAAGAAAATTAAAAAAAAATATTTCTAATTATAAACTACTTGTAGATACATTTATGAGATGTGTTGACAAGTTTGAAAATAAAAAAATATATTTCTAGTGATAAACTAGATACATTTATGAAATATGTTGAAAAGTTTCAAAATCAAAAAAATATATTTCTAATGATAAAAACTAGATACATTTATGAAATGTGTTGAAAAGTTTGGAAAAGAAAATCAAAAAATATATTTCTAGTGATAAACTACTACATTATGAAATATGTTGAAAAGTTTGAACAAGAAAATTTAAAAAATATATTTCTAATGATAAACTATATACATTTATGAAATGTTTTGAAAAGTTTGAAAAAGAAAATGAAAAGATATGTTTCTAGTGATAAACTACCAATAGATACATTTATGAGATGTATTGAAAAGTTTGAAATAGAAAATCAAAAAATATATTTCTAATGATAAACTAGATACATTTATGAGATGTATTGAAACGTTTGAAAAAGAAAATCAAAAAATATATTTCTAATAATAAACTACTGGTATCATTAATAAAGAAATAATAAACAAATGTATCATTTATGAAATGTGTTGAAAAGTTTCAAAATCAAAAAAAAATATTTCTAATGATAAATTAGATACGTTTATGAAATGTGTTGAAAAGTTTGAAAAAGAAAATCAAAAAATAAATTTCTATTGATACAATATATACACTTATGAAATGTGTTGAAAAGTTTGAAAATCAAAAAAATATATTTCTAGTGATAAACTATATACATTTATGAAATGTGTTGAAAAGTTTGAAAAAGAAAATAAAAAGATATATTTCTAGTGATCATCTATCGGTAGATACATTTATGAGATGTGTTAAAAAGATTTAAAAAAGAAAAAAAAATATATTTCTAATGAGAAACTACCGGTAGATACACTTATGAAATGTGTTGAAAAGTTTGAAAATCAAAAAAAATATATTTCTAATGATAAACTATATACATTTATGAAATGTGTTGAAAAGTTTGAATAAGAAAATAATAAAAAAATATTTATAATGATAAACTATATACATTTATGACATGTGTTGAAAAGTTTGAAAAAGAAAATGAAAAGATATATTTCTAGTGATAATCTACCGGTAGATACATTTATGAGATGTGTTGAAAAGTTTGAAATAGAAAATAAAAAAATATATTTCTAATAATAAACTACTGGTAGATACATTTATGAAATGTGTTGATAAGTTTGAAAAAGAAAATAAAAAAATATATTTCTAATCATAAACTAGATATATTTATGAGATGTGTTGAAAAGATTGAAAAAGAAAATAAAAAAATATATTTCTAATGATAAACTAGATACATTGCTGAAATGTGTAAAAAATTTCAAAATCAAAGAAATATTTTTCTAATGATAAATGAGATGCATTTATGAAATGTGTTGAAAAGTTTGAACAAGAAAATAAAATAAAAATATTTCTAATGACAAACTATATACATTTATGAAATGTGTTGAAAAGTTTGAAAAAGAAAATCAAAAAATATATTTCTAATGATAAACTATATACACTTATGAAATGTGTTGAAAAGTTTGAAAATCAAAAAAAAATATATTTCTAATGATAAACTATATACATTTATGAAATGTGTTGAAAAGTTTGAATAAGAAAATAATAAAAAAATATTTATAATGATAAACTATATACATTTATGAAATGTGTTGAAAAGTTTGAAAAAGAAAATGAAAAGATATATTTCTAGTGATAATCTACCGGTAGATACATTTATGAGATGTGTTGAAGAGAATGAAAAAGAAAATTTAAAAAAATATTTCTAATTATAAACTACTTGTAGATACATTTATGAGATGTGTTGACAAGTTTGAAAATAAAAAAATATATTTCTAGTGATAAACTAGATACATTTATGAAATATGTTGAAAAGTTTCAAAATCAAAAACATATATTTCTAATGATAAAAACTAGATACATTTATGAAATGTGTTGAAAAGTTTGGAAAAGAAAATCAAAAAATATATTTCTAGTGATAAACTAATACATTATGAAATATGTTGAAAAGTTTGAACAAGAAAATGTAAAAAATATATTTCTAATGATAAACTATATACATTTATGAAATGTTTTGAAAAGTTTGAACAAGAAAATGAAAAGATATGTTTCTAGTGATAAACTACCAATAGATACATTTATGAGATGTATTGAAAAGTTTGAAAAAGAAAATCAAAAAATATATTTCTAATGATAAACTAGATACATTTATGAGATGTATTGAAAAGTTTGAAAAAGAAAATCAAAAAATATATTTCTAATAATAAACTACTGGTATCATTAATAAAGGAATAATAAACAAATGTATCATTTATGAAATGTGTTGAAAAGTTTCAAAATAAAAAAAAAATATTTCTAATGATAAATTAGATACGTTTATGAAATGTGTTGAAAAGTTTGAAAAAGAAAATCAAAAAATAAATTTCTATTGATACAATATATACACTTATGAAATGTGTTGAAAAGTTTGAAAATCAAAAAAATATATTTCTAGTGATAAACTATATACATTTATGAAATGTGTTGAAAAGTTTAAAAAAAGAAAATGAAAAGATATATTTCTAGTGATAATCTACAAGTAGATACATTTATGAGATGTATTGAAATGTATGAAAAAGAAAATCAAAAAAATTATTTCTAATGATAAACTATATACATTTATGAAATGTGTTGGAAAGTTTGAATAAGAAAATAATAAAAAAATATTTATAATGATAAACTATATACATTTATGACATGTGTTGAAAAGTTTGAAAAATAAAATGAAAAGATATATTTCTAGTGATAATCTACCGGTAGATACATTTATGAGATGTGTTGAAAAGTTTGAAATAGAAAATAAAAAAATATATTTCTAATAATAAACTACTGGTAGATACATTTATGAGATGTGTTGAAAAGATTGAAAAAGAAAATAAAAAAATATATTTCTAATGATAAACTAGATACATTGCTGAAATGTGTAAAAACTTTCAAAATCAAAGAAATATTTTTCTAATGATAAATTAGATGCATTTATGAAATGTGTTGAAAAGTTTGAACAAGAAAATAAAAGAAAAATATTTCTAATGACAAACTATATACATTTATGAAATGTGTTGAAAAGTTTGAAAAAGAAAATAAAAAAATAAATTTCTAATGAGAAACTACCGGTAGATACATTTATGAGATGTGTTGAAAAGTTTGAAAAAGAAAATCAAAAAATATATTTCTAATGATAAACTATATACACTTATGAAATGTGTTGAAAAGTTTGAAAATAAAAAAAAATATATTTCTAATGATAAACTATATACATTTATGAAATGTGTTGAAAAGTTTGAAAAAGAAAATGAAAAGATATATTTCTAGTGATAATCTACCGGTAGATACATTTATGAGATGTGTTGAAGAGAATGAAAAAGAAAATTAAAAAAAAATATTTCTAATTATAAACTACTTGTATATACATTTATGAGATGTGTTGACAAGTTTGAAAATAAAAAAATATATTTCTAGTGATAAACTAGATACATTTATGAAATATGTTGAAAAGTTTCAAATGCAAAAAAATATATTTCTAATGATAAAAACTAGATACATTTATGAAATGTGTTGAAAAGTTTGGAAAAGAAAATCAAAAAATATATTTCTAGTGATAAACTAATACATTATGAAATATGTTGAAAAGTTTGAACAAGAAAATTTAAAAAATATATTTCTAATGATAAACTATATACATTTATGAAATGTTTTGAAAAGTTTGAAAAAGAAAATGAAAAGATATGTTTCTAGTGATAAACTACCAATAGATACATTTATGAGATGTATTGAAAAGTTTGAAAAAGAAAATCAAAAAATATATTTCTAATGATAAACTAGATACATTTATGAGATGTATTGAAAAGTTTGAAAAAGAAAATCAAAAAATATATTTCTAATAATAAACTACTGGTATCATTAATAAAGAAATAATAAACAAATGTATCATTTATGAAATGTGTTGAAAAGTTTCAAAATAAAAAAAAAATATTTCTAATGATAAATTAGATACGTTTATGAAATGTGTTGAAAAGTTTGAAAAAGAAAATCAAAAAATAAATTTCTTTTGATACAATATATACACTTATGAAATGTGTTGAAAAGTTTGAAAATCAAAAAAATATATTTCTAGTGATAAACTATATACATTTATGAAATGTGTTGAAAAGTTTAAAAAAAGAAAATGAAAAGATATATTTCTAGTGATAATCTACAAGTAGATACATTTATGAGATGTATTGAAATGTATGAAAAAGAAAATCAAAAAAATTATTTCTAATGATAAACTATATACATTTATGAAATGTGTTGGAAAGTTTGAATAAGAAAATAATAAAAAAATATTTATAATGATAAACTATATACATTTATGACATGTGTTGAAAAGTTTGAAATAGAAAATAAAAAAATATATTTCTAATAATAAACTACTGGTAGATACATTTATGAGATGTGTTGAAAAGATTGAAAAAGAAAATAAAAAAATATATTTCTAATGATAAACTAGATACATTGCTGAAATGTGTAAAAACTTTCAAAATCAAAGAAATATTTTTCTAATGATAAATGAGATGCATTTATGAAATGTGTTGAAAAGTTTGAACAAGAAAATAAAAGAAAAATATTTCTAATGACAAACTATATACATTTATGAAATGTGTTGAAAAGTTTGAAAAAGAAAATAAAAAAATAAATTTCTAATGAGAAACTACCAGTAGATACATTTATGAGATGTGTTGAAAAGTTTGAAAAAGAAAATCAAAAAATATATTTCTAATGATAAACTATATACACTTATGAAATGTGTTGAAAAGTTTGAAAATAAAAAAAAATATATTTCTAATGATAAACTATATACATTTATGAAATGTGTTGAAAAGTTTGAAAAAGAAAATGAAAAGATATATTTCTAGTGATAATCTACAGGTAGATACATTTATGAGATGTGTTGAAGAGAATGAAAAAGAAAATTAAAAAAAAATATTTCTAATTATAAACTACTTGTAGATACATTTATGAGATGTGTTGACAAGTTTGAAAATAAAAAAATATATTTCTAGTGATAAACTAGATACATTTATGAAATATGTTGAAAAGTTTCAAAATCAAAAAAATATATTTCTAATGATAAAAACTAGATACATTTATGAAATGTGTTGAAAAGTTTGGAAAAGAAAATCAAAAAATATATTTCTAGTGATAAACTACTACATTATGAAATATGTTGAAAAGTTTGAACAAGAAAATTTAAAAAATATATTTCTAATGATAAACTATATACATTTATGAAATGTTTTGAAAAGTTTGAAAAAGAAAATGAAAAGATATGTTTCTAGTGATAAACTACCAATAGATACATTTATGAGATGTATTGAAAAGTTTGAAATAGAAAATCAAAAAATATATTTCTAATGATAAACTAGATACATTTATGAGATGTATTGAAACGTTTGAAAAAGAAAATCAAAAAATATATTTCTAATAATAAACTACTGGTATCATTAATAAAGAAATAATAAACAAATGTATCATTTATGAAATGTGTTGAAAAGTTTCAAAATCAAAAAAAAATATTTCTAATGATAAATTAGATACGTTTATGAAATGTGTTGAAAAGTTTGAAAAAGAAAATCAAAAAATAAATTTCTATTGATACAATATATACACTTATGAAATGTGTTGAAAAGTTTGAAAATCAAAAAAATATATTTCTAGTGATAAACTATATACATTTATGAAATGTGTTGAAAAGTTTGAAAAAGAAAATAAAAAGATATATTTCTAGTGATCATCTATCGGTAGATACATTTATGAGATGTGTTAAAAAGATTTAAAAAAGAAAAAAAAATATATTTCTAATGAGAAACTACCGGTAGATACACTTATGAAATGTGTTGAAAAGTTTGAAAATCAAAAAAAATATATTTCTAATGATAAACTATATACATTTATGAAATGTGTTGAAAAGTTTGAATAAGAAAATAATAAAAAATATTTATAATGATAAACTATATACATTTATGACATGTGTTGAAAAGTTTGAAAAAGAAAATGAAAAGATATATTTCTAGTGATAATCTACCGGTAGATACATTTATGAGATGTGTTGAAAAGTTTGAAATAGAAAATAAAAAAATATATTTCTAATAATAAACTACTGGTAGATACATTTATGAAATGTGTTGATAAGTTTGAAAAAGAAAATAAAAAAATATATTTCTAATCATAAACTAGATATATTTATGAGATGTGTTGAAAAGATTGAAAAAGAAAATAAAAAAATATATTTCTAATGATAAACTAGATACATTGCTGAAATGTGTAAAAAATTTCAAAATCAAAGAAATATTTTTCTAATGATAAATGAGATGCATTTATGAAATGTGTTGAAAAGTTTGAACAAGAAAATAAAATAAAAATATTTCTAATGACAAACTATATACATTTATGAAATGTGTTGAAAAGTTTGAAAAAGAAAATCAAAAAATATATTTCTAATGATAAACTATATACATTTATGAAATGTGTTGAAAAGTTTGAATAAGAAAATAATAAAAAAATATTTATAATGATAAACTATATACATTTATGAAATGTGTTGAAAAGTTTGAAAAAGAAAATGAAAAGATATATTTCTAGTGATAATCTACCGGTAGATACATTTATGAGATGTGTTGAAGAGAATGAAAAAGAAAATTAAAAAAAATATTTCTAATTATAAACTACTTGTAGATACATTTATGAGATGTGTTGACAAGTTTGAAAATAAAAAAATATATTTCTAGTGATAAACTAGATACATTTATGAAATATGTTGAAAAGTTTCAAAATCAAAAACATATATTTCTAATGATAAAAACTAGATACATTTATGAAATGTGTTGAAAAGTTTGGAAAAGAAAATCAAAAAATATATTTCTAGTGATAAACTAATACATTATGAAATATGTTGAAAAGTTTGAACAAGAAAATGTAAAAAATATATTTCTAATGATAAACTATATACATTTATGAAATGTTTTGAAAAGTTTGAACAAGAAAATGAAAAGATATGTTTCTAGTGATAAACTACCAATAGATACATTTATGAGATGTATTGAAAAGTTTGAAAAAGAAAATCAAAAAATATATTTCTAATGATAAACTAGATACATTTATGAGATGTATTGAAAAGTTTGAAAAAGAAAATCAAAAAATATATTTCTAATAATAAACTACTGGTATCATTAATAAAGGAATAATAAACAAATGTATCATTTATGAAATGTGTTGAAAAGTTTCAAAATAAAAAAAAAATATTTCTAATGATAAATTAGATACGTTTATGAAATGTGTTGAAAAGTTTGAAAAAGAAAATCAAAAAATAAATTTCTATTGATACAATATATACACTTATGAAATGTGTTGAAAAGTTTGAAAATCAAAAAAATATATTTCTAGTGATAAACTATATACATTTATGAAATGTGTTGAAAAGTTTAAAAAAAGAAAATGAAAAGATATATTTCTAGTGATAATCTACAAGTAGATACATTTATGAGATGTATTGAAATGTATGAAAAAGAAAATCAAAAAAATTATTTCTAATGATAAACTATATACATTTATGAAATGTGTTGGAAAGTTTGAATAAGAAAATAATAAAAAAATATTTATAATGATAAACTATATACATTTATGACATGTGTTGAAAAGTTTGAAAAATAAAATGAAAAGATATATTTCTAGTGATAATCTACCGGTAGATACATTTATGAGATGTGTTGAAAAGTTTGAAATAGAAAATAAAAAAATATATTTCTAATAATAAACTACTGGTAGATACATTTATGAGATGTGTTGAAAAGATTGAAAAAGAAAATAAAAAAATATATTTCTAATGATAAACTAGATACATTGCTGAAATGTGTAAAAACTTTCAAAATCAAAGAAATATTTTTCTAATGATAAATGAGATGCATTTATGAAATGTGTTGAAAAGTTTGAACAAGAAAATAAAAGAAAAATATTTCTAATGACAAACTATATACATTTATGAAATGTGTTGAAAAGTTTGAAAAAGAAAATAAAAAAATAAATTTCTAATGAGAAACTACCGGTAGATACATTTATGAGATGTGTTGAAAAGTTTGAAAAAGAAAATCAAAAAATATATTTCTAATGATAAACTATATACACTTATGAAATGTGTTGAAAAGTTTGAAAATAAAAAAAAATATATTTCTAATGATAAACTATATACATTTATGAAATGTGTTGAAAAGTTTGAAAAAGAAAATGAAAAGATATATTTCTAGTGATAATCTACCGGTAGATACATTTATGAGATGTGTTGAAGAGAATGAAAAAGAAAATTAAAAAAAAATATTTCTAATTATAAACTACTTGTATATACATTTATGAGATGTGTTGACAAGTTTGAAAATAAAAAAATATATTTCTAGTGATAAACTAGATACATTTATGAAATATGTTGAAAAGTTTCAAATGCAAAAAAATATATTTCTAATGATAAAAACTAGATACATTTATGAAATGTGTTGAAAAGTTTGGAAAAGAAAATCAAAAAATATATTTCTAGTGATAAACTAATACATTATGAAATATGTTGAAAAGTTTGAACAAGAAAATTTAAAAAATATATTTCTAATGATAAACTATATACATTTATGAAATGTTTTGAAAAGTTTGAAAAAGAAAATGAAAAGATATGTTTCTAGTGATAAACTACCAATAGATACATTTATGAGATGTATTGAAAAGTTTGAAAAAGAAAATCAAAAAATATATTTCTAATGATAAACTAGATACATTTATGAGATGTATTGAAAAGTTTGAAAAAGAAAATCAAAAAATATATTTCTAATAATAAACTACTGGTATCATTAATAAAGAAATAATAAACAAATGTATCATTTATGAAATGTGTTGAAAAGTTTCAAAATCAAAAAAAAATATTTCTAATGATAAATTAGATACGTTTATGAAATGTGTTGAAAAGTTTGAAAAAGAAAATCAAAAAATAAATTTCTATTGATACAATATATACACTTATGAAATGTGTTGAAAAGTTTGAAAATCAAAAAAATATATTTCTAGTGATAAACTATATACATTTATGAAATGTGTTGAAAAGTTTGAAAAAGAAAATAAAAAGATATATTTCTAGTGATCATCTTTCGGTAGATACATTTATGAGATGTATTGAAAAGTTTGAAAAAGAAAATCAAAAAATATATTTCTAATGATAAACTAGATACATTTATGAGATGTATTGAAAAGTTTGAAAAAGAAAATCAAAAAATATATTTCTAATAATAAACTACTGGTATCATTAATAAAGAAATAATAAACAAATGTATCATTTATGAAATGTGTTGAAAAGTTTCAAAATCAAAAAAAAATATTTCTAATGATAAATTAGATACGTTTATGAAATGTGTTGAAAAGTTTGAAAAAGAAAATCAAATAATAAATTTCTATTGATACAATATATACACTTATGAAATGTGTTGAAAAGTTTGAAAATCAAAAAAATATATTTCTAGTGATAAACTATATACATTTATGAAATGTGTTGAAAAGTTTGAAAAAGAAAATAAAAAGATATATTTCTAATGAGAAACTACCGGTAGATACACTTATGAAATGTGTTGAAAAGTTTGAAAATCAAAAAAAATATATTTCTAATGATAAACTATATACATTTATGAAATGTGTTGAAAAGTTTGAATAAGAAAATAATAAAAAAATATTTATACTGATAAACTATATACATTTATGAAATGTGTTGAAAAGTTTGAAAAAGAAAATGAAAAGATATATTTCTAGTGATAATCTACCGGTAGATACACTTATGAAATGTGTTGAAAAGTTTGAAAATCAAAAAAATATATTTCTAATGATAAACTATATACATTTATGAAATGTGTTGAAAAGTTTGAATAAGAAAATAATAAAAAAATATTTATACTGATAAACTATATACATTTATGAAATGTGTTGAAAAGTTTGAAAAAGAAAATGAAAAGATATATTTCTAGTGATAATCTACCGGTAGATACATTTATGAGATGTGTTGAAAAGTTTGAAATAGAAAATAAAAAAATATATTTCTAATAATAAACTACTGGTAGATACATTTATGAAATGTGTTGATAAGTTTGAAAAAGAAAATAAAAAAATATATTTCTAATCATAAACTAGATATATTTATGAGATGTGTTGAAAAGATTGAAAAAGAAAATAAAAAAATATATTTCTAATGATAAACTAGATACATTGCTGAAATGTGTAAAAAATTTCAAAATCAAAGAAATATTTTTCTAATGATAAATGAGATGCATTTATGAAATGTGTTGAAAAGTTTGAACAAGAAAATAAAATAAAAATATTTCTAATGACAAACTATATACATTTATGAAATGTGTTGAAAAGTTTGAAAAAGAAAATAAAAATATATTTCTAGTGATCATCTATCGGTAGATACATTTATGATATGTATTAAAAAGATTTAAAAAAGAAAATAAAAAAATATATTTCTAATGAGAAACTACCGGTAGATACATTTATGAGATGTGTTGAAAAGTTTGAAAAAGAAAATCAAAAAATATATTTCTAATGATAAACTATATACACTTATGAAATGTGTTGAAAAGTTTGAAAATCAAAAAAAAATATATTTCTAATGATAAACTATATACATTTATGAAATGTGTTGAAAAGTTTGAATAAGAAAATAATAAAAAAATATTTATATTGATAAACTATATACATTTATGAAATGTGTTGAAAAGTTTGAAAAAGAAAATGAAAAGATATATTTCTAGTGATAATCTACCGGTAGATACATTTATGAGATGTGTTGAAGAGAATGAAAAAGAAAATAAAAAAAAATATTTCTAATTATAAACTACTTGTAGATACATTTATGAGATGTGTTGACAAGTTTGAAAATAAAAAAATATATTTCTAGTGATAAACTAGATACATTTATGAAATATGTTGAAAAGTTTCAAAATCAAAAAAATATATTTCTAATGATAAAAACTAGATACATTTATGAAATGTGTTGAAAAGTTTGGAAAAGAAAATCAAAAAATATATTTCTAGTGATAAACTAATACATTATGAAATATGTTGAAAAGTTTGAACAAGAAAATTTAAAAAATATATTTCTAATGATAAACTATATACATTTATGAAATGTTTTGAAAAGTTTGAAAAAGAAAATGAAAAGATATGTTTCTAGTGATAAACTACCAATAGATACATTTATGAGATGTATTGAAAAGTTTGAAAAAGAAAATCAAAAAATATATTTCTAATGATAAACTAGATACATTTATGAGATGTATTGAAAAGTTTGAAAAAGAAAATCAACAAATATATTTCTAATAATAAACTACTGGTATCATTAATAAAGAAATAATAAACAAATGTATCATTTATGAAATGTGTTGAAAAGTTTCAAAATCAAAAAAAAATATTTCTAATGATAAATTAGATACGTTTATGAAATGTGTTGAAAAGTTTGAAAAAGAAAATCAAAAAATAAATTTCTATTGATACAATATATACACTTATGAAATGTGTTGAAAAGTTTGAAAATCAAAAAAATATATTTCTAGTGATAAACTATATACATTTATGAAATGTGTTGAAAAGTTTGAAAAAGAAAATAAAAAGATATATTTCTAGTGATCATCTATCGGTAGATACATTTATGAGATGTATTGAAAAGTTTGAAAAAGAAAATCAAAAAATATATTTCTAATGATAAACTAGATACATTTATGAGATGTATTGAAAAGTTTGAAAAAGAAAATCAAAAAATATATTTCTAATAATAAACTACTGGTATCATTAATAAAGAAATAATAAACAAATGTATCATTTATGAAATGTGTTGAAAAGTTTCAAAATCAAAAAAAAATATTTCTAATGATAAATTAGATACGTTTATGAAATGTGTTGAAAAGTTTGAAAAAGAAAATCAAATAATAAATTTCTATTGATACAATATATACACTTATGAAATGTGTTGAAAAGTTTGAAAATCAAAAAAATATATTTCTAGTGATAAACTATATACATTTATGAAATGTGTTGAAAAGTTTGAAAAAGAAAATAAAAAGATATATTTCTAATGAGAAACTACCGGTAGATACACTTATGAAATGTGTTGAAAAGTTTGAAAATCAAAAAAAATATATTTCTAATGATAAACTATATACATTTATGAAATGTGTTGAAAAGTTTGAATAAGAAAATAATAAAAAAATATTTATACTGATAAACTATATACATTTATGAAATGTGTTGAAAAGTTTGAAAAAGAAAATGAAAAGATATATTTCTAGTGATAATCTACCGGTAGATACACTTATGAAATGTGTTGAAAAGTTTGAAAATCAAAAAAAATATATTTCTAATGATAAACTATATACATTTATGAAATGTGTTGAAAAGTTTGAATAAGAAAATAATAAAAAAATATTTATACTGATAAACTATATACATTTATGAAATGTGTTGAAAAGTTTGAAAAAGAAAATGAAAAGATATATTTCTAGTGATAATCTACCGGTAGATACATTTATGAGATGTGTTGAAAAGTTTGAAATAGAAAATAAAAAAATATATTTCTAATAATAAACTACTGGTAGATACATTTATGAAATGTGTTGATAAGTTTGAAAAAGAAAATAAAAAAATATATTTCTAATCATAAACTAGATATATTTATGAGATGTGTTGAAAAGATTGAAAAAGAAAATAAAAAAATATATTTCTAATGATAAACTAGATACATTGCTGAAATGTGTAAAAAATTTCAAAATCAAAGAAATATTTTTCTAATGATAAATGAGATGCATTTATGAAATGTGTTGAAAAGTTTGAACAAGAAAATAAAATAAAAATATTTCTAATGACAAACTATATACATTTATGAAATGTGTTGAAAAGTTTGAAAAAGAAAATAAAAATATATTTCTAGTGATCATCTATCGGTAGATACATTTATGATATGTGTTAAAAAGATTTAAAAAAGAAAATAAAAAAATATATTTCTAATGAGAAACTACCGGTAGATACATTTATGAGATGTGTTGAAAAGTTTGAAAAAGAAAATCAAAAAATATATTTCTAATGATAAACTATATACACTTATGAAATGTGTTGAAAAGTTTGAAAATCAAAAAAAAATATATTTCTAATGATAAACTATATACATTTATGAAATGTGTTGAAAAGTTTGAATAAGAAAATAATAAAAAAATATTTATATTGATAAACTATATACATTTATGAAATGTGTTGAAAAGTTTGAAAAAGAAAATGAAAAGATATATTTCTAGTGATAATCTACTGGTAGATACATTTATGAGATGTGTTGAAGAGAATGAAAAAGAAAATAAAAAAAAATATTTCTAATTATAAACTACTTGTAGATACATTTATGAGATGTGTTGACAAGTTTGAAAATAAAAAAATATATTTCTAGTGATAAACTAGATACATTTATGAAATATGTTGAAAAGTTTCAAAATCAAAAAAATATATTTCTAATGATAAACTAATACATTATGAAATATGTTGAAAAGTTTGAACAAGAAAATTTAAAAAATATATTTCTAATGATAAACTAGATACATTTATGAAATGTGTTGAAAAGTTTGGAAAAGAAAATCAAAAAATATATTTCTAGTGATAAACTAATACATTATGAAATATGTTGAAAAGTTTGAACAAGAAAATTTAAAAAATATATTTCTAATGATAAACTATATACATTTATGAAATGTTTTGAAAAGTTTGAAAAAGAAAATGAAAAGATATGTTTCTAGTGATAAACTACCAATAGATACATTTATGAGATGTATTGAAAAGTTTGAAAAAGAAAATCAAAAAATATATTTCTAATGATAAACTAGATACATTTATGAGATGTATTGAAAAGTTTGAAAAAGAAAATCAACAAATATATTTCTAATAATAAACTACTGGTATCATTAATAAAGAAATAATAAACAAATGTATCATTTATGAAATGTGTTGAAAAGTTTCAAAATCAAAAAAAAATATTTCTAATGATAAATTAGATACGTTTATGAAATATGTTGAAAAGTTTGAAAAAGAAAATCAAAAAATAAATTTCTATTGATACAATATATACACTTATGAAATGTGTTGAAAAGTTTGAAAATCAAAAAAATATATTTCTAGTGATAAACTATATACATTTATGAAATGTGTTGAAAAGTTTGAAAAAGAAAATGAAAAGATATATTTCTAGTGATAATCTACAAGTAGATACATTTATGAGATGTATTGAAATGTATGAAATAGAAAATTCAAAAAAATTATTTCTAATGATAAACTATATACATTTATGAAATGTGTTGAAAAGTTTGAAAAAGAAAATAAAAAGATATATTTCTAGTGATCATCTATCGGTAGATACATTTATAAGATGTGTTAAAAAGATTTAAAAAAGAAAATAAAAAAATATATTTCTAATGAGAAACTACCGGTAGATACACTTATGAAATGTGTTGAAAAGTTTGAAAATCAAAAAAAATCTATTTCTAATGATGAACTATATACATTTATGAAATGTGTTGAAAAGTTTGAATAAGAAAATAATAAAAAAATATTTATAATGATAAACTATATACATTTATGACATGTGTTGAAAAGTTTGAAAAAGAAAATGAAAAGATATATTTCTAGTGATAATCTACCGGTAGATACATTTATGAGATGTGTTGAAAAGTTTGAAATAGAAAATAAAAAAATATATTTCTAATAATAAACTACTGGTAGATACATTTATGAAATGTGTTGATAAGTTTGAAAAAGAAAATAAAAAAATATATTTCTAATCATAAACTAGATATATTTATGAGATGTGTTGAAAAGATTGAAAAAGAAAATAAAGAAATATATTTCTAATGATAAACTAGATACATTGCTGAAATGTGTAAAAAATTTCAAAATCAAAGAAATATTTTTCTAATGATAAATGAGATGCATTTATGAAATGTGTTGAAAAGTTTGAACAAGAAAATAAAATAAAAATATTTCTAATGACAAACTATATACATTTATGAAATGTGTTGAAAAGTTTGAAAAAGAAAATCAAAAAATATATTTCTAATGATAAACTAGATACATTTATGAGATGTGTTGAAAAGTTTGAAAAAGAAAATAATAAATATATTTCTAATGATAAACTAGATACATTTATGAAATGTGTTAAAAAGTTTGAAATTTAAAAAAAATATATTTCTAATGATAAACTAGATACATTTATGAAATGTGTTGAAAAGTTTGAAAATCAAAAAAATATATTTCTAATGATAAACTAGATACATTTATGAATTGTGTTGAAAAGTTTGGAAAAGAAAATCAAAAAATATATTTCTAGTGATAAACTAGATACATTTATGAAATATGTTGAAAAGTTTGAACAAGAAAATAAAAAAAATTATTTCTAATGATAAACTATATTCATTTATGAAATGTGTTGAAAAGTTTGAAAAAGAAAATGAAAAGATATATTTCTAGTGATAATCTACCGGTAGATACATTTATGAAATGTTTTGAAAAGTTTGACAAAGAAAATAAAAAAATATATTTCTACTGATAAACTAGATACATTTATGAAATGTGTTGAAAAGTTTCAAAATCAAAGAAATATTTTTCTAATGATAAATTAGATACATTTATGAAATGTGTTTAAGAGTTTCAGCAAGAAAATCAAAAAATATATTTATAGTGATAAACTAGATACATTTATGAAATATGTTGAAAAGTTTGAACAAGAAAAACAAAAAATATATTTCTTATGATAAACTAGATACATTTTAAAATTTGTTGATAAGTTCGAAAAAGAAAATTATAAAATATACTTCTAGTGGAAAACTACCAGTAGATACATTTATGAGATGTCCTGAAATGTTTCAAAATCAAAACCAAAAAAATTTATAATATAGATACATTTATGAAATGTGTTGAAAAGTTTGAAATTTAAAAAAAATATATTTCTAATGATAAACTAGATACATTTATGAAATGTGTTGAAAAGTTTGGAAAATAAAATAAAAAAATATATTTCTAGTGATAAACTATATACATTTATTAAATATGTTGAAAAGTTTGAACAAGAAAATAAAAAAATATATATTTCTAATGATAAACTATATTCATTTATGAAATGTGTTGAAAAGTTTGAACAAGAAAATAAACAAAAAATTTTTTTAATGATAAACTATATACATTTATGAAATGTGTTGAAAAGTTTGAAAAAGAAAATGAAAAGATATATTTCTAGTGATAATCTACCAGTAGATACATTTATGAGATGTATTGAAATGTTTGAAAAAGAAAATCAAAAAAAAATATTTCTAATGATAAACTATATACATTTATGAAATGTGTTGAAAAGTTTGAAAAAGAAAATAAAAAGATATATTTCTAGTGATCATATATCGGTAGATACATTTATGAGATGTGTTAAAAAGATTTAAAAAAGAAAATAAAAAAATATATTTCTAATGAGAAACTACCGGTAGATACATTTATGAGATGTGTTGAAAAGTTTGAAAAAGAAAATCAAAAAATATATTTCTAATGATAAACTATATACATTTATGAAATGTGTTGAAAAGTTTGAATAAGAAAATAAAAAAATATTTATAATGATAAACTATAAACATTTATGAAATGTGTTGAAAAGTTTGAAAAAGAAAATGAAAAGATATATTTCTAGTGATAATCTACCGGTAGATACATTTATGAGATGTGTTGAAGAGAATGAAAAAGAAAATTAAAAAAAATATTTCTAATTATAAACTACTTGTAGATACATTTATGAGATGTGTTGACAAGTTTGAAATAGAAAATAAAAAAATATATTTCTAATGATAAACTAGATACATTTATGAAATGTGCTGAAAAGTTTCAAAATCAAAAAAATTATTTCTAATGATAAACTATATACATTTATGAAATGTGTTGAAAAGTTTGAAAAAGAAAATGAAAAGATATATTTCTAGTGATCATATATCGGTAGATACATTTATGAGATGTGTTAAAAAGATTTAAAAAAGAAAATAAAAAAATATATTTCTAATGAGAAACTACCGGTAGATACATTTATGAGATGTGTTAAAAAGATTTAAAAAAGAAAAAAAAATATATTTCTAATGAGAAACTACCGGTAGATACACTTATGAAATGTGTTGAAAAGTTTGAAAATCAAAAAAAATTTATTTCTAATGATAAACTATATACATTTATGAAATGTGTTGAAAAGTTTGAATAAGAAAATAATAAAAAAATATTTATAATGATAAACTATATACATTTATGACATGTGTTGAAAAGTTTGAAAAAGAAAATGAAAAGATATATTTCTAGTGATAATCTACCGGTAGATACATTTATGAGATGTGTTGAAAAGTTTGAAATAGAAAATAAAAAAATATATTTCTAATAATAAACTACTGGTAGATACATTTATGAAATGTGTTGATAAGTTTGAAAAAGAAAATAAAAAAATATATTTCTAATCATAAACTAGATATATTTATGAGATGTGTTGAAAAGATTGAAAAAGAAAATAAAAAAATATATTTCTAATGATAAACTAGATACATTGCTGAAATGTGTAAAAAATTTCAAAATCAAAGAAATATTTTTCTAATGATAAATGAGATGCATTTATGAAATGTGTTGAAAAGTTTGAACAAGAAAATAAAATAAAAATATTTCTAATGACAAACTATATACATTTATGAAATGTGTTGAAAAGTTTGAAAAAGAAAATCAAAAAATATATTTCTAATGATAAACTAGATACATTTATGAGATGTGTTGAAAAGTTTGAAAAAGAAAATAATAAATATATTTCTAATGATAAACTAGATACATTTATGAAATGTGTTAAAAAGTTTGAAATTTAAAAAAAATATATTTCTAATGATAAACTAGATACATTTATGAAATGTGTTGAAAAGTTTGAAAATCAAAAAAATATATTTCTAATGATAAACTAGATACATTTATGAATTGTGTTGAAAAGTTTGGAAAAGAAAATCAAAAAATATATTTCTAGTGATAAACTAGATACATTTATGAAATATGTTGAAAAGTTTGAACAAGAAAATAAAAAAAATTATTTCTAATGATAAACTATATTCATTTATGAAATGTGTTGAAAAGTTTGAAAAAGAAAATGAAAAGATATATTTCTAGTGATAATCTACCGGTAGATACATTTATGAAATGTGTTGAAAAGATTAAAAAGAAAATTAAAAAATATATTTCTAATGAGAAACTACCGGTAGATACATTTATGAGATGTATTGAAAAGTTTGAAAATCAAAAAAATATATTTCTAATGTTATAGATACATTTATGAAATGTGTTGAAAAGTTTTAAAAAAAAGCAAAAAATATATTTCTAATGATAAACTAAATACATTTATGAGATGTTTTGAAAAGTTTGACAAAGAAAATAAAAAAATATATTTCTACTGATAAACTAGATACATTTATGAAATGTGTTGAAAAGTTTCAAAATCAAAGAAATATTTTTCTAATGATAAATTAGATACATTTATGAAATGTGTTTAAGAGTTTCAGCAAGAAAATCAAAAAATATATTTATAGTGATAAACTAGATACATTTATGAAATATGTTGAAAAGTTTGAACAAGAAAAACAAAAAATATATTTCTTATGATAAACTAGATACATTTTAAAATGTGTTGATAAGTTCGAAAAAGAAAATTATAAAATATACTTCTAGTGGAAAACTACCAGTAGATACATTTATGAGATGTCCTGAAATGTTTCAAAATCAAAACCAAAAAAATTTATAATATAGATACATTTATGAAATGTGTTGAAAAGTTTGAAATTTAAAAAAAATATATTTCTAATGATAAACTAGATACATTTATGAAATGTGTTGAAAAGTTTGGAAAATAAAATAAAAAAATATATTTCTAGTGATAAACTATATACATTTATTAAATATGTTGAAAAGTTTGAACAAGAAAATAAAAAAATATATATTTCTAATGATAAACTATATTCATTTATGAAATGTGTTGAAAAGTTTGAACAAGAAAATAAACAAAAAATTTTTTTAATGATAAACTATATACATTTATGAAATGTGTTGAAAAGTTTGAAAAAGAAAATGAAAAGATATATTTCTAGTGATAATCTACCAGTAGATACATTTATGAGATGTATTGAAATGTTTGAAAAAGAAAATCAAAAAAAAATATTTCTAATGATAAACTATATACATTTATGAAATGTGTTGAAAAGTTTGAAAAAGAAAATAAAAAGATATATTTCTAGTGATCATATATCGGTAGATACATTTATGAGATGTGTTAAAAAGATTTAAAAAAGAAAATAAAAAAATATATTTCTAATGAGAAACTACCGGTAGATACATTTATGAGATGTGTTGAAAAGTTTGAAAAAGAAAATCAAAAAATATATTTCTAATGATAAACTATATACATTTATGAAATGTGTTGAAAAGTTTGAATAAGAAAATAAAAAAATATTTATAATGATAAACTATAAACATTTATGAAATGTGTTGAAAAGTTTGAAAAAGAAAATGAAAAGATATATTTCTAGTGATAATCTACCGGTAGATACATTTATGAGATGTGTTGAAGAGAATGAAAAAGAAAATTAAAAAAAATATTTCTAATTATAAACTACTTGTAGATACATTTATGAGATGTGTTGACAAGTTTGAAATAGAAAATAAAAAAATATATTTCTAGTGATAAACTAGATACATTTATGAAATGTGCTGAAAAGTTTCAAAATCAAAAAAATTATTTCTAATGATAAACTATATACATTTATGAAATGTGTTGAAAAGTTTGAAAAAGAAAATGAAAAGATATATTTCTAGTGATAATCTACCGGTAGATACATTTATGAAATGTGTTGAAAAGATTAAAAAGAAAATAAAAAAATATATTTCTAATGAGAAACTACCGGTAGATACATTTATGAGATGTGTTGAAAAGTTTGAAAAAGAAAATCAAAAAATATATTTCTAATGATAAACTATATACATTTATGAAATGTGTTGAAAAGTTTGAATAAGAAAATAAAAAAATATTTATAATGATAAACTATAAACATTTATGAAATGTGTTGAAAAGTTTGAAAAAGAAAATGAAAAGATATATTTCTAGTGATAATCTACCGGTAGATACATTTATGAGATGTGTTGAAGAGAATGAAAAAGAAAATTAAAAAAAATATTTCTAATTATAAACTACTTGTAGATACATTTATGAGATGTGTTGACAAGTTTGAAATAGAAAATAAAAAAATATATTTCTAGTTTGTTTGTTTGTTTGTTTTTCGTTCGCTCCATTGTAACCATCACGGATATCCGTGCGATTTCCGCCGGGAGCGTGATTACGTTGTGCCACCGTTATGCGCCTTGTAGGCCTAGCACATCCGATTTCGGCATGCCTTGACAATTCGGGTGGGCTACCCTTAGCCTGTGACAGCCTCTATATCTGTCTCCAGGCACGCGTAGCGGAGACTCTTCGCCCAGACGATGTTTTGCTCTCGTCTAACTCGAACGAGGTGTTCCACTGTCTATGAACTTGCCTCGTGTAATTGGACGTGCTGTGCCTGTGCCCATTGGGTACCGAACCGTTTCTCATCCGTGAGCCTGGTTCCTTAAGGGGAAGAACTCATCAGAGGAGTTGGACACTGGCTCTTTCGCCCTCTTAGCCGAGGTGTCATTCACCGACATCGTGTACCCCTTGTCCAAGTTCGAGTCTCACACCACGCGTTTGGGAGCAAGGCGTTCTCGAGCTGAGCGTCCTTGTCCCAATAGCGCCTGAGCCCATCAGGTACTGAACCCTTTCTCTCTTCAAGTGTATTTCCGGTGTAGGAAAACCTGACAGTAGAGTTGGGCCAGGGCTAAATCGTTGTCCCTTTTGTGCCTGAGCGAATCGAGTACGGAACCCTTTCTCTCTGCAAGTGTACTTCCGGTGTAGGAAACCTTGACAGTAGAGTTGGGCCACGACTACCATCGTTGTCCCTTTCTTGCCTACACCCATCGGGTACAGAACCCTTTCTCTTTGCAAGCATATTTCCGGTTTAGGAAGGCTCGACATTAGAGTTGGGTTAGGTCTTTTGCTTTACCAAACGCCGATGGATGGGCCTGTGTCTCTGCCTGTTAGGAACTCTGGTAACTAGAAGCCCGTCTCGAGCTGACGGAGCTTGTAGTTCTTTTTCCTAGGGACTTCTCACTTTCTATTTGCAGTTCGCGCTGCCCTCTAGCGCTGTTCTGCCCTTTCATTGTTTCATTGTACTCTGTATGAAACATATGTGTCTCTCGCCATGCATTTACTTTTACGTGCATTTTACATTGGCCGCCCCTCCAATGTTCGGACTGGACTGGCTAGCTTCACTGTATGTCGACACTGTTGCTATATGTGGTGATGCTGGTGGTGTCGGAGATATTGTCTGTCTCTTGTGCAGTCAAATCTCTTTCCATCTGCTACCTCCACATTCTCGGACACGATCCCCAAATGATTTGGCCAGAATCAGCTCGAGCTGCTGTATTTCTGTTTCCAGGGTGCACCACGTGGAGGTACATTTGGGATCTTGGTTATCTGCTAACCCTGGGTCCGCCTAGAGCAATGCGTTCCCTTTGCACCCCTATATTTCTAGTGATAAACTAGATACATTTATGAAATGTGCTGAAAAGTTTCAAAATCAAAAAAATTATTTCTAATGATAAACTATATACATTTATGAAATGTGTTGAAAAGTTTGAAAAAGAAAATAAAAAGATATATTTCTAGTGATCATATATCGGTAGATACATTTATGAGATGTGTTAAAAAGATTTAAAAAAGAAAATAAAAAAATATATTTCTAATGATAAACTACCGGTAGATACATTTATGAGATGTGTTGAAAAGTTTGAAAAAGAAAATCAAAAAATATATTTCTAATGATAAACTATATACATTTATGAAATGTGTTGAAAAGTTTGAATAAGAAAATAATAAAAAAATATTTATAATGATAAACTATATACATTTATGAAATGTGTTGAAAAGTTTGAAAAAGAAAATGAAAAGATATATTTCTAGTGATAATCTACCGGTAGATACATTTATGAGATGTGTTGAAGAGAATGAAAAAGAAAATTAAAAAAAATATTTCTAATTATAAACTACTTGTAGATACATTTATGAGATGTGTTGACAAGTTTGAAATAGAAAATAAAAAAATATATTTCTAGTGATAAACTAGATACATTTATGAAATGTGTTAAAAAGTTTGAAATTTAAAAAAAATATATTTCTAATGATAAACTAGATACATTTATGAGATGTGTTGAAAAGTTTGAAAAAGAAAATCAAAAAATATATTTCTAATGATAAACTATATACATTTATGAAATGTGTTGAAAAGTTTGAATAAGAAAATAAAAAAATATTTATAATGATAAACTATATTCATTTATGAAATGTGTTGAAAAGTTTGAAAAAGAAAATGAAAAGATATATTTCTAGTGATAATCTACCGGTAGATACATTTATGAAATGTGTTGAAAAGATTAAAAAGAAAATTAAAAAATATATTTCTAATGAGAAACTACCGGTAGATACATTTATGAGATGTATTGAAAAGTTTGAAAATCAAAAAAATATATTTCTAATGTTATAGATACATTTATGAAATGTGTTGAAAAGTTTTAAAAAAAAGCAAAAAATATATTTCTAATGATAAACTAAATACATTTATGAGATGTTTTGAAAAGTTTGACAAAGAAAATAAAAAAATATATTTCTACTGATAAACTAGATACATTTATGAAATGTGTTGAAAAGTTTCAAAATCAAAGAAATATTTTTCTAATGATAAATTAGATACATTTATGAAATGTGTTTAAGAGTTTCAGCAAGAAAATCAAAAAATATATTTATAGTGATAAACTAGATACATTTATGAAATATGTTGAAAAGTTTGAACAAGAAAAACAAAAAATATATTTCTTATGATAAACTAGATACATTTTAAAATGTGTTGATAAGTTCGAAAAAGAAAATTATAAAATATACTTCTAGTGGAAAACTACCAGTAGATACATTTATGAGATGTCCTGAAATGTTTCAAAATCAAAACCAAAAAAATTTATAATATAGATACATTTATGAAATGTGTTGAAAAGTTTGAAATTTAAAAAAAATATATTTCTAATGATAAACTAGATACATTTATGAAATGTGTTGAAAAGTTTGGAAAATAAAATAAAAAAATATATTTCTAGTGATAAACTATATACATTTATTAAATATGTTGAAAAGTTTGAACAAGAAAATAAAAAAATATATATTTCTAATGATAAACTATATTCATTTATGAAATGTGTTGAAAAGTTTGAACAAGAAAATAAACAAAAAATTTTTTTAATGATAAACTATATACATTTATGAAATGTGTTGAAAAGTTTGAAAAAGAAAATGAAAAGATATATTTCTAGTGATAATCTACCAGTAGATACATTTATGAGATGTATTGAAATGTTTGAAAAAGAAAATCAAAAAAAAATATTTCTAATGATAAACTATATACATTTATGAAATGTGTTGAAAAGTTTGAAAAAGAAAATAAAAAGATATATTTCTAGTGATCATATATCGGTAGATACATTTATGAGATGTGTTAAAAAGATTTAAAAAAGAAAATAAAAAAATATATTTCTAATGAGAAACTACCGGTAGATACATTTATGAGATGTGTTGAAAAGTTTGAAAAAGAAAATCAAAAAATATATTTCTAATGATAAACTATATACATTTATGAAATGTGTTGAAAAGTTTGAATAAGAAAATAAAAAAATATTTATAATGATAAACTATAAACATTTATGAAATGTGTTGAAAAGTTTGAAAAAGAAAATGAAAAGATATATTTCTAGTGATAATCTACCGGTAGATACATTTATGAGATGTGTTGAAGAGAATGAAAAAGAAAATTAAAAAAAATATTTCTAATTATAAACTACTTGTAGATACATTTATGAGATGTGTTGACAAGTTTGAAATAGAAAATAAAAAAATATATTTCTAGTGATAAACTAGATACATTTATGAAATGTGCTGAAAAGTTTCAAAATCAAAAAAATTATTTCTAATGATAAACTATATACATTTATGAAATGTGTTGAAAAGTTTGAAAAAGAAAATGAAAAGATATATTTCTAGTGATAATCTACCGGTAGATACATTTATGAAATGTGTTGAAAAGATTAAAAAGAAAATAAAAAAATATATTTCTAATGAGAAACTACCGGTAGATACATTTATGAGATGTGTTGAAAAGTTTGAAAAAGAAAATCAAAAAATATATTTCTAATGATAAACTATATACATTTATGAAATGTGTTGAAAAGTTTGAATAAGAAAATAAAAAAATATTTATAATGATAAACTATAAACATTTATGAAATGTGTTGAAAAGTTTGAAAAAGAAAATGAAAAGATATATTTCTAGTGATAATCTACCGGTAGATACATTTATGAGATGTGTTGAAGAGAATGAAAAAGAAAATTAAAAAAAATATTTCTAATTATAAACTACTTGTAGATACATTTATGAGATGTGTTGACAAGTTTGAAATAGAAAATAAAAAAATATATTTCTAGTGATAAACTAGATACATTTATGAAATGTGCTGAAAAGTTTCAAAATCAAAAAAATTATTTCTAATGATAAACTATATACATTTATGAAATGTGTTGAAAAGTTTGAAAAAGAAAATAAAAAGATATATTTCTAGTGATCATATATCGGTAGATACATTTATGAGATGTGTTAAAAAGATTTTAAAAAGAAAATAAAAAAATATATTTCTAATGATAAACTACCGGTAGATACATTTATGAGATGTGTTGAAAAGTTTGAAAAAGAAAATCAAAAAATATATTTCTAATGATAAACTATATACATTTATGAAATGTGTTGAAAAGTTTGAATAAGAAAATAATAAAAAAATATTTATAATGATAAACTATATACATTTATGAAATGTGTTGAAAAGTTTGAAAAAGAAAATGAAAAGATATATTTCTAGTGATAATCTACCGGTAGATACATTTATGAGATGTGTTGAAGAGAATGAAAAAGAAAATTAAAAAAAATATTTCTAATTATAAACTACTTGTAGATACATTTATGAGATGTGTTGACAAGTTTGAAATAGAAAATAAAAAAATATATTTCTAGTGATAAACTAGATACATTTATGAAATGTGTTAAAAAGTTTGAAATTTAAAAAAAATATATTTCTAATGATAAACTAGATACATTTATGAGATGTGTTGAAAAGTTTGAAAAAGAAAATCAAAAAATATATTTCTAATGATAAACTATATACATTTATGAAATGTGTTGAAAAGTTTGAATAAGAAAATAAAAAAATATTTATAATGATAAACTATATTCATTTATGAAATGTGTTGAAAAGTTTGAAAAAGAAAATGAAAAGATATATTTCTAGTGATAATCTACCGGTAGATACATTTATGAAATGTGTTGAAAAGATTAAAAAGAAAATTAAAAAATATATTTCTAATGAGAAACTACCGGTAGATACATTTATGAGATGTATTGAAAAGTTTGAAAATCAAAAAAATATATTTCTAATGTTATAGATACATTTATGAAATGTGTTGAAAAGTTTTAAAAAAAAGCAAAAAATATATTTCTAATGATAAACTAAATACATTTATGAGATGTTTTGAAAAGTTTGACAAAGAAAATAAAAAAATATATTTCTACTGATAAACTAGATACATTTATGAAATGTGTTGAAAAGTTTCAAAATCAAAGAAATATTTTTCTAATGATAAATTAGATACATTTATGAAATGTGTTTAAGAGTTTCAGCAAGAAAATCAAAAAATATATTTATAGTGATAAACTAGATACATTTATGAAATATGTTGAAAAGTTTGAACAAGAAAAACAAAAAATATATTTCTTATGATAAACTAGATACATTTTAAAATGTGTTGATAAGTTCGAAAAAGAAAATTATAAAATATACTTCTAGTGGAAAACTACCAGTAGATACATTTATGAGATGTCCTGAAATGTTTCAAAATCAAAACCAAAAAAATTTATAATATAGATACATTTATGAAATGTGTTGAAAAGTTTGAAATTTAAAAAAAATATATTTCTAATGATAAACTAGATACATTTATGAAATGTGTTGAAAAGTTTGGAAAATAAAATAAAAAAATATATTTCTAGTGATAAACTATATACATTTATTAAATATGTTGAAAAGTTTGAACAAGAAAATAAAAAAATATATATTTCTAATGATAAACTATATTCATTTATGAAATGTGTTGAAAAGTTTGAACAAGAAAATAAACAAAAAATTTTTTTAATGATAAACTATATACATTTATGAAATGTGTTGAAAAGTTTGAAAAAGAAAATGAAAAGATATATTTCTAGTGATAATCTACCAGTAGATACATTTATGAGATGTATTGAAATGTTTGAAAAAGAAAATCAAAAAAAAAATATTTCTAATGATAAACTATATACATTTATGAAATGTGTTGAAAAGTTTGAAAAAGAAAATAAAAAGATATATTTCTAGTGATCATATATCGGTAGATACATTTATGAGATGTGTTAAAAAGATTTAAAAAAGAAAATAAAAAAATATATTTCTAATGAGAAACTACCGGTAGATACATTTATGAGATGTGTTGAAAAGTTTGAAAAAGAAAATCAAAAAATATATTTCTAATGATAAACTATATACATTTATGAAATGTGTTGAAAAGTTTGAATAAGAAAATAAAAAAATATTTATAATGATAAACTATAAACATTTATGAAATGTGTTGAAAAGTTTGAAAAAGAAAATGAAAAGATATATTTCTAGTGATAATCTACCGGTAGATACATTTATGAGATGTGTTGAAGAGAATGAAAAAGAAAATTTAAAAAAATATTTCTAATTATAAACTACTTGTAGATACATTTATGAGATGTGTTGACAAGTTTGAAATAGAAAATAAAAAAATATATTTCTAGTGATAAACTAGATACATTTATGAAATGTGCTGAAAAGTTTCAAAATCAAAAAAATTATTTCTAATGATAAACTATATACATTTATGAAATGTGTTGAAAAGTTTGAAAAAGAAAATAAAAAGATATATTTCTAGTGATCATATATCGGTAGATACATTTATGAGATGTGTTAAAAAGATTTAAAAAAGAAAATAAAAAAATATATTTCTAATGATAAACTACCGGTAGATACATTTATGAGATGTGTTGAAAAGTTTGAAAAAGAAAATCAAAAAATATATTTCTAATGATAAACTATATACATTTATGAAATGTGTTGAAAAGTTTGAATAAGAAAATAAAAAAATATTTATAATGATAAACTATAAACATTTATGAAATGTGTTGAAAAGTTTGAAAAAGAAAATGAAAAGATATATTTCTAGTGATAATCTACCGGTAGATACATTTATGAGATGTGTTGAAGAGAATGAAAAAGAAAATTAAAAAAAATATTTCTAATTATAAACTACTTGTAGATACATTTATGAGATGTGTTGACAAGTTTGAAATAGAAAATAAAAAAATATATTTCTAGTGATAAACTAGATACATTTATGAAATGTGTTAAAAAGTTTGAAATTTAAAAAAAATATATTTCTAATGATAAACTAGATACATTTATGAGATGTGTTGAAAAGTTTGAAAAAGAAAATCAAAAAATATATTTCTAATGATAAACTATATACATTTATGAAATGTGTTGAAAAGTTTGAATAAGAAAATAAAAAAATATTTATAATGATAAACTATATTCATTTATGAAATGTGTTGAAAAGTTTGAAAAAGAAAATGAAAAGATATATTTCTAGTGATAATCTACCGGTAGATACATTTATGAAATGTGTTGAAAAGATTAAAAAGAAAATTAAAAAATATATTTCTAATGAGAAACTACCGGTAGATACATTTATGAGATGTATTGAAAAGTTTGAAAATCAAAAAAATATATTTCTAATGTTATAGATACATTTATGAAATGTGTTGAAAAGTTTTTAAAAAAAGCAAAAAATATATTTCTAATGATAAACTAAATACATTTATGAGATGTTTTGAAAAGTTTGACAAAGAAAATAAAAAAATATATTTCTACTGATAAACTAGATACATTTATGAAATGTGTTGAAAAGTTTCAAAATCAAAGAAATATTTTTCTAATGATAAATTAGATACATTTATGAAATGTGTTTAAGAGTTTCAGCAAGAAAATCAAAAAATATATTTATAGTGATAAACTAGATACATTTATGAAATATGTTGAAAAGTTTGAACAAGAAAAACAAAAAATATATTTCTTATGATAAACTAGATACATTTTAAAATGTGTTGATAAGTTTGAAAAAGAAAATTATAAAATATACTTCTAGTGGAAAACTACCAGTAGATACATTTATGAGATGTCCTGAAATGTTTCAAAATCAAAACCAAAAAAATTTATAATATAGATACATTTATGAAATGTGTTGAAAAGTTTGAAATTTAAAAAAAATATATTTCTAATGATAAACTAGATACATTTATGAAATGTGTTGAAAAGTTTGGAAAATAAAATAAAAAAATATATTTCTAGTGATAAACTATATACATTTATTAAATATGTTGAAAAGTTTGAACAAGAAAATAAAAAAATATATATTTCTAATGATAAACTATATTCATTTATGAAATGTGTTGAAAAGTTTGAACAAGAAAATAAACAAAAAATTTTTTTAATGATAAACTATATACATTTATGAAATTTGTTGAAAAGTTTGAAAAAGAAAATGAAAAGATATATTTCTAGTGATAATCTACCAGTAGATACATTTATGAGATGTATTGAAATGTTTGAAAAAGAAAATCAAAAAAAAATATTTCTAATGATAAACTATATACATTTATGAAATGTGTTGAAAAGTTTGAAAAAGAAAATAAAAAGATATATTTCTAGTGATCATATATCGGTAGATACATTTATGAGATGTGTTAAAAAGATTTAAAAAAGAAAATAAAAAAATATATTTCTAATGAGAAACTACCGGTAGATACATTTATGAGATGTGTTGAAAAGTTTGAAAAAGAAAATCAAAAAATATATTTCTAATGATAAACTATATACATTTATGAAATGTGTTGAAAAGTTTGAATAAGAAAATAAAAAAATATTTATAATTATAAACTATAAACATTTATGAAATGTGTTGAAAAGTTTGAAAAAGAAAATGAAAAGATATATTTCTAGTGATAATCTACCGGTAGATACATTTATGAGATGTGTTGAAGAGAATGAAAAAGAAAATTAAAAAAAATATTTCTAATTATAAACTACTTGTAGATACATTTATGAGATGTGTTGACAAGTTTGAAATAGAAAATAAAAAAATATATTTCTAGTGATAAACTAGATACATTTATGAAATGTGCTGAAAAGTTTCAAAATCAAAAAAATTATTTCTAATGATAAACTATATACATTTATGAAATGTGTTGAAAAGTTTGAAAAAGAAAATAAAAAGATATATTTCTAGTGATCATATATCGGTAGATACATTTATGAGATGTGTTAAAAAGATTTAAAAAAGAAAATAAAAAAATATATTTCTAATGATAAACTACCGGTAGATACATTTATGAGATGTGTTGAAAAGTTTGAAAAAGAAAATCAAAAAATATATTTCTAATGATAAACTATATACATTTATGAAATGTGTTGAAAAGTTTGAATAAGAAAATAATAAAAAAATATTTATAATGATAAACTATATACATTTATGAAATGTGTTGAAAAGTTTGAAAAAGAAAATGAAAAGATATATTTCTAGTGATAATCTACCGGTAGATACATTTATGAGATGTGTTGAAGAGAATGAAAAAGAAAATTAAAAAAAATATTTCTAATTATAAACTACTTGTAGATACATTTATGAGATGTGTTGACAAGTTTGAAATAGAAAATAAAAAAATATATTTCTAGTGATAAACTAGATACATTTATGAAATGTGTTAAAAAGTTTGAAATTTAAAAAAAATATATTTCTAATGATAAACTAGATACATTTATGAATTGTGTTGAAAAGTTTGGAAAAGAAAATCAAAAAATATATTTCTAGTGATAAACTAGATACATTTATGAAATATGTTGAAAAGTTTGAACAAGAAAATAAAAAAAATTATTTCTAATGATAAACTATATTCATTTATGAAATGTGTTGAAAAGTTTGAAAAAGAAAATGAAAAGATATATTTCTAGTGATAATCTACCGGTAGATACATTTATGAAATGTGTTGAAAAGATTAAAAAGAAAATTAAAAAATATATTTCTAATGAGAAACTACCGGTAGATACATTTATGAGATGTATTGAAAAGTTTGAAAATCAAAAAAATATATTTCTAATGTTATAGATACATTTATGAAATGTGTTGAAAAGTTTTTAAAAAAAGCAAAAAATATATTTCTAATGATAAACTAAATACATTTATGAGATGTTTTGAAAAGTTTGACAAAGAAAATAAAAAAATATATTTCTACTGATAAACTAGATACATTTATGAAATGTGTTGAAAAGTTTCAAAATCAAAGAAATATTTTTCTAATGATAAATTAGATACATTTATGAAATGTGTTTAAGAGTTTCAGCAAGAAAATCAAAAAATATATTTATAGTGATAAACTAGATACATTTATGAAATATGTTGAAAAGTTTGAACAAGAAAAACAAAAAATATATTTCTTATGATAAACTAGATACATTTTAAAATGTGTTGATAAGTTCGAAAAAGAAAATTATAAAATATACTTCTAGTGGAAAACTACCAGTAGATACATTTATGAGATGTCCTGAAATGTTTCAAAATCAAAACCAAAAAAATTTATAATATAGATACATTTATGAAATGTGTTGAAAAGTTTGAAATTTAAAAAAAAAATATTTCTAATGATAAACTAGATACATTTATGAAATGTGTTGAAAAGTTTGAAAAAGAAAATAAAAAGATATATTTCTAGTGATCATATATCGGTAGATACATTTATGAGATGTGTTAAAAAGATTTAAAAAAGAAAATAAAAAAATATATTTCTAATGAGAAACTACCGGTAGATACATTTATGAGATGTGTTGAAAAGTTTGAAAAAGAAAATCAAAAAATATATTTCTAATGATAAACTATATACATTTATGAAATGTGTTGAAAAGTTTGAATAAGAAAATAAAAAAATATTTATAATTATAAACTATAAACATTTATGAAATGTGTTGAAAAGTTTGAAAAAGAAAATGAAAAGATATATTTCTAGTGATAATCTACCGGTAGATACATTTATGAGATGTGTTGAAGAGAATGAAAAAGAAAATTAAAAAAAATATTTCTAATTATAAACTACTTGTAGATACATTTATGAGATGTGTTGACAAGTTTGAAATAGAAAATAAAAAAATATATTTCTAGTGATAAACTAGATACATTTATGAAATGTGCTGAAAAGTTTCAAAATCAAAAAAATTATTTCTAATGATAAACTATATACATTTATGAAATGTGTTGAAAAGTTTGAAAAAGAAAATAAAAAGATATATTTCTAGTGATCATATATCGGTAGATACATTTATGAGATGTGTTAAAAAGATTTAAAAAAGAAAATAAAAAAATATATTTCTAATGATAAACTACAGGTAGATACATTTATGAGATGTGTTGAAAAGTTTGAAAAAGAAAATCAAAAAATATATTTCTAATGATAAACTATATACATTTATGAAATGTGTTGAAAAGTTTGAATAAGAAAATAATAAAAAAATATTTATAATGATAAACTATATACATTTATGAAATGTGTTGAAAAGTTTGAAAAAGAAAATGAAAAGATATATTTCTAGTGATAATCTACCGGTAGATACATTTATGAGATGTGTTGAAGAGAATGAAAAAGAAAATTAAAAAAAATATTTCTAATTATAAACTACTTGTAGATACATTTATGAGATGTGTTGACAAGTTTGAAATAGAAAATAAAAAAATATATTTCTAGTGATAAACTAGATACATTTATGAAATGTGTTAAAAAGTTTGAAATTTAAAAAAAATATATTTCTAATGATAAACTAGATACATTTATGAATTGTGTTGAAAAGTTTGGAAAAGAAAATCAAAAAATATATTTCTAGTGATAAACTAGATACATTTATGAAATATGTTGAAAAGTTTGAACAAGAAAATAAAAAAAATTATTTCTAATGATAAACTATATTCATTTATGAAATGTGTTGAAAAGTTTGAAAAAGAAAATGAAAAGATATATTTCTAGTGATAATCTACCGGTAGATACATTTATGAAATGTGTTGAAAAGATTAAAAAGAAAATTAAAAAATATATTTCTAATGAGAAACTACCGGTAGATACATTTATGAGATGTATTGAAAAGTTTGAAAATCAAAAAAATATATTTCTAATGTTATAGATACATTTATGAAATGTGTTGAAAAGTTTTTAAAAAAAGCAAAAAATATATTTCTAATGATAAACTAAATACATTTATGAGATGTTTTGAAAAGTTTGACAAAGAAAATAAAAAAATATATTTCTACTGATAAACTAGATACATTTATGAAATGTGTTGAAAAGTTTCAAAATCAAAGAAATATTTTTCTAATGATAAATTAGATACATTTATGAAATGTGTTTAAGAGTTTCAGCAAGAAAATCAAAAAATATATTTATAGTGATAAACTAGATACATTTATGAAATATGTTGAAAAGTTTGAACAAGAAAAACAAAAAATATATTTCTTATGATAAACTAGATACATTTTAAAATGTGTTGATAAGTTCGAAAAAGAAAATTATAAAATATACTTCTAGTGGAAAACTACCAGTAGATACATTTATGAGATGTCCTGAAATGTTTCAAAATCAAAACCAAAAAAATTTATAATATAGATACATTTATGAAATGTGTTGAAAAGTTTGAAATTTAAAAAAAATATATTTCTAATGATAAACTAGATACATTTATGAAATGTGTTGAAAAGTTTGGAAAATAAAATAAAAAAATATATTTCTAGTGATAAACTATATACATTTATTAAATATGTTGAAAAGTTTGAACAAGAAAATAAAAAAATATATATTTCTAATGATAAACTATATTCATTTATGAAATGTGTTGAAAAGTTTGAACAAGAAAATAAACAAAAAATTTTTTTAATGATAAACTATATACATTTATGAAATGTGTTGAAAAGTTTGAAAAAGAAAATGAAAAGATATATTTCTAGTGATAATCTACCAGTAGATACATTTATGAGATGTATTGAAATGTTTGAAAAAGAAAATCAAAAAAAAATATTTCTAATGATAAACTATATACATTTATGAAATGTGTTGAAAAGTTTGAAAAAGAAAATAAAAAGATATATTTCTAGTGATCATATATCGGTAGATACATTTATGAGATGTGTTAAAAAGATTTAAAAAAGAAAATAAAAAAATATATTTCTAATGAGAAACTACCGGTAGATACATTTATGAGATGTGTTGAAAAGTTTGAAAAAGAAAATCAAAAAATATATTTCTAATGATAAACTATATACATTTATGAAATGTGTTGAAAAGTTTGAATAAGAAAATAAAAAAATATTTATAATGATAAACTATAAACATTTATGAAATGTGTTGAAAAGTTTGAAAAAGAAAATGAAAAGATATATTTCTAGTGATAATCTACCGGTAGATACATTTATGAGATGTGTTGAAGAGAATGAAAAAGAAAATTAAAAAAAATATTTCTAATTATAAACTACTTGTAGATACATTTATGAGATGTGTTGACAAGTTTGAAATAGAAAATAAAAAAATATATTTCTAGTGATAAACTAGATACATTTATGAAATGTGCTGAAAAGTTTCAAAATCAAAAAAATTATTTCTAATGATAAACTATATACATTTATGAAATGTGTTGAAAAGTTTGAAAAAGAAAATAAAAAGATATATTTCTAGTGATCATATATCGGTAGATACATTTATGAGATGTGTTAAAAAGATTTAAAAAAGAAAATAAAAAAATATATTTCTAATGATAAACTACCGGTAGATACATTTATGAGATGTGTTGAAAAGTTTGAAAAAGAAAATCAAAAAATATATTTCTAATGATAAACTATATACATTTATGAAATGTGTTGAAAAGTTTGAATAAGAAAATAATAAAAAAATATTTATAATGATAAACTATATACATTTATGAAATGTGTTGAAAAGTTTGAAAAAGAAAATGAAAAGATATATTTCTAGTGATAATCTACCGGTAGATACATTTATGAGATGTGTTGAAGAGAATGAAAAAGAAAATTAAAAAAAATATTTCTAATTATAAACTACTTGTAGATACATTTATGAGATGTGTTGACAAGTTTGAAATAGAAAATAAAAAAATATATTTCTAGTGATAAACTAGATACATTTATGAAATGTGCTGAAAAGTTTCACAATCAAAAAAATATATTTCTAATGATAAAAACTAGATACATTTATGAAATGTGCTGAAAAGTTTCAAAATGAAAAAAAATATATTTCTAATGATAAAAACTAGATACATTTATGAAATGTGTTGAAAAGTTTGGAAAAGAAAATCAAAAAATATATTTCTAGTGATAAACTAATACATTATGAAATATGTTGAAAAGTTTGAACAAGAAAATTTAAAAAATATATTTCTAATGATAAACTATATACATTTATAAATGTTTTGAAAAGTTTGAAAAAGAAAATGAAAAGATATGTTTCTAGTGATAAACTACCAATAGATACATTTATGAGATGTATTGAAAAGTTTGAAAAAGAAAATCAAAAAATATATTTCTAATGATAAACTAGATACATTTATGAGATGTATTGAAAAGTTTGAAAAAGAAAATCAAAAAATATATTTCTAATAATAAACTACTGGTATCATTAATAAAGAAATAATAAACAAATGTATCATTTATGAAATGTGTTGAAAAGTTTCAAAATCAAAAAAAATTATTTCTAATGATAAATTAGATACGTTTATGAAATGTGTTGAAAAGTTTGAAAAAGAAAATCAAAAAATAAATTTCTATTGATACAATATATACACTTATGAAATGTGTTGAAAAGTTTGAAAATCAAAAAAATATATTTCTAGTGATAAACTATATACATTTATGAAATGTGTTGAAAAGTTTGAAAAAGAAAATGAAAAGATATATTTCTAGTGATCATCTACCAGTAGATACATTTATGAGATGTATTGAAATGTATGAAAAAGAAAATCAAAAAAATTATTTCTAATGATAAACTATATACATTTATGAAATGTGTTGGAAAGTTTGAATAAGAAAATAATAAAAAAATATTTATAATGATAAACTATATACATTTATGACATGTGTTGAAAAGTTTGAAAAAGAAAATGAAAAGATATATTTCTAGTGATAATCTACTGGTAGATACATTTATGAAATGTGTTGATAAGTTTGAAAAAGACAATAAAAAAATATATTTCTAATCATAAACTAGATATATTTATGAGATGTGTTGAAAAGATTGAAAAAGAAAATAAAAAAATATATTTCTAATGATAAACTAGATACATTGCTGAAATGTGTAAAAAAATTTCAAAATCAAAGAAATATTTATCTAATGATAAATGAGATGCATTTATGAAATGTGTTGAAAAGTTTTTAAAAAAAAGCATAAAATATATTTCTAATGATAAACTAGATACATTTATGAAATATGTTGAAGAGTTTGAGCAAGAAAATAAAAAAATATATTTCTAGTGATAAACTAGATACATTTATGAAATATGTTGAAAAGTTTGAACAAGAAAATAAAATAAAATATTTCTAATGATAAACTATATACATTTATGAAAAGTTTTGAAAAGTTTGAAAAAGAAAATGAAAGATATGTTTCTAGTGATAAACTACCGGTAGATACATTTATGAGAAGTGTTAAAAAGTTTGAAAATCAAAAAATATATTTCTAATGATAAACTAGATATATTTATGAGATGTGTTGAAAAGTTTGAAAAAGAAAATGAAAAGATATATTACTAGTGATAAACTAGATACATTTATGAAATATGTTGAAAAGTTTGAAAAAAGAAAATATATGTTTCTAATTTTAAACTAGATACATTTATGAAATGTGTTGCAAGGTTTCAAAAAGAAAATCAAAAAATATATTTCTAATGTTAAACTAGATACATTTATAAAATGTGTTGAAAAGTTTCAAAATCAAAGAAATATTTTTCTAATGATAAACTAGATACATTTATGAAATGTATTGAAAAGTTTCAAAATCAAAGAAATATTTTTCTAATGATAAACTAGATACATTTATGAAATGTGTTGAAGGGTTTGAGCAAGAAAATCAAAAAATGTATTTATAGTGATAAACTAGATACATTTATGAAATATGTTGAAAAGTTTGAACAAGAAAATAAAAAAATATATTTCTTATGATAAACTAGATACATTTATAAAATGTGTTGATAAGTTTGAAAAAGACAATTAAAAAATATACTTCTAGTGGAAAACTACCAGTAGATACATTTATGAGATGTCCTGAAATGTTTCAAAATCTAAACAAAAAAAATTTATAAAATAGATGCATTTATGAAATGTGTTGAAAAGTTTGAAATTTTAAAAAAAAAATGATAAACTAGATACATTTATGAAATGTGGTGAAAAGAAAATCAAAAAATATATTTCTAGTGATAAACTAGATACATTTATGAAATATGTTGAAAAGTGTGAACAATAAAATAAAATAAAAATATTTCTAATGATTCTTCTTCTTCTTCTTTCGTTCGCTAATAAAGTCTATATCTGCAGTGTTGTTTCTTGTATAAATTGGACAATTTTACCTTCTATTGTTGTCAATTCTGTAAAAGAACATTTTTTGCGCGCATTGGACTTGCTAGTCATTTAAAAACGCACTATTAACTTTATTATTTTATTATTTATTGTTATTATTATTATGGTTGAGTTTTTGGTTATCGTCGATCACGACGGACGAACATCATACATTGGACAGTGTTTTCCATTTCTTGTTTGTACCATAAAGTTTAACATTCATTGGTGTATCAGAAGGCCAGTATGTGCATCTTAATGTGTCATAGTTTGCACATTCTTGAAGGATATGTTCTGAAGTCTGGTTGACTTGTCCACAATTACACTTTGCTGTTGTGCCAATTTTAAATTTTGTATACATATGGCTGTTTAGTCTATTGTGTCCAGTTCTCAGTCGAAATATGATGACCTGTTCTTGTCTGCTAAGTAGGTGGTAGTCATCCCATGGAGGTAAGTTAGGCTTTCGTTGTGCCTTTATCATGGATTTCTTTTGGTGATAGCTGATTGGTACATCCGGTTGCTGCATGTTAGCACCTTCCTTGGCGAGTTGATCAGCTCTCTCATTTCCTGCTATTCCACAGTGTGATGGAATCCATTGCAGTATAACTCTACACCTATTTTGTACTATGGACAGTACCTCTTTTAACTCTGGAAGTTTATTGGATTGTAATGCCTCTAGTACTGACCTTGCATCTGTAAGTATTACAATAGGCTGTGAGGTCCTGTCCAATGTTAACAGTTTCTCTGCAGCTGTATAAATAGCTTTGACTTCAGAGTCATAGTTGTTGCAGTAATTCCCTGTTGGTATACAAGTAGTATCAGTGGTGCCATCTGGGTATTCTACCTATACACCACTTCCTCCATTTTTTACTGCATTCTGTGCTGATCCATCTGTATATACTCTGGTCCATAGATCACTTGGGTAAACATCATCAAGGAAACTGAGAGCTGCTACTCTTTTCTGCAGATTATTCTGATGTTCATCCCCATGCACACCTGCTACTGTTGTTTGGATGGTCACTGGTAGGCATGTCCGTTTTTCCCATGGGGTGTGTTCTGGTTGAGATGTCAGTGGTATTGTTACCTCTGGTAGATCCGATACCTGTCTACGTAGATGCTTGGCCTGGTGTATGAAGCTGCTTCTTTTAAGCCGTCCTTGTGATAGATTCTGGAATCTTTCCTTCATTGGGTGACTATGGTGGGAAAGAAACTTTTCTCCATGAATTATAATTTTAGTATCTCTACGCTCTTTCAATGACTGCATCCCTTCGATATTCTGCATTTCTATGATTGGTGTGGATCTCATTGCTCCTGTAATGATTCTAAGTGCTTGGTTCTGTACTCTATCTAGGTTTTGTAGTGTAGTGTTTGATGATGAACTCCATGCTGTAGAACCATATTCCAAGTGTGGTCGAATGGCTTGTTGGTATACATTTTTTAGAATTCTTTCATTAGCTCCCCAAGTTGTCCCACTCAGTTTTCTTAGTATAGCTATCTTCCTTCTAGCCTTTGTTTCTGCTTTGCTGATATGATGTTTCCATGTCATTTTGGCATCAAATGTTACACCAAGATATGTGGGTTGGTCATCTACCTTTAAGATAGTTTTATTTACATAGATGTTTCCTGCTCTTTGTTTTGGTGAAAGTGTAAAAAGGGTTGTTGCCGACTTCTCTATATTGATACTTACACACCATTTGTCAGCCCAATTAGTCAAAATGTCCATGGCTCTCTGAAGCATTTTTGTGGTAACCATGGCGCTCTCATGTGTGCACCATAGAACCAAGTCATCTGCATACAGTGCTGCCTTAGTTCCACAGGGTATTTCTTCAATTAGATCATTGATAAATATGAGAAAAAGAGTGGGTGATAGAACTCCTCCTTGAGGCACTCCATGGCATAGTAATACTTTCCTACTTTTTTTGCCATTTACTTGTACTCTGGCTCTTCTATTGTAAAGAAAAGCTTTCGTCCATCTGTACATATTTCCACATATCTTGTAGTTTCTCATTTTTTGAAGCAATCCTTCTTTCCATACTTTATCAAAGGCCTTCTGTAAATCAATCCATGCCACTAAAACTGATTTGTTGTCTTGGAAAGAATCCTCAATTTCCTGTGAGAGGCATTTGGTTTGATCCTCTGTGGAGTAGCATTGCCTGAAACCTGCCTGCTGTGGTGCAAGGAATTTTCTACTTTCCAGGTGAAATTTTAGTCTTAGGTTTATGATGCGCTCCATTGTTTTGCACAGGCAACTTGTAATACTAATTGGTCTGTAGCTAGTTAGTGTTGTTCCATCTTTTCCAGGTTTAAGCAAAGGGACCATAATTGATTCTCTCCAGATTTGTGGTATTTTCCCAGTAGTCCAGCTAATATTTAGGATGTCCAATAGTTTCCTTCTGGCTGTTGTTCCTAGATTCTTTATCATTTCATTTGATATTTCCTCAATTCCTGGGGACTTATTTAGCTTTAGTTTAGAGACTGCTAATTCCAATTCACTATATGTGAACAATGTATCCATAATTTCATCTGCACTGTTTTCATCACTGATTCTAGTCTGAGCATGTTCCAATTTACTTTTTTGGTCGCTCTGCACTGTATGCTGTTTCTCTGGACTAATTTCAATATTGCAGTCTTGAGCAAATATCCTAGCGAAATTATCTACTGCTTGCTTTCCTGTAATCATTTTGCCATTCTGTACGAGTGTTATGTTTGTGCTTCTTCCTGTTCCCTCATCATTTAGTTGTTTGACCAATTTCCACAGTTTTCTTCCATCCTTTTCAAAATTTAAGGACTCTGTTTTCTCTTTCCAGCTCTTTCTTCTAGCTTCTAGTTTGGCTCTTTGGAATTTAGCTTTTGCGTGTTGATGTTTGTTGTGATGTTCCTGGCTTGGGTTATTTTCCACTTCTGTCCGTGCTTTTTCTAATTCCTCTTGCAGCAGTTCTAGTTGTTCACTCCAGTATGGCTTGTATTGTTTGCGTGCTCCTCTTGGTATTGCTTCCTTGGCAGCTTGATGAATACATTTATTGAACTCTTTGACTATGGCGTTTATGTCTTTTCCTTCCATGTCTATTTGTCCAGCTAAAACACTACTGCAGTGTTTAAATAGTCCCCAATTTGCTTTTTTATAATTCCATCTTGGAAGGCTACATGCATTTCCTGTGAGTTCATTTTTAATACTAAGGAGGACTGGTCGATGGTCGCTACCTCCAAGTTGCTTCCCCACTGTTCTATTGATTTCCCAGTTTAGGTCTGCTGAGTACAATGCCAAGTCTGGCGTGGAAGTGGTTTGCCATGCTCTTGAGTAGTATGTTGGAGGATCTTTTGGCTTATTAAGAAATAGAAGACATTTATCGTCTTGCCAGCTTTCAAGTTCTTCTCCTCTTTTATCCATGTTGTCATAACCCCAGCTTTGTGAGTGACTATTAAAATCTCCACATACTATCAGTCTTCCTCTGTACGGTATTGTGTCCAGGGAAAGGGACTGGTCATTTGGACAATAATAATTTAGTAGGTTGAAGTCTGTGTTCTTGGTCTTTAGTTGAAGGACCTGATATTCTGCTCCATGTATAGCTCAGTTTGATGTGCACTGATATTATTTTTGACTAGAGTTAGTATACCTCCTTTTCTTCTGTCTATTCGATCAGCTCTAAAGCACTGATAACCTGCAATTTTAAAGGCTACATCTTTGCTGAGGTGTGTCTCTTGTATGCAACAAATGCTGACCTGTTCCTTGTGAAGGGTGTTTTCTAATTCTAATTTCTTGCTAAAGCCATCTTTTTTGCTATTTACACCCTCTGCATTCCAGTGCATTATTGTAAGTGATGTCTCATTGGTTGGTAATATTTGTTGGTCAGTGATATTACTCTTGTGCCTCCTGGCTCCACAAGGCAATCGAAGAGGACCTCCAGTCGTATGGAGTGGGCCCTTTCGAGGTATAGGGCCTGGTGCTACTCCTGCCTGGTGAGTCGTCACAGGGTTAGCACCATAACGGGGTAATGCAGATATAGACATTCATGTGCGATAATGCATGACATTCTGTTGTTGCGGTGCGCCTTCTGGCCAAATGTCGCTGACTTCAGCACCTTTACTTGCTAGGCAAGACTGTGGTCCTGCCCGAATGTGGGAGGGCCCAGCCAGTCTTAGTTTCCAGCCTTGATGGGGGTTTGCTTATTATAAATTGTTCCTTATTATGAATTGTTACTTATAAATTTTTGCAGAACAATACGGGATCAAGGGTCCATGTATATACTATCAATTAGCGGGATTTTAAACAAACTTACAAATATTTCATACGATCAATATTTGTGTTCTTTGGTTCACACACATTTAGCGAGCTCAATGAAATTACATTATTTACAGATCTTGTCACTGTAATTCAAAATAGCTAATAGTAGTTACGCGCGGAGATTAAAACTAGCAACGATTTAATGGTTTTTGTATTTTCAAGATATGAGGTACTGTTAGAATTTAGATGTTGTGTTGGGGGGGGGGGGAGGATTAGACTCAGTGTTAGGACTAATTCTAACGCAAACCCCCTTTCTGATTTAATCAATTCAAGTTGGTAACTACATTGAAAGGGAGACAAATGATTTCTGCTTACTCTTTGTTTATGTATTACCTCTCTCACCGAAGACGGATGTGTCTGGCCATTGGCGGAAATAAAATTGTGACACAACGCATTTCCATTCTCTGAACTGGAAATCTAGTAGGACTATGGTCCTGCTACAAAGAAGATCCAACGATAGTTTTAGAATGAATGCTGAAGAAGAAGTATTACTTCCCATGCGAATATTTGAGCGACAATTGTTGGGCAGGTTTTACATATATAAATATGCCAAGACAATAAATAGGGGAGTATTTAATTGGAGGGTTGTATGAGTGGAAACATGATTGGGTTTGAATGCAGGGTATTATTTTGTGTCGGAAATGAATTTAATCATCACAATAGAAGTTAAATGTCATAGTATGACACTGTGCGCATTTCTCGTTTGCAAGTACTCTTCGTGACTGCAACAATTGTACTGCGTCTTTGTCAGTCAAAGGCAAATTCAACATACATACGGCAGCCATTTTACTAAAGATATTTAGTGGAAGAGTGACGTAACGGAAGTGTGAATGGCATTACCAAGTTCTAAAAAATACGACAGGAGCGCATTTAAAAAAAAAGTGTAAGCAGGAAATGCTACATGGACAATTGATCCTGTATTGTTCCATTTTTGCTTATAAATTGTTACTTATTGTAAATTATTACTTATTATAAATTGTTACTTATAAATTTAGTGTATTATAAGTTGTTACTTATTGTAAATTGTTATTTGTAATTTTTTTAAAAATTATAAATTATCTTTTAGAGAACAGTGGAAACAGCATTTTTCTCCACGGGACCTAGTTGGCCTATCAGCGGAGCCTTACCTTCTATATCCAACACATTACACTGGAGAACCATATTACATCTCTGACACTGAAGATTCAATCATCATTGACAAGGGTCATGCTCGTAAAGGTGCTGCAGACAGTGAACTGCTGGTAGACACAAACATAGCAAGACCTGATGAGACAGAAACACAGATTGACGGTGTTATAAAGCTGGAAGGGCCAGTTGTCAAGGATGAGTTTTAATCAATTATGGGAATAATTAATTAATCGCTGTGTAATTATGAGAATAGGCATATAGATGAACTCTATTACTAAGCTGGAACTTAGCTCGCTAAATTAGATATGGGTTTTGTAGCAAGACAGTTAGATCTCCTTACCTACAAGTAATCAATCAAGTGCCATGCCAATTGGTGTAGGTCATCATGCTTCTCCACAACTTTCTGCCTCTTGTGTTGTTAAGTAATTCAATTGATGACTTCATTTTGTACCACACTGACAACCCATCCAGAAATTTATCTCTTTGTCTTCCTCTGTCTCTTCTCCCCTTGATCTTTCCAGTTGTTATTAAATGTTGAAGTTTTACTTTTCTCATCGCACGTCTAAGACCATCGGAAAACACATATGAAGTAGCAACAAAAATAATTTTTAAATTTTGGGACCGCCACAACATGAAGAACTGTATTAAAGGGTTGGGGGATTAGGAAGGCTGAAGGATAGAGGGATTACACTGCATGGAGTTTATTATCTGAATCCTGTATTATTTGTGTGTTTTATTTTCTGTGTTTCTTTATCATGAACTATTTGAAATAGATTTATGTTTTCTGTAATATTGTTGATTTTTCTCTTGTTGTTCCAGCTGACCATTTATATTTCTTATTGTGACATAATGTAGTTGAGTAAAACTACATTAGCTGTCTAGTTTACAGAAAAGCTGCAATATATATGCATTTTGGCCTGGTATATTTAATTTTATGTCGCAATATTGTTGATACAGACATGCTATTTGTATCTCGAGCATTTTTCTGCGATCAATTATTATACATCCAGTTTGATAATGTTCACGGATGATAATGATGACATAATCCCTTTACCCGTGAGCAAGTAGCTCTTGACACTTGATGATGATGAAATAATCCCTTTAGCTGTGAACAGGTAGCTCTTTACACATGGTGATGATGAAATAATCCCTTTAGCTGTGAACAGGTAGCTCTTGACACATGATGATGATGCATCCCGTTATCTGTGAGCAGGTAGCTCTTGACACATGATGATGATGCATCCCGTTACCTGTGAACAGGTAGCTCTTGAAAGTCCATAGCCTTTTTTGACATAAGCACAGGTTCTTCTCAGTTGTGTAACTGAGGTGCCTGCCAGACTCACGTAAGGTTGTCTCAAAGGTATGGATGGTTAGGGGGAGTTTATAGATGCATATGTTTTGTCCCCAAAGGGAGGCATTCCACTGTGGCAGTATCTTAGGATTATCACATCCTGCTAGGAGCACAGCACGCACATCTGAGCCAGCAATCTCATCATTCTTCTGTCAGATTTGTTGACACATCCGCAGTGATGCACATTAAGTATTCCTCTGCCACAACTGGACAATGGTGCAATGTCTGCTGGTCAGTAGCTCTTCAGCATCCATGATCAAAGATTATTTGATAGAAAACAAAAGTAAGAAATTGAAACAAGATGATTTTTTTCACTCAACTTTCCTTAGTAACCTATTACAACATTCCTGGAAAGAAGACAGTATCCTTATTCTTTGTACCCGGAACCAGCAGTCCAGGCCCAAGTTACTATATGGGCGATTGGTCCTGTATAGAATAGTTTGTTTAGGTTGCCATGAGTCTCCCACAGTTTGTTTTGTAGAGATATTCCTGTGGACCAGGATATTGCTCTGTCAACAAATTCTCTGGGTTAATACTGTAGTATATATTCTGGGTAGGTGTTGTTATTCTGCACATGTTGGTTGCAGAGTCGCTAATACCGATTCGGGGTAAGTGTGCCTTTAGATGGCAATGTTCCATTTTCAGTCGAAATACCCTGACTTGTTCCTGTCAGTTGAATTTGTTCATGCTGTCTTGCTCGGGGCTGTAGTTTCCATTTAGTTCTCTCCACTAAAGTCTCATAGATTATTTTAGCGGAGACGCTACTTCCCTGAAATTTTGAAGTACGTGGGATTGAGGGAGATTATCTGCCATTTTTGACAATTCATCTTTACTTTCAGGCATTCATTTAGCATCTAATTATTCTTTATATTTGTACAATATCTTTACTTTTTCTAAATACTCTATTTAGCTGAAAGGGAAAATAGCTGTGTTTGAATTTCTAAACCACCACCCCATACTTCCTTATTTACAGATCTGGTGCTATGCCATTATTGGAGCTAGTTTTCAAGTAGTAATGTTAAAGTTAACCATAGCATTTATTAAATGCCGTAGGGGTGTAAGATGTTAATGACCTCACATTTCAGTGGCTCTGCTATATGAGGGTGGTAGCCATCTCCTCTCCCTCGCAGTCTTTACTTCCTGGATTAATCCGGTACCCAATTAAGGCTGGGTTGACCCGGGAGCCTTTGTGATTTGAAAAATGTTTCCACCTCAAACTGGGGAATGAACCCAAGACCACTCATATGCGAAACCAGCCCGCTAACCACTGCCCTACCCAGCTCCCTGTAGTTTTCAAGTACATGTTTTATCAGAAGATTAAGATTGTGAACTTCATCACGTTTTATCCTAGGGTTAAGATTGTGAACTTCAGCCCATGTTTTATCTTAGGGTTTGCTTCTCACGTATATTGTTGACTGGAATTTCTCTGTGTAATGTTGTTCTGTTAGTTTGCAGTACAGCTGAAATATTTGTACTTTCAACTTGGCATATCCATTTTTCTGCATGTCCCCAATATACGAGGGGGAGTCAATAAGTAAGTCACAAATTGATGTTGGATGGCAGGAAAATGCAGTAGGTGGTTTCTAAAGCTGTTTATAGTTGATATCATCATAGAACTTTATGTTTATGTTCGCTAGATGGCGCTAGCTGTACCTTGCGCATGCGCAGCACAAAAAACAAAATGGCTACTGTACTTACAGAGTGTACAATCAATGAACAACGTGCTGTTGTGCGTTTTTTATGGGCAAAAGGACTGCCTGCAAAAGACATTCATAAAGAAATGCTTCCTGTTTATGCTGACAATTGTTTGTCCCGTAAAGCGGTGCACAGCTGGGTAAAAAAATTTTCTCAAGGACGCTCTAAAATTGTTGACGAAATCCGATCTGGTCGTGCTGTTGAAATTGCAACAGACGCATCTGTGCAGCGGGTTGAGGAGATGATTCGAGGTGACAGACGAGTAACGATAGACGCTGTAGCAGCTGCAATAGGGTGCTCACATGGTTCAGCATACAGCATCATGCATGACCGATTGAAATTTAAGAAAGTGTGTTCAAGGTGGGTGCCCAGACAATTGACGGACGAACACAAAATGAACCGATTAGGCTTGTCATTGGAGCATCTCTGTCAATACGCAAATGAAGGAGAAGACATGATGAACAGGATTATTACTGGGGACGAATCATGGGTGCATCACTACCAGCCTGAATCAAAGCGTGCTTCAATGCAATGGAAACATCCTTCTTCGCCTTGTGTCCAAAAATTCAAGGTTACACCATCAGCAGGGAAGGTTATGCTGACAGTGTTCTGGGATTGTCAAGGAGTGCTTTTAACCAATTTCAAAAAGAAAGGTGACAATGTGAATTCTGAATCATACTGTGAAGTTCTATCAGTGCTTCGGGATGCAATTCGAAGAAAACGTCCAGGGCTGCTGACTAGAGGAGTGCTACTCCTTCATGACAATGCTAGACCACATACGGCTCGATTAACTCAGGAGAAAATAAAAAATCTTGTTTGGAAAATTCTGGAACATCCTCCTTACAGCCCCGATTTAGCCCCTAGTGATTTTCACCTTTTTGGTCCACTAAAAACCCACCTTGGCGGGAAGCATTTCGCGACTGACGCAGAAGTTGAATGTGAAGTGAAAATGTGGCTTAAAAAGCAGAGCACGCAGTTCTACGCAGCAGGTTTGGAGGACTCATAAAACGATGGGATAAATGCATCAATGTTGGTGGAAATTATGTTGAGAAGTAAAGGGATAATGTATGTGTAAAAATAAACAGTTTTCAGGTTTTTATCGTCTTCAGTTTTTTTCTAAAGAGCCATTTGTGACTTACTTATTGACTCCCCCTCGTATATCATTGTCTTCCTCTCACCGGTGTGTTGCCAGGGCACGAAAGGGGAGCAAAGACAACAACTTACCTGCCATGTAGTATGTGGCAACTAAGGAGGTTTGTGGGTGTTATTGACATTTCCAACCCATAGGTCAAAGTGACTCTTCTTCTTCAGCGTCCATTCTCAAACTTCTGCTGAATCTCTCTTGTAGCAAGACAATGGTACTACTAGATTTCCAGCAGGACGTAATCCAGAGAAAGGAAATTCATTGTGTCCCCATTTTATTTGCATCAGTGGCCCGACTCAAAAGTAAATCAACCATGCTCAATCTGGATCTTTCAGGTCGAAAGGTACAGATATTGCAGTCATACTGTAAGCCAAAACAACAGAATCTATTCTCCAGACTACTTCTAGATAACCATCAGAAGATTTGGGGGCATTCATTCTCAAACTCTCACTTTATCTCTTGTATAGCAGAACACTGGTCTTACTAGATTTCCAGCAGGATGTAATCTAGAGAACACAAATACATTGTGTCGCAATTGTATTTGCGCCAATACATCCGACTTCGGCGTTAGTAACTAATACATTCATTATTTTTACTACTTTGACTGAACAGTAAATGTCTGTAACTTTATTGATAGTATAGTAAGCAGAGGGTGTGATTTTTCTACACTCGTCCGAATGATGGAGGACAGGTGTATGGAGGGCTTTGAAGGGCTTTTTGTGATAGGGGTGTTGGGAGGGATTTTTGTGATAGGGTTTTTTGGTGTGCTTTTTTTTCTAACATCGCCAGAGTGGAATCCCTACAACCCTGATAGGTTATGGGTTATTATTATTATACGCCAGACGTACGAAAGAACTGGTTCTCATACTTGTTGTCATAGCCACAGACACACCACAGAGTTTTAGAATGAATGCAGATGAAGAACTTTACATCAGAGATGTTGTCATTTGTTTTTGTATTATAAATATGTTTTTTCACTTAATGATTTTTCATATTATGTGATACTAATTGGTGCTAATTAGTCATGTACAGAGCTGCAGATTATGTAATATATTTTCACAAACATATATTTTGATATTAATTGGTGCTATTTAGTCGTGTACAGAGCTGCAGACTAAACAATATATTCATATTTGATATATCAACATTGTAATCATTTAAATATATTTGTACTTCACTAATGAAGATAGAAATCTTTTGAGCAGACATCAAATATTTTTTTATTGTAGGAGTGTACAAACAATTCATTATGATTTTTGGAGCTTTCCCTGAATGTGTGCCTACCAAAATATTTTTATTATTTCTCTTGGTTATGTTTGTCAGATAATGGGTATTTATTAGCCCAAATGCTAACCCTAACTCATACAACTCTCCTAACCACTCATATGATCATCTTAAATAAATAAATATTTAAGTTAATAAACATAGATAAACAAATGTATAAACATAATCAGGGAAATAATCAAAATACAATTTTATTGGGTAGGCACGCATTCGGGGACAGATCCTGATTGTTTCTAAAATAAATCCTCAATGTTTCATCTTCAGCATTTTTTTAATCAAACTTCCACTGGATCTCTCTTGTAGCAGGACAATGGATGGTCCTAGATTTTATCTCTCTTGTAGCAGGACAATGGATGGTCCTAGATTTTATCTCTCTTGTAGCAGGACAATGGATGGTCTTAGATTTTATCTCTCTTGTAGCAGGACAATGGATGGTCCTAGATTTTATCTCTCGTGTAGCAGGACAATGGATGGTCCTAGATTTTATCTCTCTTGTAGCAGGACAATGGTCCTAGATTTTATCTCTCTTGTAGCAGGACAATGGATGGTCCTAGATTTTATATCTCTTGTAGCAGGACAATGGTCCTAGATTTTATATCTCTTGTAGCAGGACAATGGTCCTAGATTTTCAACATGATGTAGTCTAGAGAATGGAAATGCATTGTGCCAAGTGTTTTATTTGTACCAATGGCCCAACACATTAGTCTCAGTGCTCTATATTATATTATCCATGTACTAAGGGAAATTTTCAGCACATTGTGTGGTTTCCTGATGATTTATCTCTACAAATTTTGCTGTGTCAAATATTTGCTTTATAACAGTAATTAACAGACTGCCAATCTACATACTTTGAAAGTTTATGAATGACCAGTGTTGCCACGTGATTCGTATCTTTAGTTTCTTCCAACCTCTTGGATATCACAGGGATCTCTTCCCTGCACATGATAGTGCTGGTGGTAAGGACAGAACAGTTCGACTTGCTTAAAATGTGTCGAGTCTGTGAATGATCTTTATGAAGGGAAATTGAAGTGTAAAATAATGACTTTGTAACAGGACTTTAAAAAAAGTCCCACCAAAGATGGATGTGTCGAGCCATTGCGGAAAAATAACGGCAACATAATTTATTTCCATTTTCTGGACTACACCCTGCTGGAAATATAAGACTATTGTCCTGCTACAAGAGAGAACCAGCGGGAGTTTGAGAATGAACGCTGAAGAGGATGAAGTAAAGAATGTGTACATGCATTGAGAGATTATAAATGGCTGATGCTGCTGTGAGTCATTGATATCTCTAGTTTCTTCCAACCTCTTGGGTAGGGTATCTCATGGATATACTTCCCCAGACATGATAAGCTCATCCATCCCCCTGGGTATCTCATGGATACACTTCCTCGGTCGTGAGCGCATTTGATGGCTGGTCACATTCTATAGAAAGTCGTATTGGCTCAGAAGTCATACTGAAGTGGGATGAAAATATCAGATATCACAGCTAAGATATACATTTTGACAATTTATTCCATTATCCGGAGTGTACCCTGGTGATCTTCAGGAGTTAAAGAGTCAAAGCAGAAGAGGAGTTCAGTATCACCCTGCCTTATTGAACAATATTTCCATGAGTTAAATGTTTTTTCCAACTGACTAATCTCATTCATTAAAGATGATGATGAAATAATCCCTTTAGATGTACGCAGGTAGCTTTAGATGTACGCAGGTAGCTTTAAATTTACGCAGGTAGCTTTAGATGTACACAGGTAGCTTTAGATGTACGCAGGTAGCTTTAGATGTACGCAGGTAGCTTTAGATGTACGCAGGTAGCTTTAGATGTACGCAGGTAGCTTTAGATGTACGCAGGTAGCTTTAGATGTACGCAGGTAGCTTTAGATGTACGCAGGTAGCTTTCGACAGTCCTTCTAGAAAAACCACATGTCCTCATCGGTTGAGTAACTGAGGTGATACACAAATTCGCATAAGATTTACTGTTTCTTCTTCTTCAGCATTTATTCTCAAACTCCCATTGGATCTCTCTTATAGCAGGACAATGGTTAAACTATATTTCCAGCAGGATGTAGTCCAGAAAATGGAAATATGTTGTGTACCCGTTTTATTTGCACCAATGGCCAGACACATCCATCCTCTGCAGTATTTGCCATTTCAAAATTTATGGTTGTCTTATGGAGTTTTATGGATACATGTTTAGTCCCTGAATGGAGACATTCCAGTGTGGCAATATCCCTGTATCATCACATCGTTCTAGGAGGGCAGAATTATATGTCTGGGCCAACTAGTTCATCCATTCTTCTATCAGATCTGTTGACCCATCTGCAGTGATGCCACCTAGTCTTCCCTTCCATGTGGGATTGTACCACCTAGTCTTCCCCGCCATGTGGGATTGTACCACCTAGTCTTCCCCGCCATGTGGGATTGTACCACCTAGTCTTCCCCGCCATGTGGGATTGTACCACCTAGTCTTCCCCGCCATGTGGGATTGTACCACCTAGTCTTCCCCACCATGTGGGATTGTGCCACAAAGGTGCAATGTTTACTGCATCTCTTCGTCATCTATGATGATTTTTCACAGGTTGTCATCCTCGAGACAAGACATGCAGCAGCAATGATGATTTTTCACAGGTTATCATCCTTGAGACAAGACATGCAGCAGCAATGATGATTTTTCATAGGTTATCATCCTCGAGACAAGACATGCAGCAGCAATGATGATTTTTCACATGTCATCCCATCCCCCCAACTTTCTTTTCATCTCTCTATGACATGCCTGGAAAGAAGAGGTCCTATTCTGTGCTCCTTGAGCTAGAAGTCTAGGCCAGGGTTATCACACAAATAAAACCATGAAGGAGTATGAGGTTGCCTAGATTCTTCCTGTGCCGGGCGGTGAAGTTTTGCTTTCATCTCCTGAAGGGTGTTTCTCATAGCATTTTTTAAGGGAAGTTTTCCAGGACTTTTTCAAGTCCCAGATGAATCTTTTACTCTTCATCAGCTGTTATTCTCAAACTCCCACTGGATCTCTCTTGTAGAAGGACAATGGTCCTACCAGATTTGCAGCAGGATGTAGTCAATCATCGGCTGTGTCCCAGATGAGCGTGGTAATGTGTCATTAGCTAGACAGTATTCTACTCCAGCAGAAATCTCAACAGTTCAAGCATGGATCATATAGACATAGATCTCAGCATGGAGATACTGGTCTCAACAGACTTCATCACAGTGAACACCAATGTTTTCTCTTGATCCTAAAAGAGGAGCAAAGAATAGCAACACTACCTTCCATGCCTGTCATAAGATTCAACTATGGAGGTCATGGGGTGAAGTTGGCTTTTCCATTCCATATAGGGTCAAAGTAACTCAGAAGCCATGCTGAAGTCAGATGTGTCAAGCCAAAAGAAGCAGAAATCGGATCAAAACTACAAACCATGACACAATGCATTCTATATTTCGGACTTCATCCTGCTTATCTGCAGAAATTTGATAACAAATGCAGAAGTTGACTCTTATGACATGCATAGAAGGTAAAAAGTGTTGCTATTCTTTGTTCCCATTTTGGGCCACAACAACAGTGTGGTGGATCGTTCAGACACAGATCTTCTTCGTTCTTTCTCAAACTCCTGCAGATTAGCAGAATGTAGTCCAGAGAAGGGAGTGCGTTGTGTCATGGTTTCCAGCAATGCTGCAATATCTGTGCTTTTTGGCCTGACACATCCAGCTTTAGCATGGTTTTGGGCCATGCTGACCCTATATTGGATGGGACAGCCAACTCCATCCCATAGTCAACCCATGACATGCATAGAATATAAACAGTGGTGCTATTCTTTGCTCCAATCTCGGGCTACAACAGCACACCACATGTGCAATGGATCGTTCTGACACAGGTCTTAAGCAGAATTCATCGCTGCGAAGATTATGAAGTGGAGGTAAACAAGCCAAAGTTCAGCACCGTAACCACTTATTATGACATACGTACGTAGGTAACATTGTTACTATTCTCTGCTCCTCTTTTGTATGTCCTTGTAACATATGGGTGTGTGAATCTCATTCATAATCACATGTATATTAGTTTCCAAATGATATATTTATATCTACCGCTATATGCCATTAAATACTTTTTATTTTGTAAACTCATGTTGCACAATATAATCTGCATGCATTTTTTGTGTCACAATGAAATGTATATCATTATTCTATGCTTTATTTTGGTAATTCAGAAAGTTATATTGAAAAAATGTTTGGTAATTCAGAAAGTTATATTGAAAATTATTTGGTAATTCATAAAGTTTTTATGAAAATTTTTTTGGTAATTCAGAATGTTATATTGAAAAATGTTTTTGGTAATTCAGAATGTTATATTGAAAAAAAAATTGGTAATTCAGAATGTTATATTGAAAATTTTTTTTGTAATTTGGAATGTTATATTGAAAAAACTTTTGGTAATTCAGAATGTTATATTGACAAAAATTTTGGTAATTCAGAATGTTATATTGAAAACATTTTGGTAATTCAGAATGTTATATTGAAGATTATAGGGGTACCGGATTGATAGCATCAACACACAGAGTCAGGATTATATTTTGAGCAAGTATTTTCTCTGTTTCGAATGAAATATTTCCCGCCAAAGGCGGATGTGTTGGGCCATTGGCGCAAATAAAACGGCAACACAACGCATTTCCATTCTCTGGACTACATAACTGGAAATCTTGCAGGATCATTGTCCTGTTACAAGAGAAATCCAGTGGGAATTTGAGAATGAACGCTGAAGAAGAAGAAGAATGAAACATTTGAATATAGCTTCTATTTTGAGCAAATATTTTCTCTGTTTAGAATGAAACCTTTGAATATAGCTGATATTTTTAGCAAATATTTTCTCTGTTTCGAATATTATGTTTATACTTTATTAATAAACAGTTTTCTAATAACATTTGTTATTTGTTTTTCAACTGTGTGTTGCTGGGGGCCTGAAATAGCAGCACAGAATAGAAACACTGTTTACCATTCCATGCGGGATGTAAGAGGCTGTTATGGAGGTTATGGGGTGAAGTTGACTGTCTCATCCCATATAGGGTCAAAGTGATCCAAGCCATGCTAAGGTCAGATGTCGCAGACCGAAAGGAGCATATATCCATTCTCTAGGCTACATTCTGCTAATCTGCAGGAGTTTGAGAAAAATGCAGAAGAAGAAGTACTTGCTTATATCATTTTATTGGCAGGCAATGCAGCAATAGACAGCACAATACTGAGAAGAGATGAAGCAGACTTGATCAAGGCAGTAATAAATTCATTTCAAGATGAAGATGATGTCAATGAGGCTGAGAACGTACACATACAGAGAATGTCAGTAATGGAAGTATCTAGAGGGGAGGGAAGGAAAAGTAAATTTTTTGGAAAGTCCCAAAGGTCACACAAGCAAGACCTGACTGGGACTCTGAGTCTACATACACTGGGATGGCTGCTGGAACGGAGAGTGGAGCACTTATGGAAGTGCCCCACGTGCTGTGATGCTAGATTCTAATCAAGAATCTGGAGACTGCCTTTTTGTATGCCTCATATATGTGTGTTTTTGTTGACTCATTTATTTCTGTAATCCATTGTTTGCAAAGGTTTGCCCCTGGTTTGTATCCATCTTGTCGGTATAGTAATGCTTTTTTGAGGGGGCCCTGTCTGATGGTAGTCTGGAAGCATGTGAGAACCTCTTAATCTATTGTCTTCTGGTGTAATCGTGAATTGGCATTGTGTGTGTTACTGATGTTGTCATTTCTGATTCTCTAGTTTATTATTACTGTGAGAATTTCACACGGCACAGAAGCACAGACAAACATCATGATAAATGGGCATAAATTTGAGGACGTGAATATTTTCAAATACCTCGGATCCTGCGTATGCAGCGACGGAAAACGCAAAACAGACTTAAAGATATGCCCCTAAGGCTGGAGAAATATAACTGATATGTCAAGGTTAACTTTAATTTGGAAAAGATAAATCAGTGTTAGTGTGAAAATCTAACATTGAATCTGACTTATGTTGTTTATTGTGTTGTGTTGGTGTGTAAGCTGAACACTCACTGCAGTCATGGAGAAAGGATACAGACCTTCGAATACAAATGTTACAGACAAATTCTGCACATCTCCTATAGAGAGCATGAGACAAATGTGTCAATCAATCAAGTGCCATGCCGAATGGCATCGGCGATCAGGTTTCTCCACGACTCTATCTCTCTTGTGTTGTCAATGAGCTCGGTTTGTGAAATTTTACCGTGCCACAATACTAGTCCATCTAGCGACAAATGTGTACATTAGAAATAAAATAGATTCATACAAGAATCATTACTTTCAATAGTAAAGCAACAAATATACCTACTTGCATGGTTTATAGGTCTGTTGCTTAGGTGGAGGTGGGTGGTGGGAGGTGGGTGTTCAACTCCCCTCTTCCACCCTTAGGAAATCATGTTTTTTATTTGCTAGGAATTTAGCCAAAAGTTGGGTGAAATCCCTACATTAACGATTTTTCACAAAAAATTCATCAGCTTTCTCATCAAAAAAGTCATCAGCTTTCTCATAAAAAAAGTCATCAGCTTTCTCATAAAAAAAGTCATCAGCTTTCTCATCAAAAAAGCCATCAGTTTTCTCATCAAAAAAGTCATCAGTTTTCTCATAAAAAAGCCATCAGTTTTCACATAAAAAAAGTCATCAGCTTTCTTATCAAAACAGTCATCAGCTTTCTCATCAAAAAAGTAATCAGTTTTCGCATCAAAAAAGGTATCAGCTTTCTCATCAAAAAAGTCATCAGTTTTCGCATCAAAAAAGTTTTCAGCTTTCTCATTTTAAAAAAGTCATCATCTTTCTCATTCAAAAATTCATCAGTTTTCGCATCAAAAAAGTCATCCGTTTTCACATCTAAAAAGTCATCACCTTTCGCATCAAATAAGTCATCAGCTTTCTCATAAAAAAGTCATCAGTTTTCTCATAAAAAGGAAGGAATTACATTAAAAAATTTAATAATTTATTATTTTATAGGTAAATCCCCTTCCTCAATGAAAACTTGTTTGCGGCTCTGATGGTTTTTTTGGATGTGTGATGATATGATTATTCGTTATAAACTATACTACAGGGAACAGTCGAGGTTGGAAGAAGCAGACGAAGACTAAGAAAATCATGGACAGGCAGCATCAAGGGCTGGATAGGTCAAGATATTTTCACACTCATCTGCGTCGCTGAAGAAAGAATTTGCTGGAGAACTCTGGGTGTTGTTTCATCCCATGTGGTACTACTGTGAACCTGGCAGGTTATAGCAGTTTTACCCAACCTTTTCTTTAAACCTTTCCCCACCCTCAATCTTTCAAAAATTCTGATGCTACCCCCCCCCCCCCAGTCCTACATTTTTTATAGGTCTATTCAAAAAATGACTTATTCCATAAATGAAACCTAATTATAACTTGTTCAGGACACAAGACTTGCGTTTTAGGAAGAAAACACTAGAAAATTATTAAAAGAAAAAAAAACAGTTAAGTAGGCTAAATTTTCAAAACATATAATGGACAACTAAATCTCAAGAACACAATTTTTTTTAAGTGTCCCCCAAACAATGAAATTCCCCCCTCTTTTAACCTTTGGGGCGTGTGCCACAACACCGGGTTATAGGCTTATTGTATGGTGTGATAGCAGGGAGACGAACATGAGATAAATGGGAACTGTCGCTGACCTTTCGTGCGAAGACGGTTCCTCATCTGTAGTGAATAGGCTATTGTAATGTTAAACTTCTGTCATGTTTACGGGGAAATGTCACTTTATAAAAAAAAAAAGGAACGTGCCAACTCTGATTAAGAACCTCGAATAAATAGGTCAGACTTAGGCCTGTTCAATCAATCGTCTCATTTTATCCTCACGCTAAACCCCCCCCCCCCCCCCCCCACCACAAAAACCCAACGACCGAGAAATACAGGAATACTCAAAAACGTATACACTGTAAACTAATAACGATGTACACAGGAGACACAGTCACGTGACATTTACAGTGTATGAATAAATGTCTCCTTAGTTGATGATTGGTCGATAAGGGATTACAACCTTTTGGTTAAGGTATGTTGACATCATGGACTTAGAATATCATGGCCTGTCAGAAAAACTAATGTGGAAGTGTTGAAAGAGTCAAATGCGAAACGGACCCTAATAAATAATATAAGAAAAAGACAATCTTCATATTTTTGGCCACTTCATGAGACAAGGAGGTTTGGAGAATATAGTCACAACAGGCAACAGAGACAGATGGCTACAACGTGAAAATATATTAGACAGTTTGACAACATGGCACGGCAGGGAAACAACAACGAGTTTCATACATAATACTGGAGACAGGGAGATATGGAAAGCCATGGTCGCCTACGCCAGCCGGCATGGCACCTGATGATTATGTTGATATCGTATTAGCGTAAATAGGCTTCAATTTCTAGCAAGTGTACTTGCGTTACAGCAAACACACACATCGTTAGGCTGCTTGTTGTTTGGTGAAGGTTCTACTGGCTTCGTGAACTGTTATTCCACGTGATCTGGTGGTAAAAGTCCATTCGAACCACAGATTGTGGATTATTTTGATCGTCTGTGTCTCACAACATCCGTGTCATGAAAATGTTCGGAGATGAACTCCATGAACACAGCATTAATTCACACTCATATGTCTATCAATGAACTCTCTAGTGATTGCAAAGATAGTCTTGAAAAGATAATCCATTCTTCACCAAGATCGATGCCTTCTGGTGCACACATCTGTTCAAGATAGATGCCTTCTGGTGTAAACATCTTTTCAACTTCTTGTTTCATCTTCTGTATCCATTCTCAAGCTCCTGCAGATCAGCAGGATATAGTCCAGATAAACGTTGTGCCATAATTGACAGCTTAACTGACAAATCGAACTTCAGCATAGCCTCTAGGTCAATTTGACACTGTGGGGTGAGACCAGTGTTATAAATATGTTATAGGTCATATAAGTAGGGGGAGGGGGGAGGAGTAATTACCTTTAAAAAGGCATTCGTGTGTTTTCATGTATCAGATCTTCATGTAATGTTCATTTTGTATAAATCTCTACGGGGTGGGGGGGGGAGACTTTTTACCCGCATTTTGGCCAAATTTCTAATGCTAAAAGGCATAGACCTATTCTGATTTGCTAAAGGACGGGAAATTGAATATCTCAACCCTACGGGCCTTTATGGGACAACAAACTCCACCTTAAATTCCTCTTAGTTGCTGCTTACGATATGCTTGACAGGTAACAGTTTAGCTCCCCATGCTCCCCTTTCAGACCCGCCAACCAAGGACGATTTCTATTGGAAATTAAGTTTATCTAACTATCACTACGTTCAGATTTTTGTTTACTAGAAACAGATTCTTGAAGAGATTCTTTCTTTTTAATTATATCAAAGAACATAGGTCAGCTGTGATGGAAATTTAATTTATTTATTGGATAATATCCGTGACAGAAGACACATGGCAATCACATAATACTATGAATTAATTAATACTTCTACAGAAAATACCTTATGACCACTGATCTATGTATAAATAAATCAAAGTCTTCACGCTCTACCGCATTTAGGATTACCAAGCGTGTTTATTCGCTTGAACACAGCGAGACCAAGTGTGTTGATCTGAACACGTAACACATTTCTTGTATTTGTAAACTGTTATAGAAACTGGGACATAGGCAAAACAGGGCGAGATATAAGTCAGTGTTATAAAACCAAGACAATCTTGGTGAGACCTGGACACATCTTTTCACTCAATACATACAATTACAATACATACGTGCCATTAACATAAACAAATGTATATTTCCGCAATTTTAGTAAGCAATGTATCAAGTCAAAATATTTTGAGTTAACATTTTTTTAAAACTCAGCTGACACAGGTGGATGTCGTTATATTGTGGAATTGCGTTATTGTTGAAAGTAAATTTTCTCTCAAAAATGAAGCGTTTTAAAACTCACAAATTGCAATCCTATTTTTTTTTCCTCGTGAATACTAAATTTATTTTCTTGTGTTAACGAAATTATAATTAGATCTTTTAAATTACGAATTAAGAACTATGGCCATTAAAAACTGTAAGACTATATTATTACTTTGTATCAAAATTTTTTATTCTTTCCAATAAATAACAGTATCAAAAATACGTTTAAGTGGTAACCGTGTAAATACAAATTAATACTAAAATGTAGATAATTTCATGACAAAAAAGTCGAGTGAAGCACTTTCTAAGCAGCTCTCCTATACCCCCGTAATCCTCTTTCGAGGCGGTATGACATAGCAGGCGCCGACATTCGAAAGCCACTCGGACGCTAAGTATAGCTCACCACTTAGCTGAGCACGTTTATGCTGTTAACATTCCGTACGACCGAAAACTTCACCCCGGTGACTTCGTCCTGTCTTAACATGTCATATGGGGAGGAACCAGCCTAGATCCCAAGCGGTACTGTGACGAGCGAGCTGACTCGACACTGGCTGAACCTTGACCCCGCGGTGGAGTCTAAGACATGTGAACGGACTACTGACACTAGTTCCCATACAAAGTCAAGAGCCAACTTTTGCATGTAAAGTTCCGCGGGGAACTTGAACCTTATACGGACATTATCCCTTAACATCCAAAAGTTTATGTGCCACACTTTTGTTCACCATGTCAACAGTTAGGGAAGAATGTCGTGCATATTGCTTTCAAAAAAACGTTTTATAAATAGTAGAACGGGGAAGAGTTACACAAAATCACTCAAGATAAATGAGAGTTGTTTATTTAAATTATATTACCACATGATCAGATCAAAATATTTGTGTTCTTATGATTTATTAATACATTTTCACATATTAATACATTTCACATGTATTACATCCCCTTATCTGATAGTATCTGCGGGGTTATGACCCTTAATGAATAATGGAAATGTCCACTCTAATAGCCCTGCTATCCTAGACAGAGCCTCAAAATATATTTCACAAAATTATTTTTCCATACAGAGCCTCAGTTTTTATCCTGTTTTTGCATTGCAATCACGTTTTTATCTTTTTAAAACGTCAAGTTGCAAAAAGAGTCATGTTTTTATGTTGTGAGTTTAATTCAAGTACAATTAGTTTTCTCAAAAACAAAACACATGACATTTGTTTGGACAATCATTCAATCATGACTATTACATTTTTGTTTGTAAGGTGTCTTTTGCTAGGTCATATCGACTTACTGTACCGTGTCTCTCGTCAAATACAGTCACGTGAACTCATTCTTCTAAATGACTTTACTTGACGTTGATTTGTCATTGGCTGTCGACACAATGTATACAAAAGTGACCAATTAAAATCACTGTAATGGTTAAATAATGTGACTTCAGATGGATTATTTTCAAATAGTCCACACAACTAATTGAGAGACAAGATTATACAGTGTAGTAAACAATGTGTAATGGGGAATTTTTGATTCCACATCGGTATATTCCGGTCATTTCTATTTGTACTGGTGTCTTTCAGCAGACATGGGTTACATGCGATCTGTTGCATTCTTTATCTTTATAATAACTAATGAAACCAGTATTCTGGTTTTCACACTTTTCTTTTATTAATATATGATATGCAAGTTGTTTGGGAAAATTAGCGGTATATTGCCCTGAATGATAGATGCACAAAATAACCACCATTTAACACGTATTGTGTTTAGGCAAGTGCCACCAACTCGTTCCGTCAAAAGCACTAGACAACACAAATTGTTTTTAAAAAGTCACACACCATTAGTGTTTTTTTTTAAATCTCGAGAGGGGAACAAATAATAGCAATACTGTTTGCTTTCCATGTATATTTTAAGAAACGACTAAGGAGGTTATATGGTGGAGTTGGCTGCCCCCTCCTATATAAGGTCACAATGATACAGTGCCATTATAAAGTTGAATGTGTTAGGTCAAAAGCGAAGATCTCGCATCAATGTTGTGAACAATGACAAAACGCTAATTTGCAGGAGTTTGAGAACAAACGCAGACTCAATTATCCAGAGTGAGAACTAAGATGGAAAGCATCTATGTCTTGTTGACAAGATCTCAATTTTCTTTTTATCTCCTGTTACCAGGGTTGATCACATCATCCGTAATATCACTCCCTTAATAATCACTTGTGCTTGTGCTTCTTTCTCTCCCACTTTCATCATCCCTTGCCTCCCATTTCGTCATACGTGTGTTTCTATTCATTGTTAGTCAGCTATAGTTTGTCCTGATGATGGTTTCTTTTTCAAAACTTCGTATGTCTTTGCGTCTATTCGCTAGTATGTCGTGTGTATACATATTGACAACATTTGTATCTAAATCCGTTTTTCCTTATATTCCACTGTGTTGCCCCAGCCCTCGTATTTCCAGCCGATGTGTTGTTCCCGGCACTAGAGATTAATTCCAATAGACCAGAGAAAAAAGCTTGTCATCTTTCCTCAAGGATTATTACTATCGTATATCTTATGCGTCGCATAATTCTTTTCTCCTTCTTCCTCGTTTTCCAGCAGGTCAGATGCTGATATGGATTCCATCAAAGAACTGTTCTGTAGTTAGAAGCTCCAGTGCAGTAGTTAGTGCAGTAGAGCTTTCCGCCAGAATTGTTTCAGATAGCCATCGTTTCTCCCTTATAATGTGATATAGTGGGCAGTTTTGTAAAAAGAATAGAAGCATTCAAAAACTTATTTTTGTGTCGCAGATCTGGAAGAATCTGCGCCATAGTTTCATTTTTGGGTGAAATTATCCCCCTCCCTTCAAATATATAGCCCCAAACGTGGACCTAATTACATTTTGAGAACCACTGATCTTTATCTGCTTTATCTTTTTATGTGTACGTCCTCAAACTCCTGTATGTTATCAGGATGTAATCCGGAGAATGGAATGTGGTATGTCATGATTTACATCGTGGTTGCGATATCTGCGCCTTTCGATCTGACACACTCTATTCAGCATGATTTCTGGATAGCATGATCCTCTATTGAATAGGAGAGCCAAATCACCCCCCCCCCCCCAAAAAAAAAAATTCACCTTCTTAGTCACATTTTACTATGTGCATGGTAGACAACAATAACAGTACCACTAACTTTGCTTCTTTTTCCACACCACATTGGCAACACTGATTTAAACCACATTCACTGATCTAAACCACATATCACAGTACACACCACGCATTGTTTGTGTTTTGGTTTTTCTTACTAGTCCTAATGTTGACATCTTAAGAGCACTCTAACTTTCGTGAACTGTGTTCACGAGATAGAAATAGGGCTCTGTTTACTGGAAGAAAACTTGACTATTGTGTCTTAGATAGTCACACTGACTAAACATAATGCTTCATTAATAAAATATAATTTAGTCACAGTAAACAGAGAACTTCCCACTTTATAGAAAGTGGTTTTCACTTTATAGAAAGTGGTTTTACGTTTGCAATGAAGGGGAGATAATATGTACAGTTGTGAACATATTTGTTTTAATTAATTATTGTGTCAAAACAAAGTTGAGAAATCTATTCCTGATGTACTTTCACTTTAAACTTGCATTTACCAATTAGTGTGTTCTTTTTTTTAAATTGTATGCATCTGTCTAAAATATTTTTAAAAATTATTATGAAACTCTCACACTTAGGCTGACACATTAAGTGTTTCCTATATACAAAAACCAGAAATTTGGATGAGATCCCCTTGTTCTATCAATTTTTAAAATATCATAGGGTTACTGTTTCATTGTTACAGTTACTCTTACTGTAACTCATTGGGGCACCTGCCATCTGATGTTAAAATGGTGCCAAGATACTTGACTTTATCCCCATGATTTAATGTTGAATCATATATAGTATATATCTTCCTTCATTAGACAAAGACGTTGGACTTACATCAGCCATGTTCTCAGAATGAACAGCCTAAAAATTCCCCAGCAGTCACTATATTGGGTGCCACCTAGAGTAAGAATAGAGAGACCTAGAGAACCTCTACGAAGATCCATTAATAGAGAAGGCATGTCAATGAACCTAAACAACACGCAACAATTGAAAGACCTGGCAACACAGACAGAAATGGAAAGCTATGGTTTCTGCCCTATGCGCCGTCTATGGCCCTGGAGGAACATAACATAACATAGATAGTAATGCTGTATTCTGGCGGTGTGTATTTCTTGAAACAGCCCTTACTTCTAGTTTCTTCTTGTTTAGACTGAGAGCTTTGTTTTCACTTTTTTGTACTACCATGTCTAACAAACTTCAAATTTCTTTTTCTCCCCCTGCAATCAGAACTGTATCGTCAGCATATGTTAGATTATTCAGATTTTATAACCTCTAGCTGCTATTCCTAGCATGTTTTCTAAGTTTCATATAATATCCTCTGTATACAGGAAGAAAAGATCTGGTTACATTACACATCCTTGTCTGATGCCCATCTCTATCTTTTGAAATTCTCCTACATTGCCGTCAACACTCGACACAGCTGTTTGTTTCCAATACATGTTTCTTACTATCTTTAGATCTTTTCCATCAACATAGCTGTCATCTTATTTTTATATACAGTCATATGTAGTAGAATTTATATGCGTATTCTATACAACTTCTGATTTATGAAACAACAGAGAATGAACAACTTAAAAACAAACTCAATAAACTGCTTTTCGCTGACGATAAAAACATCATGTATGATGACGAAGAAAACTGCAAACTCACATCAACTCACTATCAAGAATATGCAATAAATACAACATGCGGATCAACCGACAAAAGGCAGAAACTATGCAAATAACGATATTAACAGACAAAAAAGCAGAAACTGTGCAAATAACGAGATCAACAGAGCATTTAAACATTCAATAGAGAAAACAAAAATAATACAAGTCAAAGAGTTCAAGTACCTACGAAGTATCTTTACAGAAGACGGATGAGTCAATTGAGAGATAGAAACAAGATGTAAAAAAGGCAAATATTGGGATATACCAGATGTCACTTTTGCTATAACACCCAAAAAACAACACGGAAGTAAAGAAACACATAAGTAAGAGCATCGTTCTGCCAACACTATGCTACCAATGTCAGACTTGGCAACTAACACCTACACATAAATAATAGCATATTTGTACCAACACTATGCTACAATGTCAGACTTGGTAACTACACCTACACATAGAGAAAGATCGAAACTTGCGAAATGTCTAAGTAAGGCTATTTGAATCACCAGATTCGACAAGGTGCACAATTAGAACATCAGACGGATACTAAGTATAACATAGTGCATCAAGTATATAGAGAAACAACAGATATAAGTGTTTGGACGTTCTTGCAGAGGATGAACGGTCCCATTAGAGCGTATAACAAGATTTAACTAATGATAAAAAGCCAAGGGCAGACCAAGGAAAAGATAGACAACATCAAGACCATCCTGATAAACATGACTACACTACAACCATAGCAACACAACCTGGCTCTGGAACACAGACTACATCTCTATACAAACCTCTACCCTCAGCGGCAAGTGTGGACGTTACGACAATAGACAATTCTTATAAAAACGTCCGCATTAGTAATAATTACTGAAATTTAAACCCCCTCCCTCCATTGTCCAAACTATTTTATCTGTTGTTTCTATATATATTCTATGCATGGTGTTATATCTATTATCTTTCTGATGTTCTCATTGCGCATTTTGTGAGTCTGGTGATTCCAATGACCTTCTTCAGACATTTCATTATGCAAGTTTTGATCTTAAATACATCAAAAATCCTGTACACCATTCAACATAACTGCAGAATGTTCAGAGTGCTCAATAATTACATACTTGGGTTATACATTGTTCACTTTCTCCACCTTGGATTCACTAGACATTTGGGGTGCAAAGGGAACGCATTGCACTAGGCGGGACCCAGGGTTAGCAGATAACCAAGACCCCAAATGTACCTCCTCGCGTGCACCCTGGAAACAGAAATACAGCAGCTCGAGCTGATTCTGGCCAAATCATTTGGGGATCGTGTCCGAGAATGTGGAGGCAGCAGATGGAAAGAGATTTGACTGCATAAGAGACAGACACTATCTCCGACACCACCAGCATCACCACATATAGCGACACTGTCGACATACAGTGAAGCTAGTCAGTCCAGCCCAAACTGCAAATAGAAAGTTCTTCTTCTTCTTCTTTCGTTCACTTGAAACATGTCTATATCTGCAATTCTGTCTCCTTAATAAAACTCACTGTCTTTGTAGTTCATACAGTGTCCCATAGAGCTTTGATTCCAGTGTTGTTTCCTCTGGCCAATATGTCTGCCTCAGCGTTTCATGCTCAGAACACTCTTGAAGTATATGTTTGGCACTCTGTACGCCTGTCCACATGTACACATGGCCGTGTTGCCAATCTTGAACTTTGTATACATGTGACTGCGGAGTCGGTTGTGTCCTGTTCTGAGACGTAGAAATTATAACTTGTTCTGATCTGTTCATAATGTGATAGTCATCTTGTGTTGGTGTTTGTGGCTTTCTTATTGACTTGATCATCTGTTTTTTCTGATGGTAGGGGTGATTGGTATATCTGGTTGATCTTCGGCAGCACCTTCCTTAGCCAGTGGGTCTGCTTTTTCATTTCCTGGTATTCCACAGTGAGAGGGGTATCCACTGCATGGTTACCCTATACTGGTAAGACAATTCGCTAAGTAGTTTTTTCAAGTCTGTTAGTTTCAGACTGGAGAGCTTGAAGCACTGACCTTGCATCTGTCAGAATACCACAGGCTGTAGGTCAGAGTTGGAGTTCAGCAGTTTTTTAGCTGCCACAGTAATTGCCTGGATTTCTGCATCATAATTATTGCAGAATTTTCCTGTCGGTGTTCTGATTGTATCTCTAGGCTTGTGTGGATATTCTATATATACACCTGCACCTCCATTCCCTCACAGCATTCTGTGCTGACCCATCTGTGTATACTCTGACCCATATATCTTGTGGATATTCCTCGTCAGGAAACTGAGGGTGACTGTCCTCCGCTGCACACTGTTCTGTTCGTCCTCGCTTAGTATTCCTTTCACATGGGTCTGAATGTATATTGGCATTCCATGCCTTTCACTCCATGGGGTTTGTTCTGGTACAGACCTTAAAGGGGCTGTCAACTTCAGGTAGGTCTGTAAGTTGTCAACGGAGTCGTTTAGCTTGATGGATAAAGCTGCTCTTTTCAGTCGCCCCATTGCTAGGTTTTGGAATCTTTCCTTCATTGGATGACTTGGCATACACTGAAACTTTTCCCGCTTGAATTAGTACTTTTGTGTCTCTGCGTTCGCCAAGTGTTTGCATTCTTCCATTTTCTGCATCTCTGCTATGGGTGTTGATTTCATTGCTCCCAACATTATTCTAAGTGCCTGGTTTGCACTTTATCTAGATCTTGTAATGTGGTGTTTGATGCAGGACACCACGCAGCTGAACCATATTCCCAGGTGTGGTCTTATGCTTGCTGGTAAACTTTACTGAGTATATTCCCACTGGCTCCCCATGTGGTTCCACTTAGTTTTCTCAGGATAGCTAACTTCGTCCTGGCTTTTGTTGTTGCTTTGTTTATGTGCTGCTTCCATGTCAGCTTATCATCAAAAGTAACTCCGAGGTATGTTGGTTGTTTGTCTTCCTTCAAGAGCTCTCCGTCTATCTTGATATGACCGGCTTTTTGTTTTGGTGAGAGGGTAAAGAGTGTAGTGCTGCACTTATCTGTGTTAATGCTGACGCACCATCTATTAGCCCATAAGGTTAGGGCATCGATAGCTCTTTGTATTTGTTTAGTGGCCACTGTTGCATGTTCTTCCGTGCACCAGATCACCAGGTCGTCAGCATACATTGCCACTTTGATCCCGTGTGGTAGTTCAGCAACTAGGGCATTGATGTAACCAAGAAAAGTGTGGGTGACAGGACTCCTCCCTGGGGGACTCCATGATGCAGTAGAACTTTCTTGCTCTTGCGACCATCTAATTGTACCCTGGCTCTTCTATTATGCAGGTATGCTTTTACCCATTTGTACATTCTTGAGCTAACCCTGCAATTTCGCAATTTCTTTAGGAGCCCTTCTTCCAGACCTTATCAAATGCTTTCCTGAGGTCTATCCATGCTGCTAGTACCAGTTTCTTATCTTGAGGCATCCTCAATCTCTTGGAGAGGTAGGTTGCCTGATCTTCAGTAGAGTAGCACTGTCTGAAACCTGCTTGCTGTGATACCAGAAGGTTTTCACTTTCAAGGTACCACTGCATCCTAAGATTGATAATGCGTTCCATTGTTTTACATAGACAGCTTGTGAGGCTGATGGGCCTGTAGTTGGAGACTGTGTTGCCATCTTTTCTGATTGAGGAGTGTATCATTATTGCTTCTCTCACGGCCTGTGGTACATTACCTGTGGACCAGCTTGTGTTAAAGATCTGCAGTAGCTTTGCTCTTGCCTGCACTTCCCAGGTTTCTAATCATTTAATTGGACACTCCATCAGCTCCAGGGGACTTTTTCATTTTCAATTTGGATATTGCATGCTCCAGTTCTCTCATTGTGATTGGTGCCTCCATGACTTCAGGTATAGGTTCACCTTGTCCAATGTTTTGCTGGTTCTCATCGAACCTCCTGTTGTTTGTCTGGGCTGACTTTGACGTTATTGTCTTCTGCAAAAGGAATCTGCAAAGTAATCAGCTGCATGTTACCTGTTAAAATGTTTCTATCTTTATAAAGTGTGATCCTGTATTTCTCCTGTACCTTCATCATTTAGTTGTTTTACAAGTTTCCATAATTTCCTAGTATCTCTTTCTAGGTTCAGCGACTCTGTTTTTTCTTTCAGCTGCTCCGTCTGGCTTGTAACTTGGCTCTTTGAAATTTAGCCTTTGTTTGCTGATATTTGTTGTGATGTTCTTGGCTAGGTCTGTTCTCAGCCTGCTGTCTAAATGTTTCCATCTCATTTTGCAGCTTTTCCAGTTCATCATTCCAGTAGGGTTTGTAGTTTTTGCGTGCCCCCTGGGTATGGTTTTTCTAGCAGCATGTAGTATACATCTATTAAATTCACTCACTGCTCTATTGATGTCTTTGTCCAAGTCATGTCCTTAGCTAGAACACTGGTTAAATGCTGGTACATTTTCCAGTCTGCCCTTTTATAGTTCCACCTAGTGAGCGTGCTGCTGTCCTTGGTATATTCATTGTGGATTCCAGAAATACTGATCTGTGGTCACTACCTCCAAGCTGCTTTCCACAACACGTGTGATGTTCCATTCCAAGCCTGGTGAGTGGAATGCTAGGTCTGGTGTAGAGGTGGGTGTGCCATGCTCTCGAGTAGAAGTGGCGAGTCTGCTGGCTGGTTAATAAGGATGAGATTATTTTTATCCTGCCAGCTCTCAAGTTCCTCACCTCTCTTGTCGATATGATCGTAGCCCCAGCTCTGAGAGTGGCTGTTGAAGTCACCACACACATAAGTCTCTCTTTGTCTGGAATTGTGTCTAGTGCCAATGGTTTATCATTTGGGCAGTAGTAGTTCAGGAGATGGAATTCTGCACTGTCTGTTTTTAGGTGGAGCATCTGGTATTCTGCCCCTTCCATATATACTTCAAGCTGACATGCGCTGATATTGTTTTTAACAAGTGTCAGAATTCCACCCTTTCGCTTGTCCTTTCGGTCAGATCGGTAGCACTGGTAGCCTCTGATTTTGAAGGCTATGTCGCTGCTGAGGTGTGTTTCTTTGATACAGCATATGTTAACTTGTTCTTCACTGAGGACATTTTCAAGTTCCAATTTTTTGCTGTATCCATCTCTTTTACTGTTGACACCCTCAGCATTCAGTGCATTATTTTTATTGGTCGTTTGTTTGTTTGGCCAGTAGCTCTATTCCCTTGCCTCCTGGCTCCTCGGGGCAATTGAGATGACTTCCAGTAACTGAGGTTGGGCCCTTTCGAGGTATAGGGCCCGGCACCGTCCCTGCCTGAACGTCCGCCACAGGGCAGGCACCATAACTATTTATAGATGTAGACATGTTTCCATTGTGTTTTTGTGCGTGGCATCCTGATTATCTGTGCGCCTTTTGGCTGGATGTCTCCGTCTTCAGCACTCTGCTTACTAGGGCAGGACTATGGTCCTGCTCGAGTGGGACTGCCCGACCAGTCTTAGTTTCCAGCCCCTGATGGCTGAACTAAGCCCCATCACCTCTGCACGGTGCTGGTCTCGATGGAGACATATTGTGATCAAATGTATCCTTGATCACACACACACACACACACACACGCACGCACACACACACACACACACACACACACACACATATATATATATATATATTATATATATATATATATATATATATATATATATATATATATATATATATTATATATATATATATATATATATATATATATATATATATATATATATATATATATATATGCGTGCGTGCGTGCGTGCGTGCGTGATGTGTGTATGATGACCATTTTACATTCACATTTGAAAATTCAATTAAAATTATGACCATGTCTAATAGTTCGTAGATGAGCCCTATTCGAGCTGTAAATATCCGTGCACAGTACGAACATGGAGTGAAACAGTATGAAACAGTACGAACATGGACATACCACTGTAGACGGATTTTGATATATCCGTGACTTTCAAGTTACTCTCGGTTGTTAGGCTGCAACATTTCTCCTCTTTTCACACGATGATGCGCTTTTTTTTTACTGTAGAGCGCCATATATATATCATACATACATACATACATTAAGTGGTTTTTTTCTAGGAAAAAAGAAGGGTATATATCCATTCAAGAGATTGGTAGTGTATTATGTTGGTGTTTGCGCGTAGGACATGCGCGATGAAGGACTAACGGCGTTTTCTGATAACATCTGTGATGAAATTTTGATGTGTCTCTTCTCTGATTTTATCATTCGATTTGAATTCACTCCAATATGTGTTAGTTATCCTACGAAGACATTTGTTCTCGAAACTCAGTAGTTTCTTTTCTGGAGATAAAGAGCTTTTCCAGCTCTCACATATATATGAAGTACCGAATAACGCAATAATTAAATAATCGCATTTTTGTGCGTGCGCTGATTGACTTTGATCTCCAGATATTAGAAAGGAGAATATGAATGACTAAAAGTACCTTCAATGACATGAGAAAATTATTAATATCTAAACAAATACAAAACAAGCTAAAAATGAGAATTATAAAAGGCTACATCTATTCTATATTAATGTATGGCTCAGAAACATGGACACTAAATAAACAATTAGAACAGAAAAAAACCCCGCCCAGACTATTCCTTGATGGTATCAATCTGGAATTTTCTCCCCAACCCTCTTCTCCTTTCACTCTGGACTGTTCCATGTAAAATAATTTTATAAAATGAGTCGTGTCTCGTCACATGTCCACAGATGTTACCGCTGTCAAAATTGGTTCTTGATAACCTGCATGTTTGTTTAATTGCTACCATACAAATATATTTGTCTTGTGTTCTATATAGCTCATTCTTAACAAACGTCTATAATTTGTTTTGAAAAGCCTGAATCCTTCTTTCTGTATCTACATTCAGTGTCTAACTTTTACATCCTTTAGCTCCACCTAAGACGGATGTGTCGGGCCATTGTCGCAAATAAAACGGCGGCACATCCATTCTCTGGACTACATCCTGCTGGGAATCTAATAGGTCCATGGTCCTGCTATAAGAGAGATCCAGAGGGAGTTTGAGAATGAACGTTGAAGAAGAATAACCTCCTTTAGATATCTGAATAGGTTTTTCTTCTGCGTCGTTCTCAAACTCCTGCAAGATTAGCAGGATGTAGTCCGGAGAACAGAATGAGTTGTGCCATTGTTTACAGCATTGCTGCGATATCTACGCCTTTCGGCCTGACACATCCGACTTCAGCGTGACTTTGGTCACTGACCCTATATGGATGGGACAGCCAACTCCATCCCATAACAATGAGAGGGCAGCACGGCACCAGTGGGCAGCGGTACGAGCAAACGGGAAGGGAAAATGTTAAAAGGAAATCGAAACTAGCGTGTTCAGCCTTAAAACACGCTTCGAGTCCTTGCTTCTCCTAGCATATCACTCCTAACCCTACCGTTGATGTTTTCATATACCGGAATTATGGTAGCGGTGTTTTGTTCAGTTCCGGAACAATTTTTCAGGCCGAGTGCTCCTAAAAATATTGACTCAGACTTGGACGAGCGCTTCACGATATTGGTGAATGACACATCGTCTAAAAGGGTGAACGAGCCTTGTCCAACTCTACCGTCGATACTTTACTATACTGGAATCCTACTCGCGGAGAGAAAAGGTTCAGTACCCGATGGGCACAGGCACAATACATCTAATTACGCAAAACGAGTTCACTAGCAGCGGAATATCTCGTGCAAGATAGACGTAGTTGACCCAAGCCTAAATCCCTGTCTACCGTCTCCACGGAGACTGCCACTCATGGGTATGTTTTGAACAAAACAGCCCAAAGGCACAGTGGGTGATAAATCATCACGGCGTAGAGTCGATATCCAATCGACGTCTGACGACCTATAGGAAGTCTGTCACAGAATGGGGAAGCCCACTACCCTAATTAAAGACATGACGAAAATTAATGTGCTGGGTCTCAGATATGCCGGGACAGCCGAGGTGAAAATAACACAGCTCTGCTGTGTAAATTAGAAGCACAACGTGCTTCGCGCTCTCCGGTGGAAATCACACGAACTTTCGTGGTGGTTATCAGAGAGCAAACGCAGAAGAAGAAGAAGAGGAACAGTAATTATGAAACAGTTGACTTACTCTAAAATTAATTATTTTTATAAGTGAAATGTCCCTACGAAATGACAATTCTCGATTTCCACGTGCACCAAATCGATCCATTAAAGACCCTATGCGGACATAGATCCTAAGTGGAAAACCATGGATAAATAAAACTTGTAATGTCGATATCTTTAAAAAAGAGAACTGCTCACTCGAATCAGAAAGAGATAGTTCATTTTTTGTTGGAAATATGATAATATGAAAGATGAAATACATCGTTACAGCAGATGTGCAAGAGGCGTAGTTGAATATCAACAGAGAAGATGCTAGACAGCCTGGCAATGTGTCATGGATGAACAGCGGCATTAACATCGCTCGAAATATTGCTAGGGATAACATTGATAACCAACGTCACATCACGGACTAATAAGTGCGGAAGTTCATGACAGCACTCCCTTTGTCTATCTATCAATATATACGCTGTGATCCCTTTGTGCCTCACGGCGTAAGGGGTAGAATAGTTCTCTGGAGATATATTTCCTGTGATTTTTTTTGTAGACTTGTTTCACATAGCCTCTTCGATTTCTATGATCTATCTTTTATATGGTCTACCTCATGCCCAGAATACTTTTTTTGTCTTATCATTATTTCCTTTAATAGTGTTTCTTTTCATGCGAAGTGTTGTTAGAACCTGTTTGTTCATTTTCTTCTCTTTCCATGAAGTTCTCCCAATTCTTCTATGTATCCACATGTCAAATGTACCATTTATATATTCTAGTTGTTTGTTCATGAGCCATTCATGTTCATTCTGTTTCTGAGCCATACAATAATATAGAATAGATGTCGAATTTGATAATTTTTATATTTAGTTTAGGCCTATATCTAATTTGTTGATAATATAGAATAGGTGTAGAATTTTATAATTTTTATTTTTAGTTATATATAATTTGTTGAGCTGTTAATATTTCCCTCATGTAATTACTTTTAACCATTCATATTCCCCTTTTAACTATGGGGTCGTAGATCTCCATAAACGTTCCCTGAATGTGACGAATCAATTTGGATGAATTTCTACGTTGCAAAAATCGGCATGGCTATCTATGTTACGTGTCCTTTACAGAACGATGTACTCACTGTCATTATGCAAGGCTTTTGATTATGTGCAAGCTGCCAGTCTCTTCCAATGTCATATTCAGAAGGCCCTCGATATGCTGTGTCTATTGTAGTCTTGGTCTTCCTCTTGTTCTCTTCCCTTGAACTTTTCTCTCCATGAAGAATCGTTCTAAACCAGGGGTGGGCAAACTTTTTGTGCAGAGGGCCGCATTGAAAATTGTAAAGCTATTGGAGGGCCGCATATAATATTATGTATATTTGGCAATATATATATATATATATATATATATATATATATATATATAAATGATGTCAAATTGGGAAAAAAACATTGTATATATAATATATAAGAAAGTCGAATTAAAGTTCCAATGGATTTCTGTGTAATATTAATGGGGAAAAAGTCATTTTTGACGATCGTCCGTTTATTTAAAAATGTGTTTGAGGGCCGCAAAATATCCAATGGCGGGCCGCATGCGGCCCGCAGTTTGCCCACCCATTTTCTAAACCATTGTGTCTCTTTATATGTTCAAAATATGATAGCGTGTATTATTTGATAGTTTTGAGCAGCCAGAATACTTTCATGCTCATGTCTTTGCGGACGTCCTCATTGGTTCGTCTTTTTGTCCATGATATTCTTGGGACCTTTCTATACCATTTTAATTCTAATGTCGATATTTTCTTTTCCATTGCGGATGTCATTGACCACGTCTCACAACTATATTTTGCCACTGGAAAATATAAGTTGTAACTTAGTTTTTCTGTTTGCCTCTTGCCATACATAGGTCTACATTTTTTCTTTGATGTTATTTGTAAGGCTTTTGCGCGCCTCTTTCTGAGTTGTTAAGCAATATTAATATCTCGACTAACTTTCTATTAAATGGGATGGCGTTTACTGATAAAAGTAAATATTTCGTTTTCCGATACTCGCGAAACAAAAGCAGCGGGTAATTGAGTACTATTTTTAAGTTTCTAACAAAATGGCAGATCTTGTGGATGTTCTGTTACAAGAAGTAGCGGACTCTGGAAGTGTTGATTCGTTAGATCTTTCTCGACGCCGGGGAGTAAATCACCAAGTCATTGTTGGAGCGATAAAGAGTTTACAGTCACTAGGAAATGTGAGCATATATTTTTGTAATGAAACTTTATCCATCATTTAATTCGCTAAACTAGTTCAGTTCAACTCACTCAGTCATCAAGAGTTAGCGTTAAAGTTAAAAGTTTATCAATCACAACTCAGAACTGTTACTGTAAACTAAACTACATATCAAGATTGTTCATGTAATTGTGTCTTTTAAAAAAGCAATTTTATTATATTATAAGATTGAAAAATGGGGATAATCACAATGTTACTATTTTACTAATCTTGAAGGGTACTAACTACTCGCATACTTCACGAGTCTTCTAGGCAAAAAAAGTGATGATGCAAGAGTGGTGTAAATTAATAATAATAATAATACATTTAAAATATAGTAAAAAACACACCTTTTACTCTACAACAATGGATATTGACGTGTATCTACAACAACCAACCAATTGAGGTCAGCTCCTTGCAGTGGACGTGGAGATGGGTTTAGTAGTTCAGCCAACAGTCAGTGGCTGAAAACAAGGTAAGACTGGGCAGGCTCTCCTGTAATTGAACAAGACCAGTCTGTCCTAGTAGATGCTGAAAGCAGAAGCAATTAGCTAAGAGGTGCACCACAGCAATTAGGATGCCATGCACAAACGTAATGAAAATATAGTCACTATTAACTGAGTGTTATGATGTCTACCAGGTGATGAACTTTACCTCGGAAGGGCCCAACCCAAATTACAGCAAGTTCTTCTCTTATTTGTCCCAATGAGCCAAGATACACAAGAATAAAGCAACTGACCAAACATATGAAACGCTATTTAAAAATGCACTTGAATGATGAAGGTGTAAACAACAATAAGGATGGCTACAGTAAGAAATTAGAGCTGGCAAATATCTGGTATGAAGAACAGGTAACTGACTATATGTTTTCTGCAGGAAACATAATCCAGCAAGGATATTGTTTTGAAAGTCAGAGACTACCAGTGCTACCAAAACAGATAGAAGAAAATGTAGATAGTGACAATTGTACAGAACAACATCAGTGCATATCAGCTAGAATCATATAAGGTGGGGACAGAATATCAGGTATGTCATCTTGAAACAGAAGGAACATAATTCCATCTCCAAAATTACTACCAAGTGATTATTCACTGACTTTAGACACAGTCCAGCAAAAGAGGAACTGATTTTGTGCAGACTTTAATAGCCACTCACAGGGATGCTAAGGGTACAGCATTACTCTTGGCGGACCCAGAGTTAGCAGATAACCAAGTTCCAAAAGTACCTCCTCGTGATGCACCCTGGAAACAGAAATGCAGCGGCTCATGCTGTTTCTGGCCAACTCTTTTGGGGATCATGTCCGTGAATGTGGAGGCAGCAAATGAAATGAGAATTGACTGAAAAACGAAATTGACTGCATGACTTGCTCATGAAAAGAAAATGTTCAGTATCCGATGGACACAGGCACAATACGTCTAATTATGTGAGACGATTTCACTGCCAGCAGAAATCTGGTGTGAGATTGACATAATCGACCCAACCTAAATCCCTGATTACTGCTTTCTCTGAGACTGCCATCCATGGACATGTTTTGGCCTGAAATATCGAAAGGCACAGTGGGTGGAAAATTGGCACGGCATAGAGTCAATACATATCCATTGCCTGGCGACAGATAGGAAGGCTGTCACAGGGCCCACCCAAGTTAAAGGGTGTCAAATGCTCCAAGTTAAAGGCTCTGCTGTGTAACTGGTAGCACAGTGTACTTCACCCTTCCTGGCAGAAATCACACGTACATTCATGTTCGTTATCAGAGAGTGAATGCAGAAGATAAAGAAGCCACTCACAGAGCAGGTCTATGATCACATGGATAAGAGAGGCGAGGAACTAGGAAACAAAGCAAATTTTAAATGGACATGTCCTAATTAAACTTCCAATTGATCCATCAACCTTCTACTCACAATCATCGCACACCTCTTTACACCAGACCTGATATTCCATTCACTATTTCTGAAATGAAATATCACACATCTGTTTGGAAAACAGCTTTGAGGCAAGTGATCACCTGCAGGTCTTTCTAACTGGAAAATGAATTTATCAATGAGAGCAGAACACATATCAGGTGAAAGAGGGCAAATTGGATAATGTCTATTGTCTGTCCCCAGGTGAACTATGGTTGATCGAATTCACACCTGTCATTAAGCGTAGGGATGGGAGCTTCAGCTGTCATTCCAAGGCTAATGAGTCACCTTGGTTGCATTAAGTTCATTGGATAATGTACCAACACTTAATCAGTGTACTAGCCAGAGATCTGACTATGGACAAAGGCATCAATAAGGTAGTAAAAGAATTTAACAGATGCATACTGCATGCTTCTCAAACCATTACTAGAAGGGCCCTTAAACAGTTATATACATTTCATTGAAATAATGAATTACAGAAACTGCAAAATGAAATGGAAATATCCTGACAGCAGGCAGAGAACAGTCCAAGTCAGGAACATCATGAACATTGTCAGGAACATCAATATCAGCAAACTAAGGCTAAATGTTAAAGTTTTAAATGGCTAAATTACAAGCCATGTGGAGCAGCTGGAAAGAAAAGCAGTTACTTAACCTAGAAGCACCAGGAAACTATGGACATTGGAAAACAATTTAACCCCTTGGCTGCAGGGGGTAAATAATACAAATCATAACTGTGGTGTGGGAATATTTGAAGGGTTGTTGAATTTTTCCCCTCACCAATTTGCCCACCGTATTCAAGAGCTCAACATTTTGAGTGTATTATTACTGTATACTCTAATTTATGAATCTACAAGCATAATGCTTCTTTATATTATAGAGGAGTCATAAAAACCGTTAACAATTATTACTTTTATTGTTATTTTATTGTTATTTTTTATTGTTGTAATAGTCCTTGTCTCAATATGTGTACAAGTTGTTCGTTGTTGTTGTAATAGTCCTTGCTTGCTGTGTAGACATGTCTAACTGCGAAGAAGAAGAAGAAAAGGAAACATTATTTAAAAAAATAATCATAATATGTTTTATTCCAGGAAAAACCAGTTTACTTGAGTTGCAAGGCAATTCTGTGCCGCTAGAACAGACCTGGTTCAATTCCCGCAACTCTCAAGAATTTTTAATTTATCCTCATGCTTCCTACTTGAATTTACTTATATAAGCCATTATTTGAAGCAACATTGTACTGTCTCTATGTTATTTATGGTTACAAGAAGACCTATTGGCCCTTGTAGTACGAATATGGATGTTCTATGTTTGTGTTCCTGAGGATACTTGAATATGTGTACAAGTTGTTTGTCGTTGTTGTAATAGTCCTTGTCTCAATTAGTCCATTCTCAATGACTTGTGTACACAGTGTGAATGTCTTGACAAAATCGCATCTTTTTTGGGGATGTAGTTAGTCAAGTATGGAAAAACCAGTTTACTTGAGTTGCAAGGTGATTCAGTGCCACTAGAACAAACCTGGTTCAATTCCCGTTAGTCTCAAGAATATTTATTAACAGAAATATGAGGTATCATGTGTAATAATGTGCCCATAGGAGTCATCATGTCAAGACTGTTTGTCCCTGTGAGACTATGTCTAATCAGTTTGTCCACATGAGACAATCATCTGAGCTGTTTATTTATATATCATGTCTACACTCTTTGTCTATATGAGACATGTCTAATCTGTCTGACCATATGAGACATCATGTCCAAACTGTCCATATGAATTAACTTTACACTGCTATCCACATGCCAGTTTTCCTGCCGAATTTGATTATAACCTTTTTTTTAATTCCTAATTATGGAAATAATTTTGTATCACAAATTTATTTCAGATAATTGTTGTTGAAGACAAACAGAACAAGAGATGGCAGCTGACAGAGGAAGGTGTGCTTGTACTTCAAAAAGGAAGTCATGAAGCTGTTGTGTTTGAGGCAATTCCTGCAGATGGCATTAATCAAACCCAGTTGATGGTAATTTGTTTGTAAAGTAACTGTCCTAGATTATTGTCCATTTTAACTCTGATGTTCTCTGTGTTACATGTCATAAATGTTAAAAAAATTGCAAGGCCTTTTGTGTTTTAGTTTGTTTTCTGTGTTTCAAGTGTAGTCTAGCTCTATCATTTCTCTTTATCGTTTGTTTCTAGTTCACTCAAGTTTCAATATGCATTTAGTTTGTGTTATTTTATAACCTGGTATAGCTTGCTTAAGACTTCTGCAAAGCACCGCATGCGTATCAATTGTATACTGAGACAGTTTTTTTGCAGGATGTAGTCCAGAGAACAGAAATGTTGTGTGCCATTGTTATTTGCACCTATGGCTCAACATATCTGACTTTGGCTGGTGAAATGTGTTGGTGAAGCTCATGTTCCAAACAGGGCCATAGAAAATGGCTTTGGTGAGAGAGGTGGTGTAAGGATGTGTTCTTCTTCAGCGTTCATTCTCAAACTCCTGCTGGATCTCTATTGCAGTAGGACAATGGCCCTTTTAGATTTCCAGCAGGATATAGTCCAGAGAATGGAAATGCGTTGTGTCGCCGTTTTATTTGCGCCAATGGCCAGACACATCCGTCTTTGGCGGGAGGATGTGTTCTATCACCATATATTCAATGTTTATGTATATAACATCATGAGGAATTAAGAAATGACCAGCAGTGAAACAACTTCGTGCCTCGATATATCAGGTCACTAGATAGAAAAGAGAGAAAAAAAGCAGGCTCGTGCAGAGCGCGTATGTGACGGCCAAGGTACAGAGTTTGATCCTCGCCACAGGCACCTGAGCATCCGAACCATTCAGAAATTAATGGCAAACTACTGAACGTATTTATATTGCCTAGAAAATCACTACAGCCAAAAAAGGCTTGGTTGATTGCTACGTCCTGAATAGGATATGCTACCAAGATAGAAAAAACACCATACTTAAAGAAGGGGCAATAATAGGCTGCTAGACCATACAATAATTAAAACTGCAGGAAGCGAACCGCAACGCACGTATAATAAAAACCTCTGCCCTATGCTGCCTCACATCCATCATGGGAACAAGAAACAGTACTTCATTTTGAAAAAGAAATTAGTTATTATTTAACAAATGATTTTACAAATAAAATACAAAGTTAGAGAAATGAAAATCTTTGGGACATGAAATTTAAACTTACCAAATTTCCGAATCAATAACTTCCACTAAAACTGTCAGTTTTGTAGATTATCCAATTATGAACCAAAAAAATGTATAATATATAAGCATAGTGCTTCCAAAATATGCTAGAAAAAATTACAAAATGGTTTAAATTTGCAAACACGAGGCTCAATACCAGTTACCAGTAAATGCCAGGTTGGATTACATATATATATATATATATATATATACAAACTATAAGGAAAAATGACATCATATATCCCCCTTGGTCAAAACTTATCAATAACTTACAAAATTGATATCATAACACATTAAAATCGTAATGTCGACATATTACACTTTTGATGGAAACCATCTTTATGGTGATATAAATACAACAAAATGTCAAAAACTAGAAGACTCAATGGAGTCTCTACTATGGTCTGAAGACATATCAGTTCCTGACTCAACTGAGTCTCTCCGGATGGCATCAGTTAAGATTTGTGTGTATTCATGAAATTGCACAAGCAATCTACTGTTAATATTTTGATATGTTTACAAAGCCACACTTAAATTAATTATTAATAGTTTAATATTTATAGTGGCAGAAGTCTATGAAATGTTATCTAAAATTTTTCAGAGCTCTGTACCCAATGCCAAAGTGGGATTTAGCAAGGCAATGTCTGCAGGCTGGATAAAGGTTGACAAAGGTGCGGAAGGTGGACCCAGAGTGTTCAGACAGGTAATAGGATTCAGTCTGAAAGTTAGATGGTTTTAGTGTGAAAATTATAAATGTGTATATATATATATACATACATTCACTCATTTTCCTTTAGTGCTGAAGTTACCGCTTAGGGCAGAGGTCAGATCTCTCCAATTATGTCTGTTCAAAGTTATTCTGTGCAGTTCTTGAATAGTATGAATATTGTTTGTTTTAATTTCTCTAAGTGTTGTTCTTCTGAGTGTTTCTTTTGGTCTGCCCTGGCTCTTCTGCCTGTTGGTATCTATGTGAGAGATTGGGGATGTATTCTGTTATTGGTCAGAGCGAAGGACATGTCTGATGTAGGACCAACGGCGTTTTCTAGTAACATCTCTGATGTAGTTTTGATGTATCTCTTCTCTGATGTGTTCGTTATACATATATACATACATATATACTCCACATTCTTTAATGTTCAGCATTAGATGTCAGGAAGATGCTTTACCCTCCAAGGCCATGTATATGTGTGTTCTCCAGAAAACATCCTGCTAATCAGTGGAAGTTTGAAAATGAATATATAAAAAATATACATACATACATACATACATGCATACATACATACATGCATATATATATATAAAATGGGTTGTGTTTCTTCTTCTTTGGTATTCACTCTCAAACTTCCGCTGGTTCTCTCTTGTAGCAGGACAGTGGTCCTAATAGATCGACTGAGGTTTTGTTTTAATTTATGGCAGTTGGTGAATGAAAAAAATGGCTACATTTTTTTTTGCAAAACTGTGACCAGCGTATTGAACCAGGAAGAATTTTCACAATATCAAAAATTATTGTCATTATAAATCACTAGAAAATAAACCACATAATTAATTGTTGGTGGACTGGCAAAATAACAGGTTGCTCCACATTGCAAGACAATACACCAACTTAAGCTAACGAAATATCCTAGCCTACCATTGGAACCCAACAATTTAAATAAAGAAGCAGTAGATTGTTGTTGTTTCCATACCCAGGAATTACAAGCCTTTTCATCTTCCTTGTTATCCACTCTAAGTCCGAGGGCAACACTGACCTAATCAATAAACTGTACAGTGGTCACCAGTCTGAGACAGGACCATAGAGTTCTTCCGTCAAAGATTTTTCAGATTGCTATAGCTTTCTTGTTTTCTTGAAGATCATATTTGATACCTTTCCATCAAAAGTTAAAACATTGTGATTTTTACAGAAATCTACGTCTGCTTTTTGAGCTCTAGATTGGGATGGACATTGTAAGCCTGAACTAGCTCAAATATATAACCATGCCAAACAGCTACTCACATCTCATAATATCTATTATTGTGCAGTGGATTCCTGACCACTCAAATACACCTGGCAATGACAAGACAGACAGACTAGCAAAAAAGGGAGCATGATAAGAGCAGCCATATCCACAAATGACCACATACACAACTGAATTGATGTTGAAATCTGTGAACAAAGAGACTTGGCAGAACAGATATGCCATGGGAAACACTGGAAGAGAAATCTACAAATATATGACCAGTCCAAATCCAAAAGACATCAACCTCCTGGGAAGGAAAGATCAAAGTATCAACTTCTGACTTTGAACACATGTACAGCATAATAATCACATGAACAGAATAAAACCACAACACACTCCAGAGTACAGGCCCATGCAACAGAAAACCTTAGTAGATGACATAGTTACATTGAGACTCTTATGGAAGCTTTGTATCATGTATCATCCATAGAATTATGCTTTTAATTTGTTGTTGCATTTTGTTTTTTTTCCTTATATGCATTGTTACTGGTATATATGCATGCACCCTCTGTGGTTGGGAGTGCACCCATCCCTATGAAACTGTCGACCACCACATTTTTGAATGTCCACACTGGATGATGTCAGGAAGATGCATGCTTCTCCCTCCGAGGCCAGATAAATAGAACACCTTATATGGAACAAAACAACAGCTTACAAACACATGCATATAACACCATTAGTCTGTGCACACAGATGGCTGAGACACAAAGAGAATGGAAGATGGCAGAATACAGAAAGATATATTCTATGAAGAATTACAGTCTGGGAAAAGATCTCAGTGTCGACCTATACTACAGTACAAGGATGTATGCATACACAACATGCATGATACAGACATTTATGCTGAATCATGGGAACAGGTTGCTGTGTTGCATGAAAGGAAAAGATCAGGAATGGTATAAAGATAAAGGAGATAGCTGTAAGTTCAAGGGCTGCACATGTAAGAAGACATATAATAGCACATTTTATACAATGGTACAAGAGAGCCTATTATTCCTTGTACCTGCTGTAGAAGGCTCAGGTTGCTCTTGTGAGTCACATTCATCATTGCTATGGATCGTAGATTATATTTCTTATAGCACAACAATAAAATAATACTTAAATTGGTAGCGTATCCTATTCAGAACTATATCCTATTCATGATTGGTTGGTTGCTGATCCAGTGATCCATGGGCTCATGCCCTTTGACCCAATGCCATTTTTGTAATGGCATTATAGTGCTAGGAAGTCTGAATTTTCAGCTACCTCGGGCCAGAACCAGAAAATAACTATCACGCCACTAGAAAAGTAGGTTTCTATCTATGTACTTCTCTGAGCCACTGCAACTAAGATAGGGTTCACTGTGCTCATTCCCCGCCACCAATTTCCTGCTGGTTATGCCGTACTTCTCTATAGCTCCAGGCATGCAACAAAATGTTCAAGGTGAAAGGCTTGTCATGTTCTGAGTCACTGTCTTTATTATGGACCTCAGCCATTAGAATAACAGTGCAGTCAGTTTCCCACTTCCTCAGTGCTGCACAGTACATCTCTGACTCACTCCCAACCACAGAGGGTGCATGCATATATACCAGTAACAATGCATATAAGAAATAACACGAAATGCAACAACAAATTAAAAGCATAATTGTATGGATGATACATGCTACAAAGCTTCCATAAGAGTCTCAATATAACGGCATGACATCTACAAAGGTTTTCTTGTTGCATGGGTGTTCTGTCTAGTGGGTCATTGGTGAGACCCACAGACGCAACTGCATGCGTGGACGTAGCCATCAATCCAGCATTTACACCCAAAAAATTTTGTTGGCGGTAGTGATTTTCCTGGAAAGAAAGAAAGATGCCTAGCTACCTATAATACAAATGGAATTAATTCAAAGTGCATGAGCCCATGTACCGCTGGATGAGCAACTAACTATCTACCAGAGATTTATATAAATAACCAAATGGTCGGAGGGTGTCCAACAAAGTGGAGGGTGCCGCAGTAACCGAACGAACAAATGGGAAAGCAAAATGAATTAAACTTGGCTTGATAAAATTTCATTCATCTATTTTATGTATTATTGTTTTCTTTTATAGTTATTTTTCTCTTGAAAAAGGTCCCATTTAGACCGACATGTTGAGATTTGTCCTGTGCAGTTTTATTGTATGTTTTTTATATACTTTTTAATATATTTTTATTCATAAGTATGGTAAGTGTTTTTAGTAACCAGTTTAATTCATTTTGCTTTACCAGAGATTTAACTTATTCATGGTGGTTGATCTGATAGGCTGCTAATGAGACCTTCAATTCTTCCACATGTAGATTATAAGTTGCTAATAGTTGTCTAATAATCCTTCCCATACTTGACTTCCCATACTTGACTTCCCATACTTGACTTCCCATACTTGACTTGATCACATTTTCAAATAGTTGTATATATGAGCTCAGAAATTATATTATCTTTTCAGGTGGACAGTGTTGAAGATACAGTGAAACTGTGCCTGGAAAAAATATCAAAGTTGAATATAAATGATGTCTCAGAGGAACAGAAGAAAGATTTCAAGAAGCGGAAATTGATATTAGAAGTGTAGGTATCAGTTTTCTGAGAGAAAAGGACAAAAAGTAACAATTTATGTTAACCTGACAGAAGGAAACAGTTTTCTTATAAAAAATATACTTTATGATAGTAAGAATAATTCTGTTTATGAAACTTCCAGTCTTCTTCATGTCAAATATTTTGCTTCAGCTCAGTTCACTAGGACTTGTCTTGCAGTTCATCAAAGGCTGGGCATCCTTGAAATTACAAGTTCAGGAGTCTCACATCAACATTTATTTGTGTGTGCTAGATGTTTCTGCAGACTGCAGTGGCTAATTCTAAGTCAAAAGATGATGGTCTGTTGTTGGTGTATAAGGTATGGTTTCTAGTCTGTATTATTTTTCTGCATTTTGTGGTCATGCTAAATTGTCAAATCTGTTGCCAGGACAAAGTCCACCTTCTTCTCCAGGTCAAATCAGCTGCCCATAGCTTTTGCCTCATCTGTATCCTCTGGTATGGCCCACATTCTCTTCTCTTTCATAATTTTGGGCAGTCATGAAGTATGTGTTCAGGGGTTTTAATTCCAGATCCACATGAACATTCATCTGTGTATGAGATCCTTAGTCAATAGAAGTGGCCCAGCAGTCTGCAGTGTCTGTTCCAAGGCGAAATAGTGTGGTCTGTTGTTGTCTTTGGAGGCGATGTATTGCATCAGGTTTACCTTCCCCTTTCATTTGTTTCATCCACTTTGACATGTATATTTTAAGGACTATAGATTTGCTTCTCTGTATGACAGTCTAGTCCAGTGTTTCCCAACCTTTTTTTTTTTACCATGCCCCCACATAAATCTTTCTAAAATTCTGATTTCTAAAATTCTATGTAACATATACATATTTTTTAATATTCAAAAATTGTATTATTCCCCCATGAATTGTCCTCCTGAACAATCAAATTACTCCCTGTGGGGCATGGGCCCCACATAGGGAAACACTGATCTTGACTATATGTATATATTCTTCCACTGGGAAGTGTTCATTTTATCTCATAATAGTGGATAATTGAATTGTTACAATTTTCCCTGACTTGGGAACATGGCATCAGCTCTCATTGACAGTGACTCCACATGTTTGATCTTTAAAAAAAATGTTTTTAGTGTATTTCAACCTTGATAATGTGAATTATAGCTGTTCTCTATTAGCTATTTTTGTGTACTTTTTAACAGCAAGGAAGTCAGTTATGTCATAACAAAGGGAGAAAACTTCACAACTGTAATAAGTAAACCTGTAGTGGACCTTACACCAGAAATGATCTCAAACGGCAGCTGGAAAACCACCCAATTCAAACCCTACAACTTCAATGCTTTGGGAGTTCCAGCAACAAGAGGACACCTTCATCCTTTGCTGAAAGTACGGGAGCAATATAGGCAGATATTTTTAGAGATGGGGTAAGATATAACCTTTTTTACGTACTGCATCAGTTGTGAGGTTATCCTGAAAGACTGCTATATTCTTAACCTTTAGTACTTCGCATTAAAATTGAGTAAATTCCCCATTGCAGCAGGATTCTTTTTTGACAATTTGCTTTATTTTTGGTGGATGTTTGGAAAGTGCAATATTCTTGTTTTATTTTTGAGATTTTAGTATATATTCTTTTATAGAAATAAAGAATTGAATACTGAATCTGATGATGTAAGTTTTATTGGTGTATGTATGATGTGTGAGAAGGTGGTGAAGATCAAAAATTAAACAAAATATTCTTACACCTATATTACCCTGTTAAAATTCTTCTACATATCTAGGCCTATTATATTTATAATGGTTCATAACAGTGTTTCTATTCTTTGCTCCCCTTTCGGACCCCGGCAACACACGGGCGAGATGTCACTAATTTTTTATGAATCCATTTTTCTGGGCTTGGGTCAAGTGTTAGTAGTCCACAGCATCAATATATTTAGTCTTAGTCTTTCTGATAAGTTTCATTGTCTCAAATACATATTTGTATTGAGGGGTTTATGGATGCATTTTTAGTCCTTGATTGGAGGCATTCCTTAGAATCGTTATATCCTGACAGAAGTGTAACATATACTTTTGGGCCAACTGTTTCATCAATCGGAACTGGTTTGGAATTAGTGCCTACATATTTATTTCCCTTGGCTATGTTTATCATTTATTAATTCTAGTTTAATATATTTAGGGTTAGGATTATTTCTGTAAAACATAACTAACCCTAAAAAATGAATATATAAATTAATGATTGATTTAATATTTATATTAATTAAACATAAAATACACAAGTTAGACACAAATTGCAAACCAGAACACATCATTCCTATGTCAACTTTGTTGACCCATCTGCATTACGAATACATACCATTCACAGCCACCTAATAGTCTGTTACAAAAAGACAAAGGTGTAATTTATGCTTGCCTGCATCTCTTTGGAATATTTAACAGAATCACAAGTAAGAAACTTAGACAAGACATTCATTTAACCCATTCTTGAGAGAACAGGAATTGAACCAATCAGTTCAACGGCACCAAATCGCCTAGCAACTATTGCACACGCGTTCTTCCGTACTTGACTAACCGCATCTCCAAAAAAAGATGCAATTTTGTCAAGACATTCAAATCGTGCACTCAGTTACCAGAACGAACCAATCGAGACAAGGACTACTACAACAACAACAAACATCCTGTACAGGTATTGAAATATCCTCAGTAACAACAAACATATAACATATAATATCCATATTAGTTATACAAGGGAGGTCTTCTTGTAAACATGGATAACATATATAGACATACAATTTTGCTTCAAATAATTGTTTATACAAGTAAATTTAAGTAGGAAGCCAGAGGACAATTTTTAAAAATACTTGAGACTAACGGGAATTGAACCAGTCTGTTCAACGGCACCAAATCGCTCAGAACTATTGCACACGCGTTCTTCCGTACTTGACTAACCGCATCTCCAAAAAAGATGCGATTTTGTCAAGACATTCAAACCGTGCACTCAAAGTCACCAGAACGGACCAATCGAGACAAGGACTACTACAACAACAACAAACATCCCGTACAGGTATTGAAATATCCTCAGTAACAACAAACATATAACATAATATCCGTATTAGTTATACAAGGGCCGATAGGTCTTATATTCTTTGTAATAACTTATTTTTGTAATGCTGTCTATATTTATTATAGTTTTTAAAAAAGCATCTAGCCTGACAATATTATGACAAATGTTTTTCCATGTTTTCCTTAGCTTCTCAGAAATGCCGACTAATAACTACATAGAGTCAAGTTTCTGGAACTTCGATGCTCTGTTCCAGCCACAGCAACACCCAGCAAGGGATGCACATGACACCTTCTTTGTGTCAGGTAGGAAGATCAAATAAAAGTCAAATTTCAAGATTTTAAACTCAAGTATCTAAGCTAAGCCTGCCCCAGTGTACTGCTGGGTCTGAAAGGGGAACAAAGAATAGCAGCACTGTTTATCTTCCCTGCCTGGAACAACATTTCCAAGCACTGACATTTTGTGTTTGTTTTATCATTTTATAATTGCAGACAATTGTGTATCTGGACCATTCAGAAAACAATTGAAAACTACTGAACATATTTGCAGTGCCTAGAAAATCACTACATCCAAAAAAATACTGGGTTGATGGCTACAATTGAATAATATATGCAACCAATTTTAACACTTTATAGACCAATTTTGACAGCTGTCTAATTTCCATTATAGAACCTTGGTGGCCAATTTCGACAATTGTAAAAACCGCTATGATCAGAAATACGGCAATACCTGTTGTGATAATGTTACTAAAAATGCTCAATGGTTTGTTTGTTTGTTTTTTGTTCGCTCCATTGTAACCATCACGGATATCCGTGCGATTTCCGCTGGGAGCGTGATTACGAAGTGCCACCATTATGCGCCTTGTAGGCCTAGCACATCCGATTTTGGCATGCCTTGACAATTTGGGTGGGCTACCCTTAGCCTGTGACAGCCTCTATATCTGTCTCCAGGCACGCGTAGTGGAGACTCTTCGCCCAGACGAATTTTTGCTCTCGTCTGACTCGAACGAGGTGTTCCACTGTCTATGAACTTGCCTCATGTAATTGGACGTGCTGTGCCTGTGCCCATTGGGTACTGAACCGTTTTTCATCCGTGAGCCTGGTTCCTTAAGGGGAAGGACTCAACAGAGGAGTTGGACTCTGGCTCTTTCGCCCTCTTAGCCGAGGTGTCATTCACCGACATCGTGTACCCCTTGTCCAAGTTCGAGTCTCACACCACGCGTTTGAGAGCAAGGTGTTCTCGAGCTGAGCGTCCTTGTCCCAATAGCACCTGAGCCCATCAGGTACTGAACCCTTTCTCTCTTCAAGTGTATTTCCGGTGTAGGAAAACCTGACAGTAGAGTTGGGCCAGGGCTAAATCGTTGTCCCTTTTGTGCCTGAGCGCATCGAGTACGGAACCCTTTCTCTTCGCGAGCATATTTCCGGTTTAGGAAGGTTCGACATTAGAGTTGGATTAGGTCTTCTTGCTTTACCAAACGCCAATGAATGGGTCTGGCTCTGTAAGGGCCTGTAATGGGCCTGTAAGGAACACAGGTAACTAGAAGCTCGTCTCGAGCTGACGGAGCTTGTAGTTCCCCTTTCCTAGGAACTTTTCATTTTCTATTTGCAGTTCGCGCTACCCTCTAGCGATGTTCTGCCCTTTTATTGTTTCATTGTACTCGGTATGAATCTATTTGTCTCTCGCCATGCATCTACCTTTATGTGCATTTTACATTGGCAGCCCCTCCAATGTTCGGAGTGGACTGACTAGCTTCACTGTATGTTGACAGTGTCGCTATATGTGGTGCTGCTGGTGGTGTCGGAGATATTGTCTGTCTCTTGTGCAGTCAAATCTCTTTCCATCTGCAACCTCCACATTCTCGGACACGATCCCCAAATGATTTGGCCAGAATCAACACGAGCTGCTGTATTTCTGTTTCCAGGGTGCACCGCGTGGAGGTACATTTGGGATCTTGGTTATCTGCTAACCCTGGGTCTGCCTAGAGCAATGCTCTTCCCTTTGCACCCCTTGCTTAATGGTGAAAGTATGTTGTTCCACAATGGCAGTGCACATGTAACAAACAATTATACCGTTAAATTCCGTGTATAACCCGAGAATTTTTGGACAATAAACAGAGATGACTTCATACTCCTAGGCTTATTTTCGAGAGTAAGATCAAATTTAAAAAAAATTACGTCCAAATCACAGTAAAAATGGAGAAAAACACTTTAAAAAAAATTACAGTCACATGTCCCGATATATTAAGCCAGGATAAAATGACTAGGGCTCACCAGCAATCTAGTGCGTACTTACCATAATGCTAGGCCTCTAATTACATTAATTTCTATATATCATACAATATTTCCTTCGAAATCTCAGATATTTCTTGATAAAAACTCACTTACTAGGTCTATATCGTTATTTCAGACACGCCACCATGTTTTTTAGCATAATTTCCCGGAAACGCTATTTATAGCAATGGGTATTACCGGTTTTTTTTACCGTTACGGCACATATATTTCTATCATAATGGTTTCAATTGATCATAGAAATTGGTCAGAAAAGTATACCAGTATCTGATGTTATTTATTAACTACAGTAAAGTGTAGGTACCGGTAGTTACCGGGTGCATATAATGTCTGTGATAACAAATGACATCTATATAACGGTAACTGGCGTTTATAGTCTAGCCTTACTGGGTAGTGTTTGATAGTAACAGACTAAATTATAGGAGGTTTGGCTTGCGTACAGCAAAATGTTTAAACACAATTATCTGTAGTGTAGACACAAAAACAGAATACAGAATAACATCAAATATCGATAAAATTTAGGAAAAACTTACCGGTGCCAGTCATTGAAATCCTTCAAAGTCCGAATCACTGTCTGAAGTCTGAAATAACTCATGAATGTCATCATCTGTCATGGAAACATCAGGGTGGATATCGTCAGTCTCTGGTACATTGTCGTCGTCGGCATCGTCCTCAAAGATAGCGTCGTCCTCACTTCCATCCATTGCATTACATTTCGGATGAAATATCAGACCACAATTCTTTGACCCACGTAACGATTGTGGTGATGTCAACTTTTTTAATGTTACCACCCTTCGTCACTGCTAAATCAGATGATGCCATCCAGTCATTCCATTTTGCTCGGAGTCTGTCCTTGAATGGTTTGTTCAGGCAGACATCTAGTGGCTGTAAGAGGGATGTAAGTCCCCCAGGAATGACGGAAACAGACAACCCCATCTCACGGCATCGTTGTTCCACTTTCTCTGTGAGATGCGCCCTAAATGAATCCCAGACTAGCATGGATGGTTTTTTTAAAGCGGCCCCCTTCCTCTGCCCCCACACTTTATCCAGCCATTCCAGAGTACCACTTTCGTCCATCCAACCTTTCGTGTGAGCACGCACAATTACGCCACTTGGGAATTTAATACCCTTAGGCAGAGTCTTGCGTTTAAATATAATCACGGGGGGCAAACGTGACCCATCTGCCATGCAAGCTAACACAACAGTGAATCGAGTTTTTTCATGCCCAGTTGTCTTTACAATAACTGTCTTCGCACCTTTGCATTCAACGGTGCGATTAGAAGGCATATCAAAGCAGACAGGTGTCTCGTCCATGTTTCCTATTTGAGATAGATCGTAGTTAAATCTCTTCCTCAGGTTGATAGTGAAACGTTGAAACAAATCAATTTTTGTTTCTAGCTCCTTCGGCAACTTTTGCGCCAGCTTAGTGCGTGTTCGTAGACACAAGTGATGTCTGTTCATAAAGCGATTGCACCATCCCATTGACGCAACGAAGTCCTCAGATTTGTTATTCTGGAATGCAGGATCTTTCAATATCGAGAGCGCCCTGATTCGAATATTGGTGCGGGTTATAATTAATCCGTTCTGTCTAGACTCCATTATCCATTCTGATAATTTCTTCTCCAGCGCAGGGAATGAAGCTGTACGGCCACGTGATGCTCTCTTTGATCTTGGCATCAAAGACAATTCTTCCTTTTTTTTCCTCCATTCTCGCACTTGCTTTTCATTCACAATGAAGTGGCGGGAAGCCATGGAATTGTTGGACTTCTCCGCAAAAGCGATAACATCCAACTTAAAACCAGCAGTATACGATGTTCGTTTCTGTCCAGGCATCCTTCTTATAAAACACGAATAAAATCAATGACAATAAAAATGTATGAACTGGAAGCTAAACTACTTGTGCAGTATTCTTGGCTAGCTAAGTCAGCCTTATATTCTATTAATTAGTCCAGCCCACTGAGGCCGCAGATGGACTACTGGCCCTACCCATTTCAATCGGCTCAACCAATCCAAGTTTCCCTCACATTATGTGATGCCATTCAGATAAGTGACTAAATGCAATCTTTCTTTATAGAAGATTTGAAACGAGGTTCCAAATCACAACACATCATAGGCATTTTGTAGTAAAATTGCGCCGTAATTGATTCCCTCCCCCAACCACTGTACATTTAGTGGAAGACGAGATCAATTTCACAATCCTCTGTTATGTTTATTTTATTACCGTATTCTCCCCCACACAGTAAACATAACCAGGAACAAAGTTCAAACTCTTCTGTATCTTATAAAAACAAAGGTGATCTCGCTGTCTTGCCTTTCATCATTTCCCACTTAAACGTCACTGTCAGAAGCCGGTGACATAATAGTTACGTAGTAATTACTATTCACTAGGGCTGTTCCGCATCATAACGCCCAGACACCCAACACAGACAATTCATTCAGGAAAAACTTTGTTCCCCAAAGTCTCGCCACCTCATAAACCATCTATAGTCATGGATAGGGAAGTCAGCCTACCGGGTATTCATTATTTTCAGATATATTGATCCAGAATACAGTAGCCACCGGGGTTTCATTCCTTGATTCATTCAAGTTACGTGAGTGAAGCAAATGAAAGGAATGCTATTTTCTTAGAGTTGCAAAAGTTTGTGTTAATTTCCATTTAGCATGTCGGTTCTTTCTTATGATGATGAAGTTCATTATTGCCGGCTTTGTTAAGTTGGGGATGTCGGTCTATAGTCGGACTTTCGACTTTCTCCACTTTTGGGAAGGGATAGTTAGGTTATCGGCCTACAATCGGATGGGTTTATATTCAGAATTTAACGGTAATTTTTGTTAAGTATTATTTCTTGTTCCTATGATGGACGTGTAATAACAAAATCTTTAAAAAATACAGAATCCTAAAATAAAAAAACTCTGTGAGCAATGAGTTAAATTCCAGCAGAGATTAAGTTCACTCCAACAATTTTGCTCTGCTTGAATCAGATTGTAGTCTGGACAGACTGAAACTGCGCAAGTTGTGCGCAATCAATCTTGAGATCATTTGTTATGGTATGGATTCTGTATGCTCACCTGCAACTTAAAGGGAATGTTGCCACAGACAATCGTGCATCAGAATCGTTCATAGATTAACGCCGAACCATTGAACATAAATGATGCTTAGAAAATCACCACAGCAAAGAAATGCTAGTATTAATGCTAGATCTTGAACAGGATATAATAATAATAATAAAATATGTAACCTGTTATAGTTGTAGCAGTACAACATTGAAGCGATCATTATAAAAAGGCAACCAAACATTCCTATACAGTTATAGCCATACAGATGAGTGTGGAAAAATGCCAGTGTGTTACCAGCCTGAGAGGGGAGCAAAGAATAGCAACACTGTTTACCTTCCATGCATGTTGTTAGAGGTGACTAAGAACATTATGGGATGGAGTTGACTGTCCCATCTCATATAGGGTTAGGGATCCAAACCCATGCTGAAGTCGGATGTGTCAGGCTGAAAAGTGCAGATATCACAGCAATGCTGTAAACCATGACACGTCTTCTGTTCTCCAGACTACATCCTGCTAATCTGCAGGAGTTTCAGAACACAGAAAAATAAGTGAGGTCACACCCTGACCTTTTCTATTTGTTATCAAGCCCAGATTTTCTATGGTCATCTATTCTCCTTCTCCTTTCAACCATTACGTAACTAAGTATGTATACAGTCACTGAAGTGTGTATGTTAAACTAATCTACAGGAGTCTGAAGTAATGATAAAACACATTTCCTCCACTAGATCCAATCAATGCAAGTGCATTTCCAATGGACTACTTATACAAGGTCAAAGACGTTCACAGTGGTGGTGGCTACGGTTCACAAGGGTATAAATATGACTGGAAACTGGAAGAGGCTGAGAAGAATATCTTACGAACTCACACCACAGCAGTCAGTGCTAGAATGCTGTACAAGTTAGCACAGGAGGTAGAATTGTTGTATTCAGTTGACTGTGTCAGAACATTTCTCCAGACATTTATTGTTCTTTTAAATTTTGTTTGATATGCTCTGGATGTTTGTTTATATCTTGAAATTATGAGTAGTTGAGCTCTTATATCCTTTTGTGCAATGGACAAATTTTCTCCAGAGCTTTATTTCATACCCATAAGACTCCTAACTTTCAGCAGTGTACAATGCTTTGAGAAGTTTCTTACTCAGAGGGAGATACATCTAGGAGTTTTGTGGCTTCTATACATTTCCACCCGCCGAAGACGGATGTGTCGGGCCACTGGCGCAAATAAAACGGTGACACGACACATTTCCATTCTCTGGACTACATCCTGCTGGAAATCTAGTAGGACCATGTTCCTGCTGTAAGGGAGATCCGGCGGGAGTTTGAGAATGAACGAAGAAGAAGATACATTTCTACAACATGCAGTTTTGGAGTCATGAGCTTTAAGTCCCCTGCTGTGCATCCTTTCCTGTCAAAAATATCCATGGTACTCTAACTTTGGGCCATCTTCTTCTGCGTTCAGCATTTACAGTAATGTTATATTGTCAGGCCTTTCGGCGAAGTCCACTGTCTTCTCCAAGTCAGAGCTGCTGCAACATAGCTTTTGCTGCAAATCTTTATCCTCTTGCCAGGTTCACTGTCTCTGCTCATTGTATGTTGGGCAGTCCTGAAGTATGTGTTAAGGAGTTTGGGTTCCTGATCCACATGGACATTCTGTGTATGAGATTCTGAGTCGGTAAAGGTGACCTAACAGTCTGCAGTGGTAACGCAAAATGAGGTAAAAAGGTTACTAAAACACTTACCTAGCCTATTAATAAAAATATATTTTTAAGAAAAAAAAAAAAAACATACAATAAAACTAAACAGGACAATTCTCAACGTATCGGCTCAAATTGAACCTTTTTCAAGAGACAAACAACAGAAAACGACAAAACAAAAAACAAAATAGATGTCTATATTGAGGGCTTGATGAAATATAGACATCTATTTTGTTTTTTGTTTTGTCGTTTTCTGTTGTTTGTCTCTTGAAAAAGCTTCAATTTGAGCCGATACATTGAGAATTGTCCTGTTTAGTTTTATTGTATGTTTTTTGTTTTTGTTTTCTTAAAAATATATTTTTATTAATAGGCTAGGTAAGTGTTTTAGTAACCTTTTTACCTCATTTTGCATTACTATTTGTTCATTAGGTTACTGCGGCACCATCCACTTTGTCGGACACCCTCTGACCATTTGGTTATTTATATCAGTCTGCAGTGGCCAGTTCTAAGGCGAAATAGTGTGATCTGTTATCTTTGGAGGTTATGTATTGCATCATGTTTGTCTTCCACTTTCATTTGTTTCTTCCACTTTGACATGGATTATTATTGTATGTGCTTCTCTGTAGGACAGTGGGTGTCTGTGTTGTTTCATTTCACTACCTTTACTTGACAGAGCATGCACTTTCTCATTTCCCATGATTCCACAGCGTCATGATATCCATTGAAGGGCAATAGCTAATTTTAGGATATGTCTGATGTTGTGCAGAAGAGTTTAGGTATGAACACAAAATAGAAAAGTTTCAATACAATAAAAACATTAAAAAGCATTATTATACCTGTTGATTATTATGTCATTTTCAGAAAGAATTCCATCCTGTGAAGTATTTCTCGATTGACCGAGTGTTCCGCAATGAAAACCTGGATGCTACCCATTTGGCAGAGTTCCAACAGATTGAAGGTGTTGTTGCTGATCGTGGTCTTACATTGGGAGACCTTATGGGCACAATCAACCAGTTCTTCAGCAAGCTAGGTAGGGTCAAGGTTAAATATATATTTTTCTTAGTAATAATTTTACCTTCACATCGCTGTCAAAAAATGAAACTTATTTTCAGCAGCTGTCCGTACAATCATCTGCTGTTATGTACCTCTTTGAACAAGGACATCGCGATGTAAACATGTCTGCCCATGTGCATGAAAGGGGTTAGAGTAGTTAGGGGGTCTGCCTCAGAAACACAACTCACTTGAACTTGCTCGTGGTTCATAAGTCGATCATCCACATTGTACTGGCAATGCGATGTATCAGTCAAAACTGTCAAATAGTGCCTGTTTTCCATTAGGGAGTTGAAGGGATGGATTTTGTAGCAGTGTGATCTAGGTCCTCTTACTATCACCACATTATGTACAGGGTGAGTTTTAAAAATTTACCCTCCAGTAGAAAAAACTCAATCCTTACCTGGGATTGAACTTTGGACCTTACGGTTGTGAGACCAAACCTAACTTCTCGGCCGTGGTGCCTAAACATTAATCAATGGTTGAATAATAATGTCCTATACCAGATATGTTTCAATTATATATGTACATACAATATGTATATTTCCAGGTATAACCAAGCTTCGTTTCAAGCCAGCATATAACCCATACACTGAACCAAGCATGGAAATTTTCAGTTACCATGAAGGTAATTGTCATTTTTGAAAATTCTTTATTGATATGCTTTCAAATTGTTGCTTAGCCACCACAAACTTAACCTTTAGGCCCCTACGGTCGCAACATTGCGCCTTGCGTGTGCATCCCGTAGTGCCTGTGGTCGCAATCACGCAACATACGATATCACTCAATTCCCGAGTACGTAACTTCACGAAGTTAAAGCTTATATGACGTAGAATTCCCGCAACACGAAGCTAGGAATACGTCACAGTTTAAAGGTCAAATTCCTTTACTCATTACGATTGTAAGAGAGAGAAAGCCGGTTGAATTTGTCGACGCATTTCTAGAGCGACTTTAGCCATTTTCGGCCGTATTTTACTATCAAATTGAGTACCGCGTGGCATGGGTAAGTGATCGTGACTACATGTTCTAATTGTTGTTTTTTGTGTTTAATATGTTGTTATTTGATAAGAATGTGTGTGTATTCATTAAAAAGCACAAAAATAATATGTATCAGGGGTGACACGTGTGTGCATGGACAATAATTACGCTGCGTGTCGGCATAGATCTAGTGTGGACCGAACGGACGTTATATGCAATTTCTTCACGTTTTATTAGTCTTTTTAGTTCATATTATATTAGTTTTGATATAAAACAATACATATACAATAAGTATAGGTATTTATGAGGATTTTATCAATGTTGCCACACATTGCTCATGTATTAGGGTCGTCACGAAGATATATTTGCGATTTTGAAAATGACGTTTTGCGTTTTTCGCCAGAATTTTCAACTTCAAAACGTGCTCACAACTGTCATATCACACATACAACAACAAAAAAAAAACACGATAATATTCACTATTCACTCCTTTATTTAGATATGCAAAAATTATTTTGATATCTTTTAAAACAAAAAATTATGACGTTTTCAAAACACCCACCATCAATAACGCAAATTTTCCAAAAAATAAGTCAGGCCCTGGGGGAAGTTTTGTAATTTTAAGCCAGGGCTCTAAAGGTTAAAGTGTTACAGTGCAATTCCTCTATAGCATATCCTTTTAGAACAAATTTCCCTATTTAACAACACCTTTCAAAATTTCCAATTATATTTATCAGTTATTCTTTATTTAGCGAATTTCTGATATTACATACATATTTCTTCTGCCAAGATCAAGTTGTTATAATGAGATTTGACTATACATTTTGCTTGAGTTCAGCAAAGCTGAAGAGCATCAGGACGCAAACCCTCCCGACACCGTCAGCCATTGGAAACGGGCCTGAGTTTTCACTGTCATCCAGCACACAGGCCGTCACACCATCATGGAACTGGCAAATCACGCTGGCGAACCCCTCAGGATATCCAAATCCAGCCATGATCCTCCGTATTCCCCCACGATCTACAGCGTCGAAAGCCTTAGGTCGACAAATGTGGTGTAAAAACCAATGTTCTGTTCGCGACAACGATACTTGTACCCATCTACTGGTCACCATAATCGAATCTAACCATGATTATGGATGCTTGACCTCTTGCCGCTGTCTTGCTCCTGTATTGCAGCAAACGCCCACAAAAATCTAGTCATGTTGAGCTGCTGATAAATGTAAAAACATTATCAGACGACTTAACACCAATCTCTGAACTAACCGGATGTTGAAACTTCAATATCATATCACTGGCTATGAAGCATATATTACGGTAATTTATGCTACAAATATGCTCATTTATAGTAATATCTTATTTGTTAAACAGGTCTAAAGAAGTGGGTTGAGGTAGGCAATTCTGGCATGTTCCGCCCTGAAATGTTGTTACCAATGGGTCTACCAAATGATGTGTCTGTAATTGCATGGGGGCTTTCTTTAGAGAGGTGAGTACCTGTGTTTTTTTGGTTTGTGGTTGCTTTTATATAACCGTATCCATTGCTATCACTGGCTTAAAAGAATAGATACCAGCTAGCTTGGTGGCTGAGTGGTTCCATGTCACAAACACAACTTGGTTTAACTTGATCATGGTTTGAAAGCTTGTAATGGCAATCAAATTGGATGTATTAGTACCACCTAAATGTTCAACAATAGTTGAACAGCAATATTCTATACAAGATATACTTTAATTGTAATATCACAGTGTTTTGCAGGGACTCGAACAAATAAGTGACACTGTTACCTGCCATGCATGTTGTAAGAGGTGACTAAGATCTTTGGGGTGGAGTTGGCTGCCCATCGCATATAGGGTCAAAATGAGCTTGAAGTTGAATGCATCAGGTCAAAAGATGCAGACCACAACAAAGCTGAGAACCATGAAACAACGCATTCTGTTCATCTGACTACATCCTACTAATTTGCAGAAGTTGGAGAATGAATTAAGATCAACAGAAAGCATTTGAAGAAGGATGCTGTTCTGCAATCCGCAGAGAAAGAAAATGATGAATGTCAAGAAACAAATGGAGGAAAGAGATATATACAGATACAAAAAAGGATGATTAAACAAATATAAATAACTGGAAGGAATGGTTACAGATAGGGCAAGATGGGTGAGGTTTGTACTCAGCAGAAAATTGAAAAAGTGAATAGAATAGATACAACATGTAACTCCTTTTACTGTCTTCATTATCTTGTTCTTATTACAACCAATAAAACTCATTTCTCTCCTCTTCAAGAACTTTCATACTCAGACAACTTCAACTCTTATGGTGTATGTGAGGATCTCCCTAGTGTAGTAGTTAAAATGTGTGCCTTGTGATCAAGAGGTTGCTGGCTCTAATCCTTGTTTACAAAGTGAATTTTTCAGAGATTCCTGGAGATTATCGCTTGAA